>CAMFYI010000228.1:15000-17500 GCA_945999865.1 Vitis cinerea var. helleri x Vitis rupestris | reverse complement strand
ACCAGAGGTACATACAATATGCCTGGGATTAGCCGCTTCAATGGGATCTTTTATCCTGGTCGGAGGAACAATTACCAAACGTCTAGCATTCCCTCACGCTTGGCGCCAATGAGTTTTTTATTTGATAGAAAAAAGCAGACTATGCCTTCGCCATATGAAATATGAATATTAAGTAATAATAGCATGGCACTTCGAATTCGATATGAGAAAATTCTTTATTGTTTTTTTTTCAAAACATTAGATTATGTATCGAAAGAGAAGTATGAGATAAAGGGTATTTCCGATTTTATCTTATCTATCGGGGGTCCGTTTCAGCGTCACAAACTTTTTGTTTTCACACCAGAAGGCTCTTAACAATCTTTATGTTATGAAAGGATACGAAAATAAAAAATAATCTTATTTGGTTCTTATTTTATTTGATCAGATCAAAAAGAAACTTTGGGATTGCTGAATCATAGAGGAAATAAATATATAACGTAACGGAGCCATCATAGTATTTTTTAACTTCTCCGAAAGGAAGGGTGGTAATTGGATCATTTACCGATCTGGATCTGACAGATCCTACATTTTTCGATGGCAGGTAAAAGTCAATTCCATTGTAGAGCCGTATGCAATTCGCAAAAGATGCCTGTACGGTTGTTCAATTCTATCTTTTTTTCTTGTTATTCTTTATCTCTTCTCTTCGACTCATCATACGAGATAGAGAAATCATTTATTATGTTATATCATCAGGGTAATGATCCATCAACCGGCTGCCGCTTTTTATGAGGCACAAGCCGGAGAATTTGTCATGGAAGCGGAAGAACTACTGAAACTGCGCGAAATCATCACAAAGGTTTATGTACAAAGAACGGGCAAACCCTTATGGGTTGTATCCGAAGACCTGGAAAGGGATGTTTTTATGTCAGCAACAGAAGCCCAAACTCATGGAATTGTTGATCTTGTAGCGGTTCAATGAAAAAAGAAAGGATTTCGTGCAAATCCGTGATTTGAGATCTTCTTACCGGGTTTCATTTTCATTAAATTAAATAAAATGGGGGTAATTCATAATCATCCGGTTAGGATCGATCTAAACCAGTACATTATGTATATGATTCAGCATGCCAACTATTAAACAACTTATTAGAAACACAAGACAGCCAATCAGAAATGTCACGAAATCCCCCGCTCTTCGGGGGTGTCCTCAGCGCCGAGGAACATGTACTAGGGTGTATGTGCGACTCGTTCAGATCATGGACTGGGACGAAAAACAACTTTTCCAGTATCAATGATCAGTACCAGTGAATAGAATGGAAGAACTCCATTCACTATCTAAACTAAAAAAAAAAAGATCTATCATATTCCCCTATTGTGTATTGTGTATGAAATTTATGGTTTCCGTCGGTGCAAATACAATCACCTAAATTTAAGATAATAAGCAATTCCCCATTGGCAAAAGGGTTATCCATTAAGCGGGGAAAATCAGCAGAAAGATTGGGCTCCCACTCTTGCAAGAACGGACTAACAGGGTCAGCTACTTAGCTAACCTTCATAATTAAATACCGTTACTGTATAGGTAGATCTCATTGTGAAAGACCTATTACTGGATAATTCATGGGTAGAGCCAAAGAGTGTGAACTGTACAAGTTACCAATAAGATTTATTAAATGAAGGAAGGAGCTCCGGTGTATAGAAAGGACCTCACCGTTTAAGAAGTAACCATAGAAACGATGGAACCCACTATTTCTTTATCCATTTAATTTCAAATTGACTACTTTTTTAGTTAATTTACTATGTTTTTGATACCTAGTATCAATACTATTTCTTATTTCGAGGTGAAATGCATAGAAAAAAGAAAAAAAAATCGTGGTCGGGAAGGTTATAGTAGCAAAAGCCATTGGAATTTTTATTTTATACATTGGAAGAATCCGCTTTGTTATTAATAGACCAGGAAAGGGTACAAGGATAACTGAAAGAAAGGAAATCAATTAGTTATTCATCAAAGTTTCATTTATTCAATGACCAGAACTAGACGAGGATATATAGCTCGTAGACGTAGAACAAAAATTCGTTTATTTACATCAAGCTTTCGAGGAGCCCATTCAAGACTTACTCGAACTATTACTCAACAGAAAATCAGAGCTTTGGTTTCGACTCATCGGGATAGAGATCGGCAAAAGAGAGATTTTCGTCGTTTGTGGATCACTCGGATAAATGCAGTAATTCACGAGAATGGGGCATCCTATAGTTATAGTAGATTTATACACGATCTGTACAAGAGGCAGTTACTTCTTAATCGTAAAATACTTGCACAAATAGCTATATCCAATAGGAATTGTCTTTATATGATTTCCAATGAGATCATAAAATAAAGAGATTGTAAAGAATTCACCGGAATGATTTAATGATTTAAATAAATGGAGTTCCCCGGAGAATGAACTCCGGGAAGGTAGATTCTAAATTAGTATGATAAAATATGATAAAGTCGTCAAAATGAAGGAATATGTTCAATAAAAAAAAA
>CAMFYI010000228.1:10000-12500 GCA_945999865.1 Vitis cinerea var. helleri x Vitis rupestris | reverse complement strand
ATGAATTGTTTATTCGATTAATTTCAAATAAGTCGTATCTTGCTTAGACCAATAAATAGGACTGAGGTTATAGTTGAAGCCGCTAGTAGAAAACCGAAATAACTAGTTATAGTAGGCATGAAGGAGCTAAATGAAATATGTTCTTTATTATACATATGTTTATAAAGCACTTACCTAAGTTTCCATTTTTGCGAGATACGAGGATAAACAAAAATACCAATTGAAAGAATAAGTTAAATTGAAAGTTTTTGATTCATCAATCAATTATTATAGGCGGCACTAACAAAGATAGAGTGATAGAGGTATAAAAAGAAATCGATTCATTATCTGTGGCATCTACCCATACCGTGATTCCGAATCAACAGATTCATTGAGCAACTCTTGAGTAAACTAATAATAAAATAAGAACTGTGCCGTGTAACTTCGTTCAAAAATGAAACTTTCTTTGCGTCACTATGAAACAAAATTAGAAAATCATTTCTATTTTGATCATTTCTTTTTTAATTGTATCGAATACATTTTATATTTTGGAACGAAGAGTGCCCTTATAACAATAAAATCTTTTCTTTTACTTTTTACTTTAATTTTAACTCATTAGATTCAATAGTAGGTTCATTCACATAGTATCTCGAATGAGAAAAAAAAAAAGATATCGCACGATCAGATCACTCGAAAAAATAAAATCTGTATTTTGGTTCAATTAGATTCTAAAAAATTCCTATTATCTTTTCCTTTATAGGTTCCACATTTTGTCTTTCCATATTATAACTTCTAGTTAGGTAGTTAGGTCAAGAAAGAACCCTTAGATCTAATACAACAATGCGTGCTTCGCGAATATTGATTGTTCCCATTATTTTATTCATTGTTCTCTTTCTTTCATCGAATACTATCTACTACTGTTACTTGTTATTGGATAACTAAGAAATTCTTTAAAATGAAAAAAAAAAAAGATTCAAAAAAAAAAAAAACCTCTTCTACAACCACGAAAACGAAAAGGCGATTTCTAGATTTCGTATCAATAAAATTGTGGGAATATGATAATCTCTTTCATGAATTATTAAAAAGAAATTTGTCAGATTCACATTTATTTTACCTGATCTTCAGTTTCTAGT
The DNA here is from genome assembly GCA_945999865.1 of Vitis cinerea var. helleri x Vitis rupestris. Classification (NCBI taxonomy): domain Eukaryota; kingdom Viridiplantae; phylum Streptophyta; class Magnoliopsida; order Vitales; family Vitaceae; genus Vitis; species Vitis cinerea var. helleri x Vitis rupestris. The sequence continues at coordinate 11,388 of CAMFYI010000228.1, read as the reverse complement.
CCGAAACCAATAGTAGAGAGAAACCCTATACTACAGGAATTTGAGAGATTTTCTATTGAATGGCACATGGTTCTACATTGATAAGCAACAAGAAAGGAAGAAAGAACTTTTCTAACACTTCATTTCGATACTGATTGAAATTGCGTTGCTGTGGCAGAAGAAGGATAGCTATACTGATTCGGTATACTCTAAAGACACCCTCGGTACAATATTGACGATCTCACAAATATCCATTTTCAGTGAATTTCTATTTACTGATCTCATCTTTTACGAAATCGATCGTCCTTTGACTGTACAAGAATATGTGGAGCTCGGCATGTCTGGAAGCACAGGAGAACGTTCTTTTGCTGATATTATTACCAGTATTCGATACTGGGTCATTCATAGCATTACTATACCTTCCCTATTCATTGCGGGTTGGTTATTCGTCAGCACGGGTTTAGCTTACGATGTGTTTGGAAGTCCTCGGCCAAACGAGTATTTTACAGAGAGCCGACAAGGAATTCCATTAATAACCGGCCGTTTTGATCCTTTGGAACAACTCGATGAATTTAGTAGATCTTTTTAGGAGGCCCCAATGACCATAGATCGAACCTATCCAATTTTTACAGTGCGATGGTTGGCTGTTCACGGACTAGCTGTACCTACCGTTTCTTTTTTGGGGTCAATATCAGCAATGCAGTTCATCCAACGATAAACCTAATCCGAATTATAGAGCTACGACACAATCAAACCCGAACGAACAAAATGTTGAATTGAATCGTACCAGTCTTTACTGGGGGTTATTACTCATTTTTGTACTTGCTGTTTTATTTTCCAATTATTTTTTCAATTAAGAATTAAGAGAACGAAAGAGACTAATAAAATAAATAATAATAGTAGGAATTCTCTTATCCCATTCGGAAGGATCTCATCTCATAATTATCCATGACTGTTTATGTCTCTAGCATGACCACTTGATGAAATGTGGAGGGAAGTGGGGTAAATGGCCGATACTACTGGAAGGATTCCTCTTTGGCTAATAGGTACTGTAACTGGTATTCCTGTGATCGGTTTAATAGGCATTTTCTTTTATGGTTCATATTCCGGATTGGGTTCATCCCTGTAGTAATCGGATGAATTGAGTTGTCGACATGAAAGCGTAAGAACTCAATGGGACCCACCCCCTTCTTTGGCCAAGTTTGTCTGATTCGAGAGGGAAGGTCCCGTTGAGTTCTTAATAATCATAAGATTTTATTCGGATAAATGCCAGACAAAACGGATCTCCTTTTACGATGTTTAAAAAAACTCCATTTCATTTTTTTTCTGATGATGTTTTTGAAAAACGAACTTGATTGATTGATTCAGAACATCTGCTCCTCGATAGTATCTATCGATCCTTTCAAAGT
>CAMFYI010000227.1:0-334815 GCA_945999865.1 Vitis cinerea var. helleri x Vitis rupestris | reverse complement strand
CGCATGGATTCTCCCTTTTCCGGTTACTCGCCCGAATTCCACCATTTTTTCGATACTCGCCCGAATTCCACCATTTTTCGATACTCGCACGGATTCTATCTTTTTTCGGTACTCACAGGGACAGTTTTCGGGTACTCGCATGGATTCTCCCTTTTTCGGGTACTCGCCCGGATTCCACCATTTTTCGATACTCGCACGGATTCTATCTTTTTTCGGTACTCACAGGGACAGTTTTCCGGCACTCGCATGGATTCTCCCTTTTTGGGGTACTCGCCCGGATTCCACCATTTTTCGATACTCGCACGGATTCTATCTTTTTTCGGTACTCATAGGGACAGTTTTCCGGTACTCGCATGGATTCTCCCTTTTTCGGGTACTCGCCCGGATTCCACCATTTTTCGATACTCGCACGGATTCTATCTTTTTGCGGTACTCCAAGGGACAGTTTTCCGGTACTCGCATGGATTCTCCCTTTTCCGGGTACTCGCCCGGATTCCACCTTTTTTCGATACTCGCACGTATTCTATCTTTTTCCGGTACTCACAGGGACAGTTTTCGGGTACTCGCATGGATTCTCCCTTTTTCGGGTACTCGCCCGGATTCCACCATTTTTCGATACTCGCACGGATTCTATCTTTTTCCGGTACTCACAGGGACAGTTTTCCGGCACTCGTATGGATTCTCCCCTTTTCCGAGTACTCGCTCGGATTCCACCATTTTTCGATACTCGCACGGATTCTATCTTTTTTTGGTACTCATAAGGGACAGTTTCTGGTACTCGCAGGAATTCTCCCTTTTTCGGGTACTCGCCCGGATTCCACCTTTTTTCGATACTCGCACGGATTCTATCTTTTTCCGGTACTCACAGGGACAGTTTTCCGGCACTCGCATGGATTCTCCCTTTTCCGAGTACTCGCCCGAATTCCACCATTTTTCGATACTCGCACGGATTCTATCTTTTTTCGGTACTCACAGGGACAGTTTTTCGGCACTCGCATGGATTCTCCCTTTTTCTGGTACTCGCCCGGATTCCACCATTTTTCGATACTCGCACGGATTCTATCTTTTTCCGGTACTCACAGGGACAGTTTTCCGGCACTCGCATGGATTCTCCCTTTTCCGAGTACTCGCTCGGATTCCACCATTTTTCGATACTCGCACGGATTCTATCTTTTTTCGGTACTCACAGGGACAGTTTTCCGGTACTCGCATGGATTCTCCCTTTTCCGAGTACTCGCCCGAATTCCACCATTTTTCGATACTCGCACGGATTCTATCTTTTTTCGGTACTCACAGGGACAGTTTTCCGGCACTCGCATGGATTCTCCTTTTTTCGGGTACTCGCCCGGATTCCACCATTTTTCGATACTCGCACGGATTCTATCTTTTTACGGTACTCCCAGGGACAGTTTTCTGGTACTCGCATGGATTCTCCCTTTTCCGGGTACTCGCTCGGATTCCACCATTTTTCGATACTCGCACGGATTCTATCTTTTTTCGGTACTCACAGGGACAGTTTTCCGGCACTCGCATGGATTCTCCCTTTTCCGAGTACTCGCTCGGATTCCACCATTTTTCGATACTCGCACAGATTCTATCTTTTTCCGGTACTCACAGGGACAGTTTTCCGGCACTCGCATGGATTCTCCCTTTTCCGCGTACTCGCCCGGATTCCACCATTTTTCATACTCGCACGTATTCTATCTTTTTCCGGTACTCACAGGGACAGTTTTCTGGCACTCGCATGGATTCTCCCTTTTTAGAGTGCTCGCCCGGATTCCACCATTTTTCGATACTCGCACGGATTCTATCTTTTTCCGGTACTCACAGGGACAGTTTTCCGGCACTCACATGGATTCTCCCTTTTCCGAGTACTCGCTCGGATTCCATCATTTTTCGATACTCGCACGAATTCTATCTTTTTCCGGTACTCACAGGGACAGTTTTCCGGCACTCGCATGGATTCTCCCTTTTCCGATTACTCGCCTCGGATTCCACCATTTTTCGATACTCGCACGGATTCTATCTTTTTTCGGTACTCACAGGGTCAGTTTTCCGGTACTCGCATGGATTCTCCCTTTTCCGGTTACTCGCCCGAATTCCACCATTTTTCGATACTCGCACGGATTCTATCTTTTTTCGGTACTCACAGGGACAGTTTTCCGGTACTCGCATGGATTCTCCCTTTTCCGGGTACTCGCCCGGATTCCACCATTTTTCGATACACACACGTATTCTATTTTTTTCCGGTACTCACAGGGACAGTTTTCGGGTACTCGCATGGATTCTCCCTTTTTCGGGTGCTCGCCCGGATTCCACCATTTTTCGATACTCGCACGGATTCTATCTTTTTTCGGTACTCACAGGGACAGTTTTCCGGCACTCGCAAGATTTCTCCCTTTTTCGGGTACTCGCCCGGATTCTACCATTTTTCGATACTCGCACGGATTCTATCTTTTTTTCGGTACTCACAGGGACAGTTTTCGGGTACTCGCATGGATTCTCCCTTTTTCGGGTACTCGCCCGGATTCCACCATTTTTCGATACTCGCACGGATTCTATCTTTTTTCGGTACTCACAGGGACAGTTTTCCGGCACTCGCATGGATTCTCCCTTTTTGGGGTACTCGCCCGGATTCCACCATTTTTCGATACTCGCACGGATTCTATCTTTTTTCGGTACTCATAGGGACAGTTTTCCGGTACTCGCATGGATTCTCCCTTTTTCGGGTACTCGCCCGGATTCCACCATTTTTCGATACTCGCACGGATTCTATCTTTTTGCGGTACTCCAAGGGACAGTTTTCCGGTACTCGCATGGATTCTCCCTTTTCCGGGTACTCGCCCGGATTCCACCTTTTTTCGATACTCGCACGTATTCTATCTTTTTCCGGTACTCACAGGGACAGTTTTCGGGTACTCGCATGGATTCTCCCTTTTTCGGGTACTCGCCCGGATTCCACCATTTTTCGATACTCGCACGGATTCTATCTTTTTTTGGTACTCATAGGGACAGTTTCTGGTACTCGCAGGAATTCTCCCTTTTTCGGGTACTCGCCCGGATTCCACCTTTTTTCGATACTCGCACGGATTCTATCTTTTTCCGGTACTCACAGGGACAGTTTTCCGGCACTCGCATGGATTCTCCCTTTTCCGAGTACTCGCCCGAATTCCACCATTTTTCGATACTCGCACGGATTCTATCTTTTTTCGGTACTCACAGGGACAGTTTTTCGGCACTCGCATGGATTCTCCCTTTTTCTGGTACTCGCCCGGATTCCACCATTTTTCGATACTCGCACGGATTCTATCTTTTTCCGGTACTCACAGGGACAGTTTTCCGGCACTCGCATGGATTCTCCCTTTTCCGAGTACTCGCTCGGATTCCACCATTTTTCGATACTCGCACGGATTCTATCTTTTTTTGGTACTCATAGGGACAGTTTCTGGTACTCGCAGGAATTCTCCCTTTTTCGGGTACTCGCCCGGATTCCACCTTTTTTCGATACTCGCACGGATTCTATCTTTTTCCGGTACTCACAGGGACAGTTTTCCGGCACTCGCATGGATTCTCCCTTTTCCGAGTACTCGCCCGAATTCCACCATTTTTCGATACTCGCACGGATTCTATCTTTTTTCGGTACTCACAGGGACAGTTTTTCGGCACTCGCATGGATTCTCCCTTTTTCTGGTACTCGCCCCGGATTCCACCATTTTTCGATACTCGCACGGATTCTATCTTTTTCCGGTACTCACAGGGACAGTTTTCCGACACTCGCATGGATTCTCCCTTTTCCGAGTACTCGCTCGGATTCCACCATTTTTCGATACTCGCACGGATTCTATCTTTTTTCGGTACTCACAGGGACAGTTTTCCGGTACTCGCATGGATTCTCCCTTTTCCGAGTACTCGCCCGAATTCCACCATTTTTCGATACTCGCACGGATTCTATCTTTTTTCGGTACTCACAGGGACAGTTTTCCGGCACTCGCATGGATTCTCCTTTTTTCGGGTACTCGCCCGGATTCCACCATTTTTCGATACTCTCACGGATTCTATCTTTTTACGGTACTCCCAGGGACAGTTTTCTGGTACTCGCATGGATTCTCCCTTTTCCGGGTACTCGCTCGGATTCCACCATTTTTCGATACTCGCACGGATTCTATCTTTTTTCGGTACTCACAGGGACAGTTTTCCGGCACTCGCATGGATTCTCCCTTTTCCGAGTACTCGCTCGGATTCCACCATTTTTCGATACTCGCACGTATTCTATCTTTTTCCGGTACTCAGAGGGACAGTTTTCTGGTACTCGCATGGATTCTCCCTTTTCCGAGTACTCGCCCGGATTACACCATTTTTCGATACTCGCACGGATTCTATCTTTTTCCGGTACTCAGAGGGACAGTTTCTGGTACTCGCAGGAAATCTCCCTTTTTTCGGGTACTCACCCGGATTCCACCATTTTTCGATACTCGCACGGATTCTATCTTTTTGCGGTACTCACAGGGACAGTTTTCCGGTACTCGCATGGATTCTCCCTTTTCCGGGTACTCGCCCGGATTCCACCATTTTTCGATACTCGCACGTATTCTATCTCTTTCCGGTACTCACAGGGACAGTTTTCGGGTACTCGCATGGATTCTCCCTTTTTCGGGTACTCGCCCGGATTCCACCATTTTTCGATACTCGCACGGATTCTATCTTTTTCCGGTACTCATAGGGACAGTTTCTGGTACTCGCAGGAAATCTCCCTTTTTCGGGTGCTCGCCCGGATTTTACCATTTTTCGATACTCGCACGGATTCTATCTTTTTCCGGTACTCACAGGGACAGTTTTCCGGCACTCGCATGGATTCTCCCTTTTCCGAGTACTCGCTCGGATTCCACCATTTTTCGATACTCGCACGGATTCTATCTTTTTTCGGTACTCACAGGGACAGTTTTTCGGCACTCGCATGGATTCTCCCTTTTTCTGGTACTCGCCCGGATTCCACCATTTTTCGATACTCGCACGGATTCTATCTTTTTCCGGCACTCACAGGGACAGTTTTCCGGCACTCGCATGGATTCTCCCTTTTCCGAGTACTCGCTCGGATTCCACGATTTTTCGATACTCGCACGGATTCTATCTTTTTTCGGTACTCACAGGGACAGTTTTCCGGTACTCGCATGGATTCTCCCTTTTCCGGTTACTCGCCCGAATTCCACCATTTTTCGATACTCGCACGGATTCTATCTTTTTTCGGTACTCATAGGGACAGTTTTCCGGTACTCGCATGGATTCTCCCTTTTCCGGGTACTCGCCCGGATTCCACCATTTTTTGATACTCGCACGGATTCTATCTTTTTCCGGTACTCACAGGGACAATTTTCTGGTACTCGCAGGAATTCTCCCTTTTTCGGGTACTCACCCGGATTCCACCATTTTTCGATACTCGCACGTATTCTATCTTTTTCCGGTACTCAGAGGGACAGTTTTCTGGTACTCGCATGGATTCTCCCTTTTCCGAGTACTCGCCCGGATTACACCATTTTTCGATACTCGCACGGATTCTATCTTTTTCCGGTACTCATAGGGACAGTTTCTGGTACTCGCAGGAAATCTCCCTTTTTCGGGTGCTCGCCCGGATTTTACCATTTTTCGATACTCGCACGGATTCTATCTTTTTCCGGTACTCACAGGGACAGTTTTCCGGCACTCGCATGGATTCTCCCTTTTCCGAGTACTCGCTCGGATTCCATCATTTTTTGATACTCGCACGGATTCTATCTTTTTTCGGTACTCACAGGGACAGTTTTCCGGCACTCACATGGATTCTCCCTTTTTGGGGTACTCGCCCGGATTCCACCATTTTTCGATACTCGCACGGATTCTATCTTTTTTCGGTACTCATAGGGACAGTTTTCCGGTACTCGCATGGATTCTCCCTTTTTCGGGTACTCGCCCGGATTCCACCATTTTTCGATACTCGCACGGATTCTATCTTTTTCCGGTTCTCACAGGGACAGTTTTCTGATACTCGCATGGATTCTCCCATTTCCGGGTACTCGCCCGGATTCCACCATTATTCGATACTCACACGGATTCTATCTTTTTTCGGTACTCACAGGGACAATTTTCCGGTACTCGCATGGATTCTCCTTTTTTCGGGTACTCGCCCGAATTCCACCATTTTTCGATACTCGCACGGATTCTATCTTTTTCCGGTACTCACAGGGACAGTTTTTCGGTACTCTCATGGATTCTCCCTTTTCCGGGTACTCGCCCGGATTCCACCATTTTTCGATACTCGCACAGATTCTATCTTTTTCCGGCACTCACAGGGACAATTTTCTGGTACTCGCAGGAATTCTCCCTTTTTCGGGTACTCACCCGGATTCCACCATTTTTCGATACTCGCACGTATTCTATCTTTTTCCGGTACTCAGAGGGACAGTTTTCTGGTACTCGCAAGGATTCTCCCTTTTCCGAGTACTCGCCCGGATTACACCATTTTTCGATACTCGCACAGATTCTATCTTTTTCCGGTACTCATAAGGACAGTTTCTGGTACTCGCAGGAAATCTCCCTTTTTCGGGTGCTCGCCCGGATTTTACCATTTTTCGATACTCGCACGGATTCTATCTTTTTTCGGTACTCACAGGGACAGTTTTCCGGCACTCGCATGGATTCTCCCTTTTTTGGGTACTCGCCCGGATTCCACCATTTTTCGATACTCGCACGGATTCTATCTTTTTTGGTACTCACAGGGACAGTTTTCCGGTACCCGCATGGATTCTCCCTTTTCCGGGTACTCGCCCGGATTCCACCATTTTTCGATACTCGCACGTATTCTATCTTTTTCCGGTACTCACAGGGACAGTTTTCGGGTACTCGCATGGATTCTCCCTTTTTCGGGTGCTCGCCCGGATTCCACCATTTTTCGATACTCGCACGGATTCTATCTTTTTTCGATACTCACAGGGACAGTTTTTCGGCACTCGCATGGATTCTCCCTTTTTCTGGTACTCGCCCGGATTCCACCATTTTTCGATACTCGCACGGATTCTATCTTTTTCCGGTACTCACTGGGACAGTTTTCCGGCACTCGCATGGATTCTCCCTTTTCCGAGTACTCGCCCAGATTCCACCATTTTTCGATACTCGCACGGATTCTATCTTTTTCCGGTACTCACAGGGACAGTTTTCCGGTACTTTCATGGATTCTCCCTTTTCCGGGTACTCGCCCGGAGTCCACCATTTTTCGATACTCGCACGGATTCTATCTTTTTCCGGCACTCACAGGGACAATTTTCTGGTACTCGCAGGAATTCTCCCTTTTTCGGGTACTCACCCGGATTCCACCATTTTTCGATACTCGCACGTATTCTATCTTTTTCTGGTACTCAGAGGGACAGTTTTCTGGTACTTGCATGGATTCTCCCTTTTCCGAGTACTCGCCCGGATTACACCATTTTTCGATACTCGCACGGATTCTATCTTTTTCCGGTACTCATAGGGACAGTTTCTGGTACTCGCAGGAAATCTCCCTTTTTCGGGTGATCGCCCGGATTTTACCATTTTTCGATACTCGCACGGATTCTATCTTTTTCCGGTACTCACAGGGACAGTTTTCCGGCACTCGCATGGATTCTCCCTTTTCCGAGTACTCGCTCGGATTCCATCATTTTTCGATACTCGCACGGATTTTATCTTTTTTCGGTACTCACAGGGACAGTTTTCCGGCACTCGCATGGATTCTCCCTTTTTCGGGTACTCGCCCGGATTCCACCATTTTTCGATACTCGCACGGATTCTATCTTTTTTCGGTACTCATAGGGACAGTTTTCGGGTACTCCGCATGGATTCTCCTTTTTTCGGGTACTCGCCCGGATTCCACCATTTTTTCGATACTCGCACGGATTCTATCTTTTTCCGGTACTCACAGGGACAGTTTTCCGGTACTCTCATGGATTCTCCCTTTTCCGGGTACTCGCCCGGATTCCACCATTTTTTGATACTCGCACGGATTCTATCTTTTTCCGGTACTCACAGGGACAATTTTCTGGTACTCGCAGGAATTCTCCCTTTTTCGGGTACTCATCCGGATTCCACCATTTTTCGATACTCGCACGTATTCTATCTTTTTCCGGTGCTCAGAGGGACAGTTTTCTGGTACTCGCATGGATTCTCCCTTTTTAGGGTGCTCCCCCGGATTCCACCATTTTTCGATACTCGCACGGATTCTATCTTTTTTCGGCACTCACAGGGACAGTTTTCCGGCACTCGCATGGATTCTCCCTTTTTCGGGTACTCGCCCGGATTCCACCATTTTTCGATACTCGCACGGATTCTATCTTTTTGCGGTACTCACAGGGACAGTTTTCCGGTACTCGCATGGATTCTCCCTTTTCCGGGTACTCGCCCGGATTCCACCATTTTTCGATACTCGCACGGATTCTATCTTTTTCCGGTACTCACAGGGACAGTTTTTCGGCACTCGCATGGATTCTCCCTTTTCCTTGTACTCGCTCGGATTCCACCATTTTTCGATACTCGCACGGATTCTATCTTTTTTGGTACTCATAGGGACAGTTTCTGGTACTCGCAGGAATTCTCCCTTTTTCGGGTGCTCGCCCGGATTTTACCATTTTTCGATACTCGCACGGATTCTATCTTTTTCCGGTACTCACAGGGACAGTTTTCCGGCACTCGCATGGATTCTCCCTTTTCCGCGTACTCGCCCGGATTCCACCATTTTTCATACTCGCACGTATTCTATCTTTTTCCGGTACTCACAGGGACAGTTTTCTGGTACTCGCATGGATTCTCCCTTTTTAGAGTGCTCGCCCGGATTCCACCATTTTTCGATACTCGCACGGATTCTATCTTTTTCCGGTACTCACAGGGACAGTTTTCCGGCACTCACATGGATTCTCCCTTTTCCGAGTACTCGCACGGATTCCATCATTTTTCGATACTCGCACGGATTCTATCTTTTTCCGGTACTCACAGGGACAGTTTTCCGGCACTCGCATGGATTCTCCCTTTTCCGATTACTCGCTCGGATTCCACCATTTTTCGATACTCGCACGGATTCTATCTTTTTTCGGTACTCACAGGGACAGTTTTCCGGCACTCACATGGATTCTCCCTTTTTGGGGTACTCGCCCGGATTCCACCATTTTTCGATACTCGCACGGATTCTATCTTTTTTCGGTACTCATAGGGACAGTTTTCCGGTACTCGCATGGATTCTCCCTTTTTCGGGTACTCGCCCGGATTCCACCATTTTTCGATACTCACACGGATTCTATCTTTTTTCGGTACTCACAGGGACAGTTTTCCGGCACTCGCATGGATTCTCCCTTTTCCGAGTACTCGCCCGGATTCCATCATTTTTCGATACTCGCACGGATTTTATCTTTTTTCGGTACTCACAGGGACAGTTTTCCGGCACTCGCATGGATTCTCCCTTTTTCGGGTACTCGCCCGGATTCCACCATTTTTCGATACTCGCACGGATTCTATCTTTTTTCGGTACTCATAGGGACAGTTTTCGGGTACTCGCATGGATTCTCCTTTTTTCGGGTACTCGCCCGGATTCCACCATTTTTTCGATACTCGCACGGATTCTATCTTTTTCCGGTACTCACAGGGACAGTTTTCCGGTACTCTCATGGATTCTCCCTTTTCCGGGTACTCGCCCGGATTCCACCATTTTTTGATACTCGCACGGATTCTATCTTTTTCCGGTACTCACAGGGACAATTTTCTGGTACTCGCAGGAATTCTCCCTTTTTCGGGTACTCATCCGGATTCCACCATTTTTCGATACTCGCACGTATTCTATCTTTTTCCGGTGCTCAGAGGGACAGTTTTCTGGTACTCGCATGGATTCTCCCTTTTTAGGGTGCTCCCCCGGATTCCACCATTTTTCGATACTCGCACGGATTCTATCTTTTTTCGGCACTCACAGGGACAGTTTTCCGGCACTCGCATGGATTCTCCCTTTTTCGGGTACTCGCCCGGATTCCACCATTTTTCGATACTCGCACGGATTCTATCTTTTTGCGGTACTCACAGGGACAGTTTTCCGGTACTCGCATGGATTCTCCCTTTTCCGGGTACTCGCCCGGATTCCACCTTTTTTCTATACTCGCACGTATTCTATCTTTTTCCGGTACTCACAGGGACAGTTTTCGGGTACTCGCATGGATTCTCCCTTTTTCGGGTACTCGCCCGGATTCCACCATTTTTCGATACTCGCACGGATTCTATCTTTTTCCGGTACTCACTTGGACAGTTTTCCGGCACTCGCATGGATTCTCCCTTTTCCGCGTACTTGCCCGGATTCCACCATTTTTCATACTCGCACGTATTCTATCTTTTTCCGGTACTCACAGGGACAGTTTTCTGGTACTCGCATGGATTCTCCCTTTTTAGGGTGCTCCCCCGGATTCCACCATTTTTCGATACTCGCACGGATTCTATCTTTTTTCGGCACTCACAGGGACAGTTTTCCGGCACTCGCATGGATTCTCCCTTTTTCGGGTACTCGCCCGGATTCCACCATTTTTCGATACTCGCACGGATTCTATCTTTTTGCGGTACTCACAGGGACAGTTTTCCGGTACTCGCATGGATTCTCCCTTTTCCGGGTACTCGCCCGGATTCCACCTTTTTTCTATACTCGCACGTATTCTATCTTTTTCCGGTACTCACAGGGACAGTTTTCGGGTACTCGCATGGATTCTCCCTTTTTCGGGTACTCGCCCGGATTCCACCATTTTTCGATACTCGCACGGATTCTATCTTTTTCCGGTACTCACTTGGACAGTTTTCCGGCACTCGCATGGATTCTCCCTTTTCCGCGTACTCGCCCGGATTCCACCATTTTTCATACTCGCACGTATTCTATCTTTTTCCGGTACTCACAGGGACAGTTTTCTGGTACTCGCATGGATTCTCCCTTTTTAGAGTGCTCGCCCGGATTCCACCATTTTTCGATACTCGCACGGATTCTATCTTTTTTCGGTACTCACACGGACAGTTTTCCGGCACTCGCATGGATTCTCCCTTTTTCGGGTACTCGCCCGGATTCAACCATTATTCGATACTCGCACGGATTCTATCTTTTTTCGGTACTCACAGGGACAGTTTTCCGGTACTCGTATGGATTCTCCCTTTTCCGGGTACTCGCCCGGATTCCACCATTTTTCGATACTCGCACGTATTCTATCTTTTTCCGGTACTCACAGGGACAGTTTTCTGGTACTGGCATGGATTCTCCCTTTTTCGGGTGCTCGCCCGGATTCCACCATTTTTCGATACTCGCACGGATTCTATCTTTTTGCGGTACTCACAGGGACAGTTTTCCGGTACTCGCATGGATTCTCCCTTTTCCGGGTACTCGCCCGGATTCCACCATTTTTCGATACACACACGTATTCTATTTTTTTCTGGTACTCACAGGGACAGTTTTCGGGTACTCGCATGGATTCTCCCTTTTTCGGGTGCTCGCCTGGATTCCACCATTTTTCGATACTCGCACGGATTCTATCTTTTTTCGGTACTCACAGGGACAGTTTTCCGGGACTCGCAAGATTTCTCCCTTTTTCGGGTACTCGCCCGGATTCTACCATTTTTCGATACTCGCACGGATTCTATCTTTTTTCGGTACTCACAGGGACAGTTTTCCGGCACTCGCATGGATTCTCCCTTTTCCGAGTACTCGCTCGGATTCCACCATTTTTCGATACTCGCACGGATTCTATCTTTTTTCGGTACTCACAGCGACAGTTTTCCGGCTCTCGCAAGATTTCTCCCTTTTTCGGGTACTCGCCCGGATTTTACCATTTTTCGATACTCGCACAGATTCTATCTTTTTCCGGTACTCACAGGGACAGTTTTCCGGCACTCGCATGGATTCTCCCTTTTCCGCGTACTCGCCCGGATTCCACCATTTTTCATACTCGCACGTATTCTATCTTTTTCTGGTACTCACAGGGACAGTTTTCTGGTACTCGCATGGATTCTCCCTTTTTAGGGTGCTCGCCCGGATTCCACAATTTTTCGATACTCGCACGGATTCTATCTTTTTTCGGCACTCATAGGGACAGTTTTCCGGCACTCGCATGGATTCTCCCTTTTTCGGGTACTCGCCCGGATTCCACCATTTTTCGATACTCGCACGGATTCTATCTTTTTGCGGTACTCACAGGGACAGTTTTCCGGTACTCGCATGGATTCTCCCTTTTCCGGGTACTCGCCCGGATTCCACCATTTTTCGATACTCGCACGTATTCTATCTCTTTCCGGTACTCACAGGGACAGTTTTCGGGTACTCGCATGGATTCTCCCTTTTTCGGGTACTCGCCCGGATTCCACCATTTCTCGATACTCGCACGGATTCTATCTTTTTCCGGTACTCACAGGGACAGTTTTCCGGCACTCGCATGGATTCTCCCTTTTCCGAGTACTCGCTCGGATTCCACCATTTTTCGATACTCGCACGGATTCTATCTTTTTTTGGTACTCATAGGGACAGTTTCTGGTACTCGCAGGAATTCTCCCTTTTTTACCATTTTTCGATACTCGCGCGGATTCTATCTTTTTCCGGTACTCACAGGGACAGTTTTCCGGCACTCGCATGGATTCTCCCTTTTCCGCGTACTCGCCCGGATTCCACCATTTTTCATACTCGCACGTATTCTATCTTTTTCCGGTACTCACAGGGACAGTTTTCTGGTACTCGCATGGATTCTCCCTTTTTAGAGTGCTCGCCCGGATTCCACCATTTTTCGATACTCGCACGGATTCTATCTTTTTTCGGTACTCACAGGGACATATTTCCGGCACTCGCATGGATTCTCCCTTTTTCGGGTACTCGCCCGGATTCCACCATTATTCGATACTCGCACGGATTCTATCTTTTTTCGGTACTCACAGGGACAGTTTTCCGGTACTCGCATGGATTCTCCCTTTTCCGGGTACTCGCCCGGATTCCACCATTTTTCGATACTCGCACGTATTCTATCTTTTTCCGGTACTCACAGGGACAGTTTTCTGGTACTGGCATGGATTCTCCCTTTTTCGGGTGCTCGCCCGGATTCCACCATTTTTCGATACTCGCACGGATTCTATCTTTTTGCGGTACTCACAGGGACAGTTTTCCGGTACTCGCATGGATTCTCCCTTTTCCGGGTACTCGCCCGGATTCCACCATTTTTCGATACACACACGTATTCTATCTTTTTCCGGTACTCACAGGGACAGTTTTCGGGTACTCGCATGGATTCTCCCTTTTTCGGGTGCTCGCCCGGATTCCACCATTTTTCGATACTCGCACGGATTCTATCTTTTTTCGGTACTCACAGGGACAGTTTTCCGGCACTCGCATGGATTCTCCCTTTTCCGGTTACTCGCCCGAATTCCACCATTTTTCGATACTCGCACGGATTCTATCTTTTTTCGGTACTCACAGGGACAGTTTTCCGGCACTCGCATGGATTCTCCTTTTTTCGGGTACTCGCCCGGATTCCACCATTTTTCGATACTCGCACGGATTCTATCTTTTTACGGTACTCCCAGGGACAGTTTTCCGGTACTCGCATGGATTCTCCCTTTTCCGGGTACTCGCTCGGATTCCACCATTTTTCGATACTCGCACGGATTCTATCTTTTTTCGGTACTCACAGGGACAGTTTGCCGGCACTCGCATGGATTCTCCCTTTTCCGAGTACTCGCTCGGATTCCACCATTTTTCGATACTCGCACGGATTCTATCTTTTTTCGGTACTCATAGGGACAGTTTCTGGTACTCGCAGGAATTCTCCCTTTTCCGGGTACTCGCCCGGATTCAACCATTTTTCGATACTCGCACGTATTCTATCTTTTTCCGGTACTCACAGGGACAGTTTTCGGGTACTCGCATGGATTCTCCCTTTTTCGGGTACTCGCCCGGATTCCACCATTTTTCGATACTCGCACGGATTCTATCTTTTTCCGGTACTCACAGGGACAGTTTTTCGGCACTCGCATGGATTCTCCCTTTTCCTTGTACTCGCTCGGATTCCACCATTTTTCGATACTCGCACGGATTCTATCTTTTTTGGTACTCATAGGGACAGTTTCTGGTACTCGCAGGAATTCTCCCTTTTTCGGGTGCTCGCCCGGATTTTACCATTTTTCGATACTCGCACGGATTCTATCTTTTTCCGGTACTCACAGGGACAGTTTTCCGGCACTCGCATGGATTCTCCCTTTTCCGCGTACTCGCCCGGATTCCACCATTTTTCATACTCGCACGTATTCTATCTTTTTCCGGTACTCACAGGGACAGTTTTCTGGTACTCGCATGGATTCTCCCTTTTTAGAGTGCTCGCCCGGATTCCACCATTTTTCGATACTCGCACGGATTCTACCTTTTTCCGGTACTCACAGGGACAGTTTTCCGGCACTCACATGGATTCTCCCTTTTCCGAGTACTCGCACGGATTCTATCTTTTTCCGGTACTCACAGGGACAGTTTTCCGGCACTCGCATGGATTCTCCCTTTTCCGATTACTCGCTCGGATTCCACCATTTTTCGATACTCGCACGGATTCTATCTTTTTTCGGTACTCACAGGGACAGTTTTCCGGTACTCGCATGGATTCTCCCTTTTCCGGTTACTCGCCCGAATTCCACCATTTTTCGATACTCGCACGGATTCTATCTTTTTTTGGTACTCACAGGGACAGTTTTCCGGCACACGCATGGATTCTCCCTTTTTCGGGTACTCGCCCGGATTCCACCATTTTTCGATACTCGCACGGATTCTATCTTTTTACGGTACTCACAGGGACAGTTTTCGGGTACTCGCATGGATTCTCCCTTTTTCGGGTACTCGCCCGGATTCCACCATTTTTCGATACTCGCACGGATTCTATCTTTTTTCGGTACTCACAGGGACAGTTTTCCGGTACTCGCATGGATTCTCCCTTTTTCGGGTACTCGCCCGGATTCCACCATTTTTCGATACTCGCACGGATTCTATCTTTTTGCGGTACTCACAGGGACAGTTTTCCGGTACTCACAGGGACAGTTTTCGGGTACTCGCATGGATTCTCCCTTTTTCGGGTACTCGCCCGGATTCCACCATTTTTCGATACTCGCACGGATTCTATCTTTTTCCGGTACTCACAGGGACAGTTTTCCGGCACTCGTATGGATTCTCCCTTTTCCGAGTACTCGCTCGGATTCCACCATTTTTCGATACTCGCACGGATTCTATCTTTTTTCGGTACTCACAGGGACAATTTTCCGGCACTCGCATGGATTCTCCCTTTTTCAGGTACTCGCCCGGATTCCACCATTTTTCGATACTCGCACGGATTCTATCTTTTTTCGGTACTCACAGGGACAGTTTTCCGGCACTCGCATGGATTCTCCCTTTTCCGAGTACTCGCTCGGATTCCACCATTTTTCGATACTCGCACGGATTCTATCTTTTTTCGGTACTCATAGGGACAGTTTCTAGTACTCGCAGGAATTCTCCCTTTTTCGGGTGCTCGCCCGGATTTTACCATTTTTCGATACTTGCACGGATTCTATCTTTTTCCGGTACTCACAGGGACAGTTTTCCGGCACTCGCATGGATTCTCCCTTTTCCGCGTACTTGCCCGGATTCCACCATTTTTCATACTCGCACGTATTCTATCTTTTTCCGGTACTCACAGGGACAGTTTTCTGGTACTCGCATGGATTCTCCCTTTTTAGAGTGCTCGCCCGGATTCCACCATTTTTCGATACTCGCACGGATTCTATCTTTTTTCGGTACTCACAGGGACAGTTTTCCGGCACTCGCATGGATTCTCCCTTTTTCGGGTACTCGCCCGGATTCCGCCATTGTTCGATACTCGCACGGATTCTATCTTTTTTCGGTACTCACAGGGACAGTTTTCCGGTACTCGCATGGATTCTCCCTTTTCCGGGTACTCGCCCGGATTCCACCATTTTTCGATACTCGCACGTATTCTATCTTTTTCCGGTACTCACAGGGACAGTTTTCTGGTACTCGGCATGGATTCTCCCTTTTTCGGGTGCTCGCCCGGATTCCACCATTTTTCGATACTCGCACGGATTCTATCTTTTTGCGGTACTCACAGGGACAGTTTTCCGGTACTCGCATGGATTCTCCCTTTTCCGAGTACTCGCTCGGATTCCACCATTTTTCGATACTCGCACGGATTCTATCTTTTTTCGGTACTCACAAGGACAGTTTTTCGGCACTCGCATGGATTCTCCCTTTTTCTGGTTCTCGCCCGGATTCCACCATTTTTCGATACTCGCACGGATTCTATCTTTTTCCGGTACTCACAGGGACAGTTTTCCGGCACTCGCATGGATTCTCCCTTTTCCGAGTACTCGCTCGGATTCCACGATTTTTCGATACTCGCACGGATTCTATCTTTTTTCGGTACTCACAGGGACAGTTTTCCGGTACTCGCATGGATTCTCCCTTTTCCGGTTACTCGCCCGAATTCCACCATTTTTCGATACTCGCACGGATTCTATCTTTTTTCGGTACTCACAGGGACAGTTTTCCGGCACTCGCATGGATTCTCCCTTTTCCGCGTACTTGCCCGGATTCCACCATTTTTCATACTCGCACGTATTCTATCTTTTTCCGGTACTCACAGGGACAGTTTTCTGGTACTCGCATGGATTCTCCCCTTTTTAGAGTGCTCGCCCGGATTCCACCATTTTTCGATACTCGCACGGATTCTATCTTTTTTCGGCACTCACAGGGACAGTTTTCCGGCACTCGCATGGATTCTCCCTTTTTCGGGTACTCGCCCGGATTCCACCATTTTTCGATACTCGCACGGATTCTATCTTTTTGCGGTACTCATAGGGACAGTTTTCCGGCACTCGCATGGATTCTCCCTTTTCCGGGTACTCGCCCGGATTCCACCATTTTTCGATACTCGTACGTATTCTATCTTTTTCCGGTACTCACAGGGACAGTTTTCTGGTACTGGCATGGATTCTCCCTTTTTCGGGTGCTCGCCCGGATTCCACCATTTTTCGATACTCGCACGGATTCTATCTTTTTGCGGTACTCACAGGGACAGTTTTCCGGTACTCGCATGGATTCTCCCTTTTCCGAGTACTCGCCCGGATTACACCATTTTTCGATACTCGCACGTATTCTATCTTTTTCCGGTACTCACAGGGACAGTTTTCTGGTACTGGCATGGATTCTCCCTTTTTCGGGTGCTCGCCCGGATTCCACCATTTTTCGATACTCGCACGGATTCTATCTTTTTGCGGTACTCACAGGGACAGTTTTCCGGTACTCGCATGGATTCTCCCTTTTCCGAGTACTCGCTCGGATTCCACCATTTTTCGATACTCGCACGGATTCTATCTTTTTGCGGTACTCACAGGGACAGTTTTCCGGTACTCGCATGGATTCTCCCTTTTCCGAGTACTCGCTCGGATTCCACGATTTTTCGATACTCGCACGGATTCTATCTTTTTTCGGTACTCACAGGGACAGTTTTCCGGTACTCGCATGGATTCTCCCTTTTCCGGTTACTCGCCCGAATTCCACCATTTTTCGATACTCGCACGGATTCTATCTTTTTTCGGTACTCACAGGGACAGTTTTCCGGCACTCGCATGGATTCTCCCTTTTCCGCGTACTTGCCCGGATTCCACCATTTTTCATACTCGCACGTATTCTATCTTTTTCCGGTACTCACAGGGACAGTTTTCTGGTACTCGCATGGATTCTCCCTTTTTAGAGTGCTCGCCCGGATTCCACCATTTTTCGATACTCGCACGGATTCTATCTTTTTTCGGCACTCACAGGGACAGTTTTCCGGCACTCGCATGGATTCTCCCTTTTTCGGGTACTCGCCCGGATTCCACCATTTTTCGATACTCGCACGGATTCTATCTTTTTGCGGTACTCATAGGGACAGTTTTCCGGCACTCGCATGGATTCTCCCTTTTCAGGGTACTCGCCCGGATTCCACCATTTTTCGATACTCGCACGTATTCTATCTTTTTCCGGTACTCACAGGGACAGTTTTCTGGTACTGGCATGGATTCTCCCTTTTTCGGGTGCTCGCCCGGATTCCACCATTTTTCGATACTCGCACGGATTCTATCTTTTTGCGGTACTCACAGGGACAGTTTTTTGGTACTCGCATGGATTCTCCCTTTTCCGAGTGCTCGCTCGGATTCCACCATTTTTCGATACTCGCACGGATTCTATCTTTTTTCGATACTCACAGGGACAGTTTTTCGGCACTCGCATGGATTCTCCCTTTTTCTGGTACTCGCCCGGATTCCACCATTTTTCGATACTCGCACGAATTCTATCTTTTTCCGGTACTCACAGGGACAGTTTTCCGGCACTTTCATGGATTCTCCCTTTTCCGGGTACTCGCCCGGATTCCACCATTTTTCGATACTCGCACGGATTCTATCTTTTTCCGGTACTCACAGGGACAATTTTCTGGTACTCGCAGGAATTCTCCCTTTTTCGGGTACTCACCCGGATTCCACCATTTTTCGATACTCGCACGTATTCTATCTTTTTCCGGTACTCAGAGGGACAGTTTTCTGGTACTGGCATGGATTCTCCCTTTTTCGGGTGCTCGCCCGGATTCCACCATTTTTCGATACTCGCACGGATTCTATCTTTTTGCGGTACTCACAGGGACAGTTTTCCGGTACTCGCATGGATTCTCCCTTTTCCGAGTACTCGCTCGGATTCCACGATTTTTCGATACTCGCACGGATTCTATCTTTTTGCGGTACTCACAGGGACAGTTTTCCGGTACTCGCATGGATTCTCCCTTTTCCGGGTGCTCGCCCGGATTCCACCATTTTTCGATACTCGCACGGATTCTATCTTTTTGCGGTACTCACAGGGACAGTTTTCCGGTACTCGCATGGATTCTCCCTTTTCCGGTTACTCGCCCGAATTCCACCATTTTTCGATACTCGCACGGATTCTATCTTTTTTCGGTACTCACAGGGACAGTTTTCCGGCACTCGCATGGATTCTCCCTTTTCCGCATACTTGCCCGGATTCCACCATTTTTCATACTCGCACGTATTCTATCTTTTTCCGGTACTCACAGGGACAGTTTTCTGGTACTCGCATGGATTCTCCCTTTTTAGAGTGCTCGCCCGGATTCCACCATTTTTCGATACTCGCACGGATTCTATCTTTTTTCGGCACTCACAGGGACAGTTTTCCGGCACTCGCATGGATTCTCCCTTTTTCGGGTACTCGCCCGGATTCCACCATTTTTCGATACTCGCACGGATTCTATCTTTTTGCGGTACTCATAGGGACAGTTTTCCGGCACTCGCATGGATTCTCCCTTTTCCGGGTACTCGCCCGGATTCCACCATTTTTCGATACTCGCACGTATTCTATCTTTTTCCGGTACTCACAGGGACAGTTTTCTGGTACTGGCATGGATTCTCCCTTTTTCGGGTGCTCGCCCGGATTCCACCATTTTTCGATACTCGCACGGATTCTATCTTTTTGCGGTACTCACAGGGACAGTTTTCCGGTACTCGCATGGATTCTCCCTTTTCCGAGTACTCGCTCGGATTCCACCATTTTTCGATACTCGCACGGATTCTATCTTTTTGCGGTACTCACAGGGACAGTTTTCCGGTACTCGCATGGATTCTCCCTTTTCCGAGTACTCGCTCGGATTCCACGATTTTTCGATACTCGCACGGATTCTATCTTTTTTCGGTACTCACAGGGACAGTTTTCCGGTACTCGCATGGATTCTCCCTTTTCCGGTTACTCGCCCGAATTCCACCATTTTTCGATACTCGCACGGATTCTATCTTTTTTCGGTACTCACAGGGACAGTTTTCCGGCACTCGCATGGATTCTCCCTTTTCCGCGTACTTGCCCGGATTCCACCATTTTTCATACTCGCACGTATTCTATCTTTTTCCCGTACTCACAGGGACAGTTTTCTGGTACTCGCATGGATTCTCCCTTTTTAGAGTGCTCGCCCGGATTCCACCATTTTTCGATACTCGCACGGATTCTATCTTTTTTCGGCACTCACAGGGACAGTTTTCCGGCACTCGCATGGATTCTCCCTTTTTCGGGTACTCGCCCGGATTCCACCATTTTTCGATACTCGCACGGATTCTATCTTTTTGCGGTACTCATAGGGACAGTTTTCCGGCACTCGCATGGATTCTCCCTTTTCCGGGTACTCGCCCGGATTCCACCATTTTTCGATACTCGCACGTATTCTATCTTTTTCCGGTACTCACAGGGACAGTTTTCGGGTACTCGCATGGATTCTCCCTTTTTCGGGTGCTCGCCCGGATTCCACCATTTTTCGATACTCGCACGGATTCTATCTTTTTCCGGTACTCACAGGGACAGTTTTTTGGTACTCGCATGGATTCTCCCTTTTCCGAGTGCTCGCTCGGATTCCACCATTTTTCGATACTCGCACGGATTCTATCTTTTTTCGATACTCACAGGGACAGTTTTTCGGCACTCGCATGGATTCTCCCTTTTTCTGGTACTCGCCCGGATTCCACCATTTTTCGATACTCGCACGAATTCTATCTTTTTCCGGTACTCACAGGGACAGTTTTCCGGCACTTTCATGGATTCTCCCTTTTCCGGGTACTCGCCCGGATTCCACCATTTTTCGATACTCGCACGGATTCTATCTTTTTCCGGTACTCACAGGGACAATTTTCTGGTACTCGCAGGAATTCTCCCTTTTTCGGGTACTCACCCGGATTCCACCATTTTTCGATACTCGCACGTATTCTATCTTTTTCCGGTACTCAGAGGGACAGTTTTCTGGTACTCGCATGGATTCTCCCTTTTCCGAGTACTCGCCCGGATTACACCATTTTTCGATACTCGCACGTATTCTATCTTTTTCCGGTACTCACAGGGACAGTTTTCTGGTACTGGCATGGATTCTCCCTTTTTCGGGTGCTCGCCCGGATTCCACCATTTTTCGATACTCGCACGGATTCTATCTTTTTGCGATACTCACAGGGACAGTTTTCCGGTACTCGCATGGATTCTCCCTTTTCCGAGTACTCGCTCGGATTCCACCATTTTTCGATACTCGCACGGATTCTATCTTTTTGCGGTACTCACAGGGACAGTTTTCCGGTACTCGCATGGATTCTCCCTTTTCCGAGTACTCGCTCGGATTCCACGATTTTTCGATACTCGCACGGATTCTATCTTTTTTCGGTACTCACAGGGACAGTTTTCCGGTACTCGCATGGATTCTCCCTTTTCCGGTTACTCGCCCGAATTCCACCATTTTTCGATACTCGCACGGATTCTATCTTTTTTCGGTACTCACAGGGACAGTTTTCCGGCACTCGCATGGATTCTCCCTTTTCCGCATACTTGCCCGGATTCCACCATTTTTCATACTCGCACGTATTCTATCTTTTTCCGGTACTCACAGGGACAGTTTTCTGGTACTCGCATGGATTCTCCCTTTTTAGAGTGCTCGCCCGGATTCCACCATTTTTCGATACTCGCACGGATTCTATCTTTTTTCGGCACTCACAGGGACAGTTTTCCGACACTCGCATGGATTCTCCCTTTTTCGGGTACTCGCCCGGATTCCACCATTTTTCGATACTCGCACGGATTCTATCTTTTTGCGGTACTCACAGGGACAGTTTTCCGGTACTCGCATGGATTCTCCCTTTTCCGGGTGCTCGCCCGGATTCCACCATTTTTCGATACTCGCACGGATTCTATCTTTTTGCGGTACTCACAGGGACAGTTTTCCGGTACTCGCATGGATTCTCCCTTTTCCGGGTGCTCGCCCGGATTCCACCATTTTTCGATACTCGCACGTATTCTATCTTTTTCCGGTACTCAGAGGGACAGTTTTCTGGTACTCGCATGGATTCTCCCTTTTCCGAGTACTCGCCCGGATTACACCATTTTTCGATACTCGCACGGATTCTATCTTTTTCCGGTACTCACAGGGACAGTTTTCCGGCACTCGCATGGATTCTCCCTTTTCCGAGTACTCGCTCGGATTCCACCATTTTTCGATACTCGCACGGATTCTATCTTTTTTCGGTACTCACAGGGACAGTTTTTCGGCACTCGCATGGATTCTCCCTTTTTCTGGTACTCGCCCGGATTCCACCATTTTTCGATACTCGCACGGATTCTATCTTTTTTCGGTACTCACAGGGACAGTTTTCCGGTACTCGCAAGGATTCTCCCTTTTCCGGGTACTCGCCCGGATTCCACCATTTTTCGATACTCGCACGTATTCTATCTTTTTCCGGTACTCACAGGGACAGTTTTCTGGTACTGGCATGGATTCTCCCTTTTTCGGGTGCTCGCCCGGATTCCACCATTTTTCGATACTCGCACGGATTCTATCTTTTTGCGGTACTCACAGGGACAGTTTTCCGGTACTCGCATGGATTCTCCCTTTTCCGAGTGCTCGCTCGGATTCCACCATTTTTCGATACTCCCACGGATTCTATCTTTTTTCGATACTCACAGGGACAGTTTTTCGGCACTCGCATGGATTCTCCCTTTTTCTGGTACTCGCCCGGATTCCACCATTTTTCGATACTCGCACGGATTCTATCTTTTTCCGGTACTCACAGGGACAGTTTTCCGGCACTCGCATGGATTCTCCCTTTTCCGAGTACTCGCCCGGATTCCACCATTTTTCGATGCTCGCACGGATTCTATCTTTTTCCGGTACTCACAGGGACAGTTTTCCGGTACTTTCATGGTTCTCCCTTTTCCGGGTACTCGCCCGGATTCCACCATTTTTCGATACTCGCACGGATTCTATCTTTTTCCGGTACTCACAGGGACAATTTTCTGGTACTCGCAGGAATTCTCCCTTTTTCGGGTACTCACCCGGATTCCACCATTTTTCGATACTCGCACGTATTCTATCTTTTTCCGGTACTCAGAGGGACAGTTTTCTGGTACTCGCATGGATTCTCCCTTTTCCGAGTACTCGACCGGATTACACCATTTTTCGATACTCGCACGTATTCTATATTTTTCCGGTACTCACAGGGACAGTTTTCTGGTACTGGCATGGATTCTCCCTTTTTCGGGTGCTCGCCCGGATTCCACCATTTTTCGATACTCGCACGGATTCTATCTTTTTGCGGTACTCACAGGGACAGTTTTCCGGTACTCGCATGGATTCTCCCTTTTCCGAGTACTCGCTCGGATTCCACCATTTTTCGATACTCGCACGGATTCTATCTTTTTTCGGTACTCACAGGGACAGTTTTTCGGCACTCGCATGGATTCTCCCTTTTTCTGGTACTCGCCCGGATTCCACCATTTTTCGATACTCGCACGGATTCTATCTTTTTCCGGTACTCACAGGGACAGTTTTCCGGCACTCGCATGGATTCTCCCTTTTCCGAGAACTCGCTCGGATTCCACGATTTTTCGATACTCGCACGGATTCTATCTTTTTTCGGTACTCACAGGGACAGTTTTCCGGTACTCGCATGGATTCTCCCTTTTTCGGGTGCTCGCCCGGATTCCACCATTTTTCGATACTCGCACGGATTCTATCTTTTTGCGGTACTCACAGGGACAGTTTTCCGGTACTCGCATGGATTCTCCCTTTTCCAAGTACTCGCTCGGATTCCACCATTTTTCGATACTCGCACGGATTCTATCTTTTTTTGGTACTCACAGGGACAGTTTTCCAGCACTCGCATGGATTCTCCCTTTTCCGGTACTGGCCCGGATTCCACCATTTTTCATACTCGCACGTATTCTATCTTTTTCCGGTACTCACAGGGACAGTTTTCTGGTACTCGCATGGATTCTCCCTTTTTAGAGTGCTCGCCCGGATTCCACCATTTTTCGATACTCGCACGGATTCTATCTTTTTCCGGTACTCACAGGGACAGTTTTCCGGTACTTTCATGGATTCTCCCTTTTCCGGGTACTCGCCCGGATTCCACCATTTTTCGATACTCGCACGGATTCTATCTTTTTCCGGTACTCACAAGGACAATTTTCTGGTACTCGCAGGAATTCTCCCTTTTTCGGGTACTCACCCGGATTCCACCATTTTTCGATACTCGCACGTATTCTATCTTTTTTCGGTACTCACAGGGACAGTTTTCCGGTACTCGCATGGATTCTCCCTTTTCCGGGTACTCGCCCGGATTCCACCATTTTTCGATACTCGCACGGATTCTATCTTTTTCCGGTACTCACAGGGACAGTTTTCCGGCACTCGCATGGATTCTCCCTTTTCCGAGTACTCGCCCGGATTCCACCATTTTTCGATGCTAGCACGGATTCTATCTTTTTCCGGTACTAACAGGGACAGTTTTCCGGTACTTTCATGGTTCTCCCTTTTCCGGGTACTCGCCCGGATTCCACCATTTTTCGATACTCGCACGGATTCTATCTTTTTCCGGTACTCACAGGGACAATTTTCTGGTACTCGCAGGAATTCTCCCTTTTTCGGGTACTCACCCGGATTCCACCATTTTTCGATACTCGCACGTATTCTATCTTTTTTCGGTACTCACAGGGACAGTTTTCCGGTACTCGCATGGATTCTCCCTTTTCCGGGTACTCGCCCGGATTCCACCATTTTTCGATACTCGCACGTATTCTATCTTTTTCCGGTACTCACAGGGACAGTTTTCTGGGACTGGCATGGATTCTCCCTTTTTCGGGTGCTCGCCCGGATTCCACCATTTTTCGATACTCGCACGTATTCTATCTTTTTCCGGTACTCAGAGGGACAGTTTTCTGGTACTCGCATGGATTCTCCCTTTTCCGAGTACTCGCCCGGATTACACCATTTTTCGATACTCGCACGTATTCTATCTTTTTCCGGTACTCACAGGGACAGTTTTCTGGTACTGGCATGGATTCTCCCTTTTTCGGGTGCTCGCCCGGATTCCACCATTTTTCGATACTCGCACGGATTCTATCTTTTTGCGGTACTCACAGGGACAGTTTTCCGGTACTCGCATGGATTCTCCCTTTTCCGAGTACTCGCTCGGATTCCACCATTTTTCGATACTCGCACGGATTCTATCTTTTTTCGGTACTCACAGGGACAGTTTTTCGGCACTCGCATGGATTCTCCCTTTTTCTGGTACTCGCCCGGATTCCACCATTTTTCGATACTCGCACGGATTCTATCTTTTTCCGGTACTCACAGGGACAGTTTTCCGGCACTCGCATGGATTCTCCCTTTTCCGAGAACTCGCTCGGATTCCACGATTTTTCGATACTCGCACGGATTCTATCTTTTTTCGGTACTCACAGGGACAGTTTTCCGGTACTCGCATGGATTCTCCCTTTTCCGGGTACTCGCCCGGATTCCACCATTTTTCGATACTCGCACGTATTCTATCTTTTTTCGGTACTCACAGGGACAGTTTTCCGGTACTCGCATGGATTCTCCCTTTTCCGGGTACTCGCCCGGATTCCACCATTTTTCGATACTCGCACGTATTCTATCTTTTTCCGGTACTCACAGGGACAGTTTTCTGGGACTGGCATGGATTCTCCCTTTTTCGGGTGCTCGCCCGGATTCCACCATTTTTCGATACTCGCACGTATTCTATCTTTTTTCGGTACTCACAGGGACAGTTTTCCGGTACTCGCATGGATTCTCCCTTTTCCGGGTACTCGCCCGGATTCCACCATTTTTCGATACTCGCACGTATTCTATCTTTTTCCGGTACTCACAGGGACAGTTTTCTGGGACTGGCATGGATTCTCCCTTTTTCGGGTGCTCGCCCGGATTCCACCATTTTTCGATACTCGCACGTATTCTATCTTTTTCCGGTACTCAGAGGGACAGTTTTCTGGTACTGGCATGGATTCTCCCTTTTCCGAGTACTCGCCCGGATTACACCATTTTTCGATACTCGCACGTATTCTATCTTTTTCCGGTACTCACAGGGACAGTTTTCTGGTACTGGCATGGATTCTCCCTTTTTCGGGTGCTCGCCCGGATTCCACCATTTTTCGATACTCGCACGGATTCTATCTTTTTGCGGTACTCACAGGGACAGTTTTCCGGTACTCGCACGGATTCTCCCTTTTCCGAGTACTCGCTCGGATTCCACCATTTTTCGATACTCGCACGGATTCTATCTTTTTTCGGTACTCACAGGGACAGTTTTTCGGCACTCGCATGGATTCTCCCTTTTTCTGGTACTCGCCCGGATTCCACCATTTTTCGATACTCGCACGGATTCTATCTTTTTCCGGTACTCACAGGGACAGTTTTCCGGCACTCGCATGGATTCTCCCTTTTCCGAGTACTCGCCCGGATTCCACCATTTTTCGATACTCGCACGGATTCTATCTTTTTCCGGTACTCACAGGGACAGTTTTCCGGCACTCGCATGGATTCTCCCTTTTCCGAGTACTCGCCCGGATTCCACCATTTTTCGATACTCGCACGGATTCTATCTTTTTGCGGTACTCACAGGGACAGTTTTCCGGTACTCGCATGGATTCTCCCTTTTCCGAGTACTCGCTCGGATTCCACCATTTTTCGATACTCGCACGGATTCTATCTTTTTTCGGTACTCACAGGGACAGTTTTTCGGCACTCGCATGGATTCTCCCTTTTTCTGGTACTCCGCCCGGATTCCACCATTTTTCGATACTCGCACGGATTCTATCTTTTTCCGGTACTCACAGGGACAGTTTTCCGGCACTCGCATGGATTCTCCCTTTTCCGAGTACTCGCTCGGATTCCACGATTTTTCGATACTCGCACGGATTCTATCTTTTTTCGGTACTCACAGGGACAGTTTTCCGGTACTCGCAAGGATTCTCCCTTTTCCGGGTACTCGCCCGGATTCCACCATTTTTCGATACTCGCACGTATTCTATCTTTTTCCGGTACTCACAGGGACAGTTTTCTGGTACTGGCATGGATTCTCCCTTTTTCGGGTGCTCGCCCGGATTCCACCATTTTTCGATACTCGCACGGATTCTATCTTTTTGCGGTACTCACAGGGACAGTTTTCCGGTACTCGCATGGATTCTCCCTTTTCCGAGTGCTCGCTCGGATTCCACCATTTTTCGATACTCCCACGGATTCTATCTTTTTTCGATACTCACAGGGACAGTTTTTCGGCACTCGCATGGATTCTCCCTTTTTCTGGTACTCGCCCGGATTCCACCATTTTTCGATACTCGCACGGATTCTATCTTTTTCCGGTACTCACAGGGACAGTTTTCCGGCACTCGCATGGATTCTCCCTTTTCCGAGTACTCGCCCGGATTCCACCATTTTTCGATACTCGCACGGATTCTATCTTTTTCCGGTACTCACAGGGACAGTTTTCCGGTACTTTCATGGTTCTCCCTTTTCCGGGTACTCGCCCGGATTCCACCATTTTTCGATACTCGCACGGATTCTATCTTTTTCCGGTACTCACAGGGACAATTTTCTGGTACTCGCAGGAATTCTCCCTTTTTCGGGTACTCACCCGGATTCCACCATTTTTCGATACTCGCACGTATTCTATCTTTTTCCGGTACTCAGAGGGACAGTTTTCTGGTACTCGCATGGATTCTCCCTTTTCCGAGTACTCGCCCGGATTACACCATTTTTCGATACTCGCACGTATTCTATCTTTTTCCGGTACTCACAGGGACAGTTTTCTGGTACTGGCATGGATTCTCCCTTTTTCGGGTGCTCGCCCGGATTCCACCATTTTTCGATACTCGCACGGATTCTATCTTTTTGCGGTACTCACAGGGACAGTTTTCCGGTACTCGCATGGATTCTCCCTTTTCCAAGTACTCGCTCGGATTCCACCATTTTTCGATACTCGCACGGATTCTATCTTTTTTCGGTACTCACAGGGACAGTTTTCCGGTACTCGCATGGATTCTCCCTTTTTCGGGTGCTCGCCCGGATTCCACCATTTTTCGATACTCGCACGGATTCTATCTTTTTGCGGTACTCACAGGGACAGTTTTCCGGTACTCGCATGGATTCTCCCTTTTCCAAGTACTCGCTCGGATTCCACCATTTTTCGATACTCGCACGGATTCTATCTTTTTTTGGTACTCACAGGGACAGTTTTCCGGCACTCGCATGGATTCTCCCTTTTCCGGTACTTGCCCGGATTCCACCATTTTTCATACTCGCACGTATTCTATCTTTTTCCGGTACTCACAGGGACAGTTTTCTGGTACTCGCATGGATTCTCCCTTTTTAGAGTGCTCGCCCGGATTCCACCATTTTTCGATACTCGCACGGATTCTATCTTTTTTCGGCACTCACAGGGACAGTTTTCAGGCACTCGCATGGATTCTCCCTTTTCCGAGTACTCGCCCGGATTCCACCATTTTTCGATACTCGCACGGATTCTATCTTTTTCCGGTACTCACAGGGACAGTTTTCCGGTACTTTCATGGATTCTCCCTTTTCCGGGTACTCGCCCAGATTCCACCATTTTTCGATACTCGCACGGATTCTATCTTTTTCCGGTACTCACAAGGACAATTTTCTGGTACTCGCAGGAATTCTCCCTTTTTCGGGTACTCACCCGGATTCCACCATTTTTCGATACTCGCACGTATTCTATCTTTTTTCGGTACTCACAGGGACAGTTTTCCGGTACTCGCATGGATTCTCCCTTTTCCGGGTACTCGCCCGGATTCCACCATTTTTCGATACTCGCACGGATTCTATCTTTTTCCGGTACTCACAGGGACAGTTTTCCGGCACTCGCATGGATTCTCCCTTTTCCGAGTACTCGCCCGGATTCCACCATTTTTCGATGCTAGCACGGATTCTATCTTTTTCCGGTACTCACAGGGACAGTTTTCCGGTACTTTCATGGTTCTCCCTTTTCCGGGTACTCGCCCGGATTCCACCATTTTTCGATACTCGCACGGATTCTATCTTTTTCCGGTACTCACAGGGACAATTTTCTGGTACTCCGCAGGAATTCTCCCTTTTTCGGGTACTCACCCGGATTCCACCATTTTTCGATACTCGCACGTATTCTATCTTTTTTCGGTACTCACAGGGACAGTTTTCCGGTACTCGCATGGATTCTCCCTTTTCCGGGTACTCGCCCGGATTCCACCATTTTTCGATACTCGCACGTATTCTATCTTTTTCCGGTACTCACAGGGACAGTTTTCTGGGACTGGCATGGATTCTCCCTTTTTCGGGTGCTCGCCCGGATTCCACCATTTTTCGATACTCGCACGTATTCTATCTTTTTCCGGTACTCAGAGGGACAGTTTTCTGGTACTCGCATGGATTCTCCCTTTTCCGAGTACTCGCCCGGATTACACCATTTTTCGATACTCGCACGTATTCTATCTTTTTCCGGTACTCACAGGGACAGTTTTCTGGTACTGGCATGGATTCTCCCTTTTTCGGGTGCTCGCCCGGATTCCACCATTTTTCGATACTCGCACGGATTCTATCTTTTTGCGGTACTCACAGGGACAGTTTTCCGGTACTCGCATGGATTCTCCCTTTTCCGAGTACTCGCTCGGATTCCACCATTTTTCGATACTCGCACGGATTCTATCTTTTTTCGGTACTCACAGGGACAGTTTTTCGGCACTCGCATGGATTCTCCCTTTTTCTGGTACTCGCCCGGATTCCACCATTTTTCGATACTCGCACGGATTCTATCTTTTTCCGGTACTCACAGGGACAGTTTTCCGGCACTCGCATGGATTCTCCCTTTTCCGAGTACTCGCTCGGATTCCACGATTTTTCGATACTCGCACGGATTCTATCTTTTTTCGGTACTCACAGGGACAGTTTTCCGGTACTCGCAAGGATTCTCCCTTTTCCGGGTACTCGCCCGGATTCCACCATTTTTCGATACTCGCACGTATTCTATCTTTTTCCGGTACTCACAGGGACAGTTTTCTGGTACTGGCATGGATTCTCCCTTTTTCGGGTGCTCGCCCGGATTCCACCATTTTTCGATACTCGCACGGATTCTATCTTTTTGCGGTACTCACAGGGACAGTTTTCCGGTACTCGCATGGATTCTCCCTTTTCCGAGTGCTCGCTCGGATTCCACCATTTTTCGATACTCCCACGGATTCTATCTTTTTTAGATACTCACAGGGACAGTTTTTCGGCACTCGCATGGATTCTCCCTTTTTCTGGTACTCGCCCGGATTCCACCATTTTTCGATACTCGCACGGATTCTATCTTTTTCCGGTACTCACAGGGACAGTTTTCCGGCACTCGCATGGATTCTCCCTTTTCCGAGTACTCGCTCGGATTCCACGATTTTTCGATACTCGCACGGATTCTATCTTTTTTCGGTACTCACAGGGACAGTTTTCCGGTACTCGCATGGATTCTCCCTTTTTCGGGTGCTCGCCCGGATTCCACCATTTTTCGATACTCGCACGGATTCTATCTTTTTGCGGTACTCACAGGGACAGTTTTCCGGTACTCGCATGGATTCTCCCTTTTCCAAGTACTCGCTCGGATTCCACCATTTTTCGATACTCGCACGGATTCTATCTTTTTTTGGTACTCACAGGGACAGTTTTCCGGCACTCGCATGGATTCTCCCTTTTCCGGTACTTGCCCGGATTCCACCATTTTTCATACTCGCACGTATTCTATCTTTTTCCGGTACTCACAGGGACAGTTTCCTGGTACTCGCATGGATTCTCCCTTTTTAGAGTGCTCGCCCGGATTCCACCATTTTTCGATACTCGCACGGATTCTATCTTTTTTCGGCACTCACAGGGACAGTTTTCAGGCACTCGCATGGATTCTCCCTTTTCCGAGTACTCGCCCGGATTCCACCATTTTTCGATACTCGCACGGATTCTATCTTTTTCCGGTACTCACAGGGACAGTTTTCCGGTACTTTCATGGATTCTCCCTTTTCCGGGTACTCGCCCAGATTCCACCATTTTTCGATACTCGCACGGATTCTATCTTTTTCCGGTACTCACAAGGACAATTTTCTGGTACTCGCAGGAATTCTCCCTTTTTCGGGTACTCACCCGGATTCCACCATTTTTCGATACTCGCACGTATTCTATCTTTTTTCGGTACTCACAGGGACAGTTTTCCGGTACTCGCATGGATTCTCCCTTTTCCGGGTACTCGCCCGGATTCCACCATTTTTCGATACTCGCACGGATTCTATCTTTTTCCGGTACTCACAGGGACAGTTTTCCGGCACTCGCATGGATTCTCCCTTTTCCGAGTACTCGCCCGGATTCCACCATTTTTCGATGCTAGCACGGATTCTATCTTTTTCCGGTACTCACAGGGACAGTTTTCCGGTACTTTCATGGTTCTCCCTTTTCCGGGTACTCGCCCGGATTCCACCATTTTTCGATACTCGCACGGATTCTATCTTTTTCCGGTACTCACAGGGACAATTTTCTGGTACTCGCAGGAATTCTCCCTTTTTCGGGTACTCACCCGGATTCCACCATTTTTCGATACTCGCACGTATTCTATCTTTTTTCGGTACTCACAGGGACAGTTTTCCGGTACTCGCATGGATTCTCCCTTTTCCGGGTACTCGCCCGGATTCCACCATTTTTCGATACTCGCACGTATTCTATCTTTTTCCGGTACTCACAGGGACAGTTTTCTGGGACTGGCATGGATTCTCCCTTTTTCGGGTGCTCGCCCGGATTCCACCATTTTTCGATACTCGCACGTATTCTATCTTTTTCCGGTACTCAGAGGGACAGTTTTCTGGTACTCGCATGGATTCTCCCTTTTCCGAGTACTCGCCCGGATTACACCATTTTTCGATACTCGCACGTATTCTATCTTTTTCCGGTACTCACAGGGACAGTTTTCTGGTACTGGCATGGATTCTCCCTTTTTCGGGTGCTCGCCCGGATTCCACCATTTTTCGATACTCGCACGGATTCTATCTTTTTGCGGTACTCACAGGGACAGTTTTCCGGTACTCGCATGGATTCTCCCTTTTCCGAGTACTCGCTCGGATTCCACCATTTTTCGATACTCGCACGGATTCTATCTTTTTTCGGTACTCACAGGGACAGTTTTTCGGCACTCGCATGGATTCTCCCTTTTTCTGGTACTCGCCCGGATTCCACCATTTTTCGATACTCGCACGGATTCTATCTTTTTCCGGTACTCACAGGGACAGTTTTCCGGCACTCGCATGGATTCTCCCTTTTCCGAGTACTCGCTCGGATTCCACGATTTTTCGATACTCGCACGGATTCTATCTTTTTTCGGTACTCACAGGGACAGTTTTCCGGTACTCGCAAGGATTCTCCCTTTTCCGGGTACTCGCCCGGATTCCACCATTTTTCGATACTCGCACGTATTCTATCTTTTTCCGGTACTCACAGGGACAGTTTTCTGGTACTGGCATGGATTCTCCCTTTTTCGGGTGCTCGCCCGGATTCCACCATTTTTCGATACTCGCACGGATTCTATCTTTTTGCGGTACTCACAGGGACAGTTTTCCGGTACTCGCATGGATTCTCCCTTTTCCGAGTGCTCGCTCGGATTCCACCATTTTTCGATACTCCCACGGATTCTATCTTTTTTCGATACTCACAGGGACAGTTTTTCGGCACTCGCATGGATTCTCCCTTTTTCTGGTACTCGCCCGGATTCCACCATTTTTCGATACTCGCACGGATTCTATCTTTTTCCGGTACTCACAGGGACAGTTTTCCGGCACTCGCATGGATTCTCCCTTTTCCGAGTACTCGCTCGGATTCCACGATTTTTCGATACTCGCACGGATTCTATCTTTTTTCGGTACTCACAGGGACAGTTTTCCGGTACTCGCATGGATTCTCCCTTTTCCGGTTACTCGCCCGAATTCCACCATTTTTCGATACTCGCACGGATTCTATCTTTTTCCGGTACTCAGAGGGACAGTTTTCCGGCACTCGCATGGATTCTCCCTTTTCCGCGTACTTGCCCGGATTCCACCATTTTTCATACTCGCACGTATTCTATCTTTTTCCGGTACTCACAGGGACAGTTTTCTGGTACTCGCATGGATTCTCCCTTTTTAGAGTGCTCGCCCGGATTCCACCATTTTTCGATACTCGCACGGATTCTATCTTTTTTCGGCACTCACAGGGACAGTTTTCAGGCACTCGCATGGATTCTCCCTTTTCCGAGTACTCGCCCGGATTCCACCATTTTTCGATACTCGCACGTATTCTATCTTTTTCCGGTACTCACAGGGACAGTTTTCTGGTACTCGCATGGATCTCCCTTTTCCGGGTACTCGCCCGGATTCCACCATTTTTTGATACTCGCACGGATTCTATCTTTTTCCGGTACTCACAGGGACAATTTTCTGGTACTCGCAGGAATTCTCCCTTTTTCGGGTACTCACCCGGATTCCACCATTTTTCGATACTCGCACGTATTCTATCTTTTTCCGGTACTCAGAGGGACAGTTTTCTGGTACTCGCATGGATTCTCCCTTTTCCGAGTACTCGCCCCGATTACACCATTTTTCGATACTCGCACGGATTCTATCTTTTTCCGGTACTCATAGGGACAGTTTCTGGTACTCGCAGGAAATCTCCCTTTTTCGGGTACTCACCCGGATTCCACCATTTTTCGATACTCGCACGGATTCTATCTTTTTTCGGTACTCCCAGGGACAGTTTTTCGATACTCGCATGGATTCTCCCTTTTTAGAGTGCTCGCCCGGATTCCACCATTTTTCGATACTCGCACGGATTCTATCTTTTTTCGGTACTCACAGGGACAGTTTTCCGGCACTCGCATGGATTCTCCCTTTTCCGAGTACTCGCCCGAATTCCACCATTTTTTGATACTCGCACGGATTCTATCTTTTTTCGGTACTCACAGGGACAGTTTTTCGGCACTCGCATGGATTCTCCCTTTTTCGGGTACTCTCCCGGATTCCACCATTTTTCGATACTCGCACGGATTCTATCTTTTTCCGGTACTCACAGGGACAGTTTTCCGGTACTCTCATGGATTCTCCCTTTTCCGGGTACTCGCCCGGATTCCACCATTTTTCGATACTCGCACGGATTCTATCTTTTTCCGGTACTCACAGGGACAATTTTCTGGTACTCGCAGGAATTCTCCCTTTTTCGGGTACTCACCCGGATTCCACTATTTTTCGATACTCGCACGTATTCTATCTTTTTCCGGTACTCAGAGGGACAGTTTTCTGGTACTCGCATGGATTCTCCCTTTTCCGAGTACTCGCCCGGATTACACCATTTTTCGATACTCGCACGGATTCTATCTTTTTCCGGTACTCATAGGGACAGTTTCTGGTACTCGCAGGAAATCTCCCTTTTTCGGGTGCTCGCCCGGATTTTACCATTTTTCGATACTCGCACGGATTCTATCTTTTTCCGGTACTCACAGGGACAGTTTTCCGGCACTCGCATGGATTCTCCCTTTTTCGAGTACTCGCTCGGATTCCATCATTTTTCGATACTCGCACGGATTCTATCTTTTTTCGGTACTCACAGGGACAATTTTCCGGCACTCGCATGGATTCTCCCTTTTTCAGGTACTCGCCCGGATTCCACCATTTTTCGATACTCGCACGGATTCTATCTTTTTTCGGTACTCACAGGGACAGTTTTCCGGTACTCGCATGGATTCTCCCTTTTTCGGGTACTCGCCCGGATTCCACCATTTTTCGATACTCGCACGGATTCTATCTTTTTTCGGTACTCACAGGGACAGTTTTCCGGTACTCGCATGGATTCTCCCTTTTCCGGGTAGTCGCCCGGATTCCACCATTTTTCGATACTCGCACGTATTCTATCTTTTTCCGGTACTCACAGGGACAGTTTTCCGGCACTCGCATGGATTCTCCCTTTTTCGTGTACTCGCCCGGATTCCACCATTTTTCGATACTCGCACAGATTCTATCTTTTTTGGGTACTCACAAGGACAGTTTTCCGGCACTCGCATGGATTCTCCCTTTTCCGGGTACTCGCCCGGATTCCACCATTTTTCGATACTCGCACGGACTCTCCCTTTTTCCGGTACTCACAAGGACAGTTTTCGAGTACTCGCTTGGATTCTCCTTTTTTCGGGTACTCACCCGGATTCCACCATTTTTCGATACTCGCACGGATTCTATCTTTTTTCGGTACTCCCAGGGACAGTTTTTCGATACTCGCATGGATTCTCCCTTTTTAGAGTGCTCGCCCGGATTCCACCATTTTTCGATACTCGCACGGATTCTATCTTTTTTCGGAACTCACAGGGACAGTTTTCCGGCACTCGCATGGATTCTCCCTTTTCCGAGTACTCACCCGAATTCCACAATTTTTCGATACTCGCACGGATTCTATCTTTTTTCGGTACTCACAGGGACAGTTTTTCGGCACTCGCATGGATTCTCCCTTTTTAGGGTGCTCGCCCGGATTCCACCATTTTTCGATACTCGCACGGATTCTATCTTTTTTCGGTACTCACAGGGACAATTTTCCGGTACTCGCATGGATTCTCCCTTTTTCGGGTACTCGCCCGGATTCCACCATTTTTCGATACTCGCACGGATTCTATCTTTTTTCGGTACTCACAGGGACAGTTTTCCGGCACTCGCATGGATTCTCCCTTTTTAGAGTGCTCGCCCGGATTCCACCATTTTTCGATACTCGCACGGATTCTATCTTTTTCCGGTACTCACAGGGAGAGTTTTCCGGCACTCGCATGGATTCTCCCTTTTCCGAGTACTCACTCGGATTCCACCATTTTTCGATACTCGCACGGATTCTATCTTTTTTCGGTACTCACAGGGACAGTTTTCCGGCACTCGCATGGATTCTCCCTTTTTCGGGTACTCGCCCGGATTCCACCATTTTTCGATACTCGCACCGATTCTATCTTTTTGCGGTACTCACAGGGACAGTTTTCCGGTGCTCGCATGGATTCTCCCTTTTCCGGGTACTCGCCCGGATTCCACCATTTTTCGATACTCGCACGTATTCTATCTTTTTCCGGTACTCACATGGACAGTTTTCTGGTACTCGCATGGATTCTCCCTTTTTCGGGTGCTCGCCCGGATTCCACCATTTTTCGATACTCGCACGGATTCTATCTTTTTGCGGTACTCACAGGGAGAGTTTTCCGGTACTCGGATGGATTCTCCCTTTTCCGGGTACTCGCCCGGATTCCACCATTTTTCGATACTCGCACGTATTCTATCTTTTTCCGGTACTCACAGGGACAGTTTTCCGGCACTCGCATGGATTCTCCCTTTTTCGGGTGCTCGCCAGGATTCCACCATTTTTCGATACTCGCACGGATTCTATCTTTTTTCGGTACTCACAGGGACAGTTTTCCGGCACTCGCATGGATTCTCCCTTTTCCGAGTACTCGCCCGAATTCCACCATTTTTCGATACTCGCACGGATTCTATCTTTTTTCGGTACTCACAGGCACAGTTTTTCGGCACTCGCATGGATTCTCCCTTTTTCGGGTACTCGCCCGGATTCCACCATTTTTCGATACTCGCACGGATTCTATCTTTTTCCGGTACTCACAGGGACAGTTTTCCGGCACTCGCATGGATTCTCCCTTTTCCGAGTACTCGCCCGGATTCCACCATTTTTCGATACTCGCACGGATTCTATCTTTTTTCGGTACTCACAGGGACAGTTTTCCGGCACTCGCATGGATTCTCCCTTTTTCGGGTACTCGCCCGGATTCCACCATTTTTCGATACTCGCACGGATTCTATCTTTTTGCGGTACTCACAGGGACAGTTTTCCGGTACTCGCATGGATTCTCCTTTTTCCGGGTACTCGCCCGGATTCCACCATTTTTCGATACTCGCACGTATTCTATCTTTTTCCGGTACTCACAGGGACAGTTTTCTGGTACTCGCATGGATTCTCCCTTTTTCGGGTGCTCGCCCGGATTCCACCATTTTTCGACACTCGCACGGATTCTATCTTTTTTCATTACTCACAGGGACAGTTTTCCGGTACTCGCATGGATTCTCTCTTTTCCGGGTACTCGCCCGGATTCCACCATTTTTCGATACTCGCACGGATTCTATCTTTTTCCGGTACTCACAGGGACAGTTTTCCGGCACTCGCATGGATTCTCCCTTTTCCGAGTACTCGCTCGGATTCCACCATTTTTCGATACTCGCACGGATTCTATCTTTTTTCGGTACTCACAGGGACAGTTTTCCGGCACTCGCATGGATTCTCCCTTTTTCGGGTACTCGCCCGGATTCCACCATTTTTCGATACTCGCACGGATTCTATCTTTTTGCGGTACTCACAGGGACAGTTTTCCGGTACTCGCATGGATTCTCCCTTTTCCGGGTACTCGCCCGGATTCCACCATTTTTCGATACTCGCACGTATTCTATCTTTTTCCGGTACTCACAGGGACAGTTTTCTGGTACTCGCATGGATTCTCCCTTTTTCGGGTACTCACCCGGATTCCACCATTTTTCGATACTCGCACGGATTCTATCTTTTTCCGGTTCTCATAGGGACAGTTTTCCGATACTCGCATGGATTCTCCCTTTTCCGGGTACTCGCCCGGATTCCACCATTTTTCGATACTCGCACGTATTCTATCTTTTTCGGGTACTCACAGGGACAGTTTTCTGGTACTCGCATGGATTCTCCCTTTTTCGAGTTCTCGCCCGGATTCCACCATTTTTCGATACTCGCACGGATTCTATCTTTTTTCTGTACTCATAGGGACAGTTTCCGGTACTCGCAGGAATTCTCCCTTTTTCGGGTACTCGCCCGTATTCCACCATTTTTCGATACTCGCACGGATTCTATCTTTTTTCGGTACTCACAGGGACAGTTTTCCGGCACTCGCATGGATTCTCCCTTTTTCGTGTACTCGCCCGGATTCCACCATTTTTCGATACTCGCACGGATTCTATCTTTTTGCGGTACTCACGGGGACAGTTTTCCGGTGCTCGCATGGATTCTCCCTTTTCCGGGTACTCGCCCGGATTCCACCATTTTTCGATACTCGCACGTATTCTATCTTTTTCCGGTACTCACAGGGACAGTTTTCTGGTACTCGCATGGATTCTCCCTTTTTCGGGTGCTCGCCCGGATTCCACCATTTTTCGATACTCGCACGGATTCTATCTTTTTGCGGTACTCACAGGGACAGTTTTCCGGTACTCGGATGGATTCTCCCTTTTCCGGGTACTCGCCCGGATTCCACCATTTTTCGATACTCACAGGGACAGTTTTCGGGTACTCGCATGGATTCTCCCTTTTTCGGGTGCTCGCCAGGATTCCACCATTTTTCGATACTCGCACGGATTCTATCTTTTTTCGGTACTCACAGGGACAGTTTTCCGGCACTCGCATGGATTCTCCCTTTTCCGAGTACTCGCCCGAATTCCACCATTTTTCGATACTCGCACGGATTCTATCTTTTTTCGGTACTCACAGGCACAGTTTTTCGGCACTCGCATGGATTCTCCCTTTTTCGGGTACTCGACCGGATTCCACCATTTTTCGATACTCGCACGGATTCTATCTTTTTCTGGTACTCACAGGGACAGTTTTCCGGCACTCGCATGGATTCTCCCTTTTCCGAGTACTCGCCCGGATTCCACCATTTTTCGATACTCGCACGGATTCTATCTTTTTTCGGTACTCACAGGGACAGTTTTCCGGCACTCGCATGGATTCTCCCTTTTTCGGGTACTCGCCCGGATTCCACCATTTTTCGATACTCGCACGGATTCTATCTTTTTGCGGTACTCACAGGGACAGTTTTCCGGTACTCGCATGGATTCTCCTTTTTCCGGGTACTCGCCCGGATTCCACCATTTTTCGATACTCGCACGTATTCTATCTTTTTCCGGTACTCACAGGGACAGTTTTCTGGTACTCGCATGGATTCTCCCTTTTTCGGGTGGTCGCCCGGATTCCACCATTTTTCGATACTCGCACGGATTCTATCTTTTTTCATTACTCACAGGGACAGTTTTCCGGTACTCGCATGGATTCTCTCTTTTCCGGGTACTCGCCCGGATTCCACCATTTTTCGATACTCGCACGGATTCTATCTTTTTCCGGTACTCACAGGGACAGTTTTCCGGCACTCGCATGGATTCTCCCTTTTCCGAGTACTCGCTCGGATTCCACCATTTTTCGATACTCGCACGGATTCTATCTTTTTTCGGTACTCACAGGGACAGTTTTCCGGCACTCGCATGGATTCTCCCTTTTTCGGGTACTCGCCCGGATTCCACCATTTTTCGATACTCGCACGGATTCTATCTTTTTGCGGTACTCACAGGGATAGTTTTCCGGTACTCGCATGGATTCTCCCTTTTCCGGGTACTCGCCCGGATTCCACCATTTTTCGATACTCGCACGTATTCTATCTTTTTCCGGTACTCACAGGGACAGTTTTCTGGTACTCGCATGGATTCTCCCTTTTTCGGGTACTCACCCGGATTCCACCATTTTTCGATACTCGCACGGATTCTATCTTATTCCGGTTCTCAAAGGGACAGTTTTCCGATACTCGCATGGATTCTCCCTTTTCCGGGTACTCGCCCGGATTCCACCATTTTTCGATACTCGCACGGATTCTCCCTTTTTCCGGTACTCACAGGGACAGTTTTCCAGTACTCGCTTGGATTCTCCTTTTTTCGGGTACTCACCCGGATTCCACCATTTTTCGATACTCGCACGGATCCTATCTTTTTTTGGTACCCCCCAGGGACAGTTTTCCGATACTCGCATGGATTCTCCCTTTTTAGGGTGCTCGCCCGGATTCCACCATTTTTCGATACTCGCACGGATTCTATCTTTTTTCATTACTCACAGGGACAGTTTTCCGGTACTCGCATGGATTCTCCCTTTTCCGGGTACTCGCCCGGATTCCACCATTTTTCGATACTCGCACGGATTCTATCTTTTTCCGGTACTCACAGGGACAGTTTTCCGGCACTCGCATGGATTCTCCCTTTTCCGAGTACTCGCTCGGATTCCACCATTTTTCGATACTCGCACGGATTCTATCTTTTTTCGGTACTCACAGGGACAGTTTTCCGGCACTCGCATGGATTCTCCCTTTTTCGGGTACTCGCCCGGATTCCACCATTTTTCGATACTCGCACGGATTCTATCTTTTTGCGGTACTCACAGGGACAGTTTTCCGGTACTCGCATGGATTCTCCCTTTTCCGGGTACTCGCCCGGATTCCACCATTTTTCGATACTCGCACGTATTCTATCTTTTTCCGGTACTCACAGGGACAGTTTTCTGGTACTCGCATGGATTCTCCCTTTTTCGGGTACTCACCCGGATTCCACCATTTTTCGATACTCGCACGGATTCTATCTTTTTCCGGTTCTCAAAGGGACAGTTTTCCGATACTCGCATGGATTCTCCCTTTTCCGGGTACTCGCCCGGATTCCACCATTTTTCGATACTCGCACGGATTCTCCCTTTTTCCGGTACTCACAGGGACAGTTTTCCAGTACTCGCTTGG
Source organism: Vitis cinerea var. helleri x Vitis rupestris (assembly GCA_945999865.1). Lineage (NCBI taxonomy): Eukaryota > Viridiplantae > Streptophyta > Magnoliopsida > Vitales > Vitaceae > Vitis > Vitis cinerea var. helleri x Vitis rupestris. Next base: position 294,309 of record CAMFYI010000227.1, on the reverse strand, counting down.
ATTCTCCTTTTTTCGGGTACTCACCCGGATTCCACCATTTTTCGATACTCGCACGGATTCTATCTTTTTTTGGTACCCCCAGGGACAGTTTTCCGATACTCGCATGGATTCTCCCTTTTTAGGGTGCTCGCCCGGATTCCACCATTTTTCGATACTCGCACGGATTCTATCTTTTTTCATTACTCACAGGGACAGTTTTCCGGTACTCGCATGGATTCTCCCTTTTCCGGGTACTCGCCCGGATTCCACCATTTTTCGATACTCGCACGGATTCTATCTTTTTCCGGTACTCACAGGGACAGTTTTCCGGCACTCGCATGGATTCTCCCTTTTCCGAGTACTCGCTCGGATTCCACCATTTTTCGATACTCGCACGGATTCTATCTTTTTTCGGTACTCACAGGGACAGTTTTCCGGCACTCGCATGGATTCTCCCTTTTTCGGGTACTCGCCCGGATTCCACCATTTTTCGATACTCGCACGGATTCTATCTTTTTGGGGTACTCACAGGGACAGTTTTCCGGTACTCGCATGGATTCTCCCTTTTCCGGGTACTCGCCCGGATTCCACCATTTTTCGATACTCGCACGTATTCTATCTTTTTCCGGTACTCACAGGGACAGTTTTCTGGTACTCGCATGGATTCTCCCTTTTTCGGGTACTCACCCGGATTCCACCATTTTTCGATACTCGCACGGATTCTATCTTTTTCCGGTTCTCATAGGGACAGTTTTCCGATACTCGCATGGATTCTCCCTTTTCCGGGTACTCGCCCGGATTCCACCATTTTTCGATACTCGCACGTATTCTATCTTTTTCCGGTACTCACAGGGACAGTTTTCTGGTACTCGCATGGATTCTCCCTTTTTCGGGTACTCACCCGGATTCCACCATTTTTCGATACTCGCACGGATTCTATCTTTTTCCGGTTCTCAAAGGGACAGTTTTCCGATACTCGCATGGATTCTCCCTTTTCCGGGTACTCGCCCGGATTCCACCATTTTTCGATACTCGCACGGATTCTCCCTTTTTCCGGTACTCACAGGGACAGTTTTCCAGTACTCGCTTGGATTCTCCTTTTTTCGGGTACTCACCCGGATTCCACCATTTTTCGATACTCGCACGGATTGTATCTTTTTTTGGTACCCCCAGGGACAGTTTTCCGATACTCGCATGGATTCTCCCTTTTTAGGGTGCTCGCCCGGATTCCACCATTTTTCGATACTCGCACGGATTCTATCTTTTTTCATTACTCACAGGGACAGTTTTCCGGTACTCGCATGGATTCTCCCTTTTCCGGGTACTCGCCCGGATTCCACCATTTTTCGATACTCGCACGGATTCTATCTTTTTCCGGTACTCACAGGGACAGTTTTCCGGCACTCGCATGGATTCTCCCTTTTCCGAGTACTCGCTCGGATTCCACCATTTTTCGATACTCGCACGGATTCTATCTTTTTTCGGTACTCACAGGGACAGTTTTCCGGCACTCGCATGGATTCTCCCTTTTTCGGGTACTCGCCCGGATTCCACCATTTTTCGATACTCGCACGGATTCTATCTTTTTGCGGTACTCACAGGGACAGTTTTCCGGTACTCGCATGGATTCTCCCTTTTCCGGGTACTCGCCCGGATTCCACCATTTTTCGATACTCGCACGTATTCTATCTTTTTCCGGTACTCACAGGGACAGTTTTCTGGTACTCGCATGGATTCTCCCTTTTTCGGGTACTCACCCGGATTCCACCATTTTTCGATACTCGCACGGATTCTATCTTTTTCCGGTTCTCAAAGGGACAGTTTTCCGATACTCGCATGGATTCTCCCTTTTCCGGGTACTCGCCCGGATTCCACCATTTTTCGATACTCGCACGGATTCTATCTTTTTTCGGTACTCACAGGGACAGTTTTCCGGACTCGCATGGATTCTCCCTTTTTCGGGTACTCGCCCGGATTCCACCATTTTTCGATACTCGCACGGATTCTATCTTTTTGCGGTACTCACAGGGATAGTTTTCCGGTACTCGCATGGATTCTCCCTTTTCCGGGTACTCGCCCGGATTCCACCATTTTTCGATACTCGCACGTATTCTATCTTTTTCCGGTACTCACAGGGACAGTTTTCTGGTACTCGCATGGATTCTCCCTTTTTCGGGTACTCACCCGGATTCCACCATTTTTCGATACTCGCACGGATTCTATCTTATTCCGGTTCTCAAAGGGACAGTTTTCCGATACTCGCATGGATTCTCCCTTTTCCGGGTACTCGCCCGGATTCCACCATTTTTCGATACTCGCACGGATTCTCCCTTTTTCCGGTACTCACAGGGACAGTTTTCCAGTACTCGCTTGGATTCTCCTTTTTTCGGGTACTCACCCGGATTCCACCATTTTTCGATACTCGCACGGATCCTATCTTTTTTTGGTACCCCCAGGGACAGTTTTCCGATACTCGCATGGATTCTCCCTTTTTAGGGTGCTCGCCCGGATTCCACCATTTTTCGATACTCGCACGGATTCTATCTTTTTTCATTACTCACAGGGACAGTTTTCCGGTACTCGCATGGATTCTCCCTTTTCCGGGTACTCGCCCGGATTCCACCATTTTTCGATACTCGCACGGATTCTATCTTTTTCCGGTACTCACAGGGACAGTTTTCCGGCACTCGCATGGATTCTCCCTTTTCCGAGTACTCGCTCGGATTCCACCATTTTTCGATACTCGCACGGATTCTATCTTTTTTCGGTACTCACAGGGACAGTTTTCCGGCACTCGCATGGATTCTCCCTTTTTCGGGTACTCGCCCGGATTCCACCATTTTTCGATACTCGCACGGATTCTATCTTTTTGCGGTACTCACAGGGACAGTTTTCCGGTACTCGCATGGATTCTCCCTTTTCCGGGTACTCGCCCGGATTCCACCATTTTTCGATACTCGCACGTATTCTATCTTTTTCCGGTACTCACAGGGACAGTTTTCTGGTACTCGCATGGATTCTCCCTTTTTCGGGTACTCACCCGGATTCCACCATTTTTCGATACTCGCACGGATTCTATCTTTTTCCGGTTCTCAAAGGGACAGTTTTCCGATACTCGCATGGATTCTCCCTTTTCCGGGTACTCGCCCGGATTCCACCATTTTTCGATACTCGCACGGATTCTCCCTTTTTCCGGTACTCACAGGGACAGTTTTCCAGTACTCGCTTGGATTCTCCTTTTTTCGGGTACTCACCCGGATTCCACCATTTTTCGATACTCGCACGGATTCTATCTTTTTTTGGTACCCCCAGGGACAGTTTTCCGATACTCGCATGGATTCTCCCTTTTTAGGGTGCTCGCCCGGATTCCACCATTTTTCGATACTCGCACGGATTCTATCTTTTTTCATTACTCACAGGGACAGTTTTCCGGTACTCGCATGGATTCTCCCTTTTCCGGGTACTCGCCCGGATTCCACCATTTTTCGATACTCGCACGGATTCTATCTTTTTCCGGTACTCACAGGGACAGTTTTCCGGCACTCGCATGGATTCTCCCTTTTCCGAGTACTCGCTCGGATTCCACCATTTTTCGATACTCGCACGGATTCTATCTTTTTTCGGTACTCACAGGGACAGTTTTCCGGCACTCGCATGGATTCTCCCTTTTTCGGGTACTCGCCCGGATTCCACCATTTTTCGATACTCGCACGGATTCTATCTTTTTGGGGTACTCACAGGGACAGTTTTCCGGTACTCGCATGGATTCTCCCTTTTCCGGGTACTCGCCCGGATTCCACCATTTTTCGATACTCGCACGTATTCTATCTTTTTCCGGTACTCACAGGGACAGTTTTCTGGTACTCGCATGGATTCTCCCTTTTTCGGGTACTCACCCGGATTCCACCATTTTTCGATACTCGCACGGATTCTATCTTTTTCCGGTTCTCATAGGGACAGTTTTCCGATACTCGCATGGATTCTCCCTTTTCCGGGTACTCGCCCGGATTCCACCATTTTTCGATACTCGCACGTATTCTATCTTTTTCCGGTACTCACAGGGACAGTTTTCTGGTACTCGCATGGATTCTCCCTTTTTCGGGTACTCACCCGGATTCCACCATTTTTCGATACTCGCACGGATTCTATCTTTTTCCGGTTCTCAAAGGGACAGTTTTCCGATACTCGCATGGATTCTCCCTTTTCCGGGTACTCGCCCGGATTCCACCATTTTTCGATACTCGCACGGATTCTCCCTTTTTCCGGTACTCACAGGGACAGTTTTCCAGTACTCGCTTGGATTCTCCTTTTTTCGGGTACTCACCCGGATTCCACCATTTTTCGATACTCGCACGGATTGTATCTTTTTTTGGTACCCCCAGGGACAGTTTTCCGATACTCGCATGGATTCTCCCTTTTTAGGGTGCTCGCCCGGATTCCACCATTTTTCGATACTCGCACGGATTCTATCTTTTTTCATTACTCACAGGGACAGTTTTCCGGTACTCGCATGGATTCTCCCTTTTCCGGGTACTCGCCCGGATTCCACCATTTTTCGATACTCGCACGGATTCTATCTTTTTCCGGTACTCACAGGGACAGTTTTCCGGCACTCGCATGGATTCTCCCTTTTCCGAGTACTCGCTCGGATTCCACCATTTTTCGATACTCGCACGGATTCTATCTTTTTTCGGTACTCACAGGGACAGTTTTCCGGCACTCGCATGGATTCTCCCTTTTTCGGGTACTCGCCCGGATTCCACCATTTTTCGATACTCGCACGGATTCTATCTTTTTGCGGTACTCACAGGGACAGTTTTCCGGTACTCGCATGGATTCTCCCTTTTCCGGGTACTCGCCCGGATTCCACCATTTTTCGATACTCGCACGTATTCTATCTTTTTCCGGTACTCACAGGGACAGTTTTCTGGTACTCGCATGGATTCTCCCTTTTTCGGGTACTCACCCGGATTCCACCATTTTTCGATACTCGCACGGATTCTATCTTTTTCCGGTTCTCAAAGGGACAGTTTTCCGATACTCGCATGGATTCTCCCTTTTCCGGGTACTCGCCCGGATTCCACCATTTTTCGATACTCGCACGGATTCTCCCTTTTTCCGGTACTCACAGGGACAGTTTTCCAGTACTCGCTTGGATTCTCCTTTTTTCGGGTACTCACCCGGATTCCACCATTTTTCGATACTCGCACGGATTCTATCTTTTTTTGGTACCCCCCAGGGACAGTTTTCCGATACTCGCATGGATTCTCCCTTTTTAGGGTGCTCGCCCGGATTCCACCATTTTTCGATACTCGCACGGATTCTATCTTTTTTCATTACTCACAGGGACAGTTTTCCGGTACTCGCATGGATTCTCCCTTTTCCGGGTACTCGCCCGGATTCCACCATTTTTCGATACTCGCACGGATTCTATCTTTTTCCGGTACTCACAGGGACAGTTTTCCGGCACTCGCATGGATTCTCCCTTTTCCGAGTACTCGCTCGGATTCCACCATTTTTCGATACTCGCACGGATTCTATCTTTTTTCGGTACTCACAGGGACAGTTTTCCGGCACTCGCATGGATTCTCCCTTTTTCGGGTACTCGCCCGGATTCCACCATTTTTCGATACTCGCACGGATTCTATCTTTTTGGGGTACTCACAGGGACAGTTTTCCGGTACTCGCATGGATTCTCCCTTTTCCGGGTACTCGCCCGGATTCCACCATTTTTCGATACTCGCACGTATTCTATCTTTTTCCGGTACTCACAGGGACAGTTTTCTGGTACTCGCATGGATTCTCCCTTTTTCGGGTACTCACCCGGATTCCACCATTTTTCGATACTCGCACGGATTCTATCTTTTTCCGGTTCTCATAGGGACAGTTTTCCGATACTCGCATGGATTCTCCCTTTTCCGGGTACTCGCCCGGATTCCACCATTTTTCGATACTCGCACGTATTCTATCTTTTTCCGGTACTCACAGGGACAGTTTTCTGGTACTCGCATGGATTCTCCCTTTTTCGGGTACTCACCCGGATTCCACCATTTTTCGATACTCGCACGGATTCTATCTTTTTCCGGTTCTCAAAGGGACAGTTTTCCGATACTCGCATGGATTCTCCCTTTTCCGGGTACTCGCCCGGATTCCACCATTTTTCGATACTCGCACGGATTCTCCCTTTTTCCGGTACTCACAGGGACAGTTTTCCAGTACTCGCTTGGATTCTCCTTTTTTCGGGTACTCACCCGGATTCCACCATTTTTCGATACTCGCACGGATTGTATCTTTTTTTGGTACCCCCAGGGACAGTTTTCCGATACTCGCATGGATTCTCCCTTTTTAGGGTGCTCGCCCGGATTCCACCATTTTTCGATACTCGCACGGATTCTATCTTTTTTCATTACTCACAGGGACAGTTTTCCGGTACTCGCATGGATTCTCCCTTTTCCGGGTACTCGCCCGGATTCCACCATTTTTCGATACTCGCACGGATTCTATCTTTTTCCGGTACTCACAGGGACAGTTTTCCGGCACTCGCATGGATTCTCCCTTTTCCGAGTACTCGCTCGGATTCCACCATTTTTCGATACTCGCACGGATTCTATCTTTTTTCGGTACTCACAGGGACAGTTTTCCGGCACTCGCATGGATTCTCCCTTTTTCGGGTACTCGCCCGGATTCCACCATTTTTCGATACTCGCACGGATTCTATCTTTTTGCGGTACTCACAGGGACAGTTTTCCGGTACTCGCATGGATTCTCCCTTTTCCGGGTACTCGCCCGGATTCCACCATTTTTCGATACTCGCACGTATTCTATCTTTTTCCGGTACTCACAGGGACAGTTTTCTGGTACTCGCATGGATTCTCCCTTTTTCGGGTACTCACCCGGATTCCACCATTTTTCGATACTCGCACGGATTCTATCTTTTTCCGGTTCTCATAGGGACAGTTTTCCGATACTCGCATGGATTCTCCCTTTTCCGGGTACTCGCCCGGATTCCACCATTTTTCGATACTCGCACGGATTCTCCCTTTTTCCGGTACTCACAGGGACAGTTTTCCAGTACTCGCTTGGATTCTCCTTTTTTCGGGTACTCACCCGGATTCCACCATTTTTCGATACTCGCACGGATTCTATCTTTTTTCGGTACTCACAGGGACAGTTTTCCGGCACTCGCATGGATTCTCCCTTTTCCGGATACTCGCCCGAATTCCACCATTTTTCGATACTCGCACGGATTCTATCTTTTTTCGGTACTCACAGGGACAGTTTTTCGGCACTCGCATGGATTCTCCCATTTCCGGGTACTCGCCCGGATTCCACCATTTTTCGATACTCGCACGGATTCTATCTTTTTTCGGTACTCACAGGGACAGTTTTCCGGTACTCGCATGGATTCTCCTTTTTTAGGGTGCTCGCCCGGAATCCATCATTTTTCGATACTCGCACGGATTCTATCTTTTTTCGGTACTCACAGGGACAGTTTTCCGGCACTCGCATGGATTCTCCCTTTTTCGGGTACTCGCCCGGATTCCACCATTTTTCGATACTCGCACGGATTCTATCTTTTTGCGGTACTCACAGGGACAGTTTTCCGGTACTCGCATGGATTCTCCCTTTTCCGGGTACTCGCCCGGATTCCACCATTTTTCGATACTCGCACGTATTCTATCTTTTTCCGGTACTCACAGGGACAGTTTTCTGGTACTCGCATGGATTCTCCCTTTTTCGGGTACTCACCCGGATTCCACCATTTTTCGATACTCGCACGGATTCTATCTTTTTCCGGTTCTCATAGGGACAGTTTTCCGATACTCGCATGGATTCTCCCTTTTCCGGGTACTCGCCCGGATTCCACCATTTTTCGATACTCGCACGGATTCTCCCTTTTTCCGGTACTCACAGGGACAGTTTTCCAGTACTCGCTTGGATTCTCCTTTTTTTCGGGTACTCACCCGGATTCCACCATTTTTCGATACTCGCACGGATTCTATCTTTTTTCGGTACTCACAGGGACAGTTTTCCGGCACTCGCATGGATTCTCCCTTTTCCGGATACTCGCCCGAATTCCACCATTTTTCGATACTCGCACGGATTCTATCTTTTTTCGGTACTCACAGGGACAGTTTTTCGGCACTCGCATGGATTCTCCCATTTCCGGGTACTCGCCCGGATTCCACCATTTTTCGATACTCGCACGGATTCTATCTTTTTTCGGTACTCACAGGGACAGTTTTCCGGTACTCGCATGGATTCTCCTTTTTTAGGGTGCTCGCCCGGAATCCATCATTTTTCGATACTCGCACGGATTCTATCTTTTTTCGGTACTCACAGGGACAGTTTTCCGGCACTCGCATGGATTCTCCCTTTTTCGGGTACTCGCCCGGATTCCACCATTTTTCGATACTCGCACGGATTCTATCTTTTTGCGGTACTCACAGGGACAGTTTTCCGGTACTCGCATGGATTCTTCCTTTTCCGGGTACTCGCCCGGATTCCACCATTTTTCGATACTCGCACGTATTCTATCTTTTTCCGGTACTCACAGGGACAGTTTTCTGGTACTCGCATGGATTCTCCCTTTTTCGGGTACTCACCCGGATTCCACCATTTTTCGATACTCGCACGGATTCTATCTTTTTCCGGTTCTCATAGGGACAGTTTTCCGATACTCGCATGGATTCTCCCTTTTCCGGGTACTCGCCCGGATTCCACCATTTTTCGATACTCGCACGTATTCTATCTTTTTTCGGTACTCACAGGGACAGTTTTCCAGTACTCGCTTGGATTCTCCTTTTTTCGGGTACTCACCCGGATTCCACCATTTTTTCGATACTCGCACGGATTCTATCTTTTTTTGGTACCCCCAGGGACAGTTTTCCGATACTCGCATGGATTCTCCCTTCTTAGGGTGCTCGCCCGGATTCCACCATTTTTCGATACTCGCACGGATTCTATCTTTTTTCATTACTCACAGGGACAGTTTTCCGGTACTCGCATGGATTCTCCCTTTTCCGGGTACTCGCCCGGATTCCACCATTTTTCGATACTCGCACGGATTCTATCTTTTTCCGGTACTCACAGGGACAGTTTTCCGGCACTCGCATGGATTCTCCCTTTTCCGAGTACTCGCTCGGATTCCACCATTTTTCGATACTCGCACGGATTCTATCTTTTTTCGGTACTCACAGGGACAGTTTTCCGGCACTCGCATGGATTCTCCCTTTTTCGGGTACTCGCCCGGATTCCACCATTTTTCGATACTCGCACGGATTCTATCTTTTTGGGGTACTCACAGGGACAGTTTTCCGGTACTCGCATGGATTCTCCCTTTTCCGGGTACTCGCCCGGATTCCACCATTTTTCGATACTCGCACGTATTCTATCTTTTTCCGGTACTCACAGGGACAGTTTTCTGGTACTCGCATGGATTCTCCCTTTTTCGGGTACTCACCCGGATTCCACCATTTTTCGATACTCGCACGGATTCTATCTTTTTCCGGTTCTCATAGGGACAGTTTTCCGATACTCGCATGGATTCTCCCTTTTCCGGGTACTCGCCCGGATTCCACCATTTTTCGATACTCGCACGTATTCTATCTTTTTCCGGTACTCACAGGGACAGTTTTCTGGTACTCGCATGGATTCTCCCTTTTTCGGGTACTCACCCGGATTCCACCATTTTTCGATACTCGCACGGATTCTATCTTTTTCCGGTTCTCAAAGGGACAGTTTTCCGATACTCGCATGGATTCTCCCTTTTCCGGGTACTCGCCCGGATTCCACCATTTTTCGATACTCGCACGGATTCTCCCTTTTTTCGGTACTCACAGGGACAGTTTTCCAGTACTCGCTTGGATTCTCCTTTTTTCGGGTACTCACCCGGATTCCACCATTTTTCGATACTCGCACGGATTGTATCTTTTTTTGGTACCCCCAGGGACAGTTTTCCGATACTCGCATGGATTCTCCCTTTTTAGGGTGCTCGCCCGGATTCCACCATTTTTCGATACTCGCACGGATTCTATCTTTTTTCATTACTCACAGGGACAGTTTTCCGGTACTCGCATGGATTCTCCCTTTTCCGGGTACTCGCCCGGATTCCACCATTTTTCGATACTCGCACGGATTCTATCTTTTTCCGGTACTCACAGGGACAGTTTTCCGGCACTCGCATGGATTCTCCCTTTTCCGAGTACTCGCTCGGATTCCACCATTTTTCTTTTTCGATACTCGCACGGATTCTATCTTTTTTCGGTACTCACAGGGACAGTTTTCCGGCACTCGCATGGATTCTCCCTTTTTCGGGTACTCGCCCGGATTCCACCATTTTTCGATACTCGCACGGATTCTATCTTTTTGCGGTACTCACAGGGACAGTTTTCCGGTACTTCGCATGGATTCTCCCTTTTCCGGGTACTCGCCCGGATTCCACCATTTTTCGATACTCGCACGTATTCTATCTTTTTCCGGTACTCACAGGGACAGTTTTCTGGTACTCGCATGGATTCTCCCTTTTTCGGGTACTCACCCGGATTCCACCATTTTTCGATACTCGCACGGATTCTATCTTTTTCCGGTTCTCATAGGGACAGTTTTCCGATACTCGCATGGATTCTCCCTTTTCCGGGTACTCGCCCGGATTCCACCATTTTTCGATACTCGCACGGATTCTCCCTTTTTTCCGGTACTCACAGGGACAGTTTTCCAGTACTCGCTTGGATTCTCCTTTTTTCGGGTACTCACCCGGATTCCACCATTTTTCGATACTCGCACGGATTCTATCTTTTTTCGGTACTCACAGGGACAGTTTTCCGGCACTCGCATGGATTCTCCCTTTTTCGGATACTCGCCCGAATTCCACCATTTTTTCGATACTCGCACGGATTCTATCTTTTTTCGGTACTCACAGGGACAGTTTTTCGGCACTCGCATGGATTCTCCCATTTCCGGGTACTCGCCCCGGATTCCACCATTTTTCGATACTCGCACGGATTCTATCTTTTTTCGGTACTCACAGGGACAGTTTTCCGGTACTCGCATGGATTCTCCTTTTTTAGGGTGCTCGCCCGGAATCCATCATTTTTCGATACTCGCACGGATTCTATCTTTTTTCGGTACTCACAGGGACAGTTTTCCGGCACTCGCATGGATTCTCCCTTTTTCGAGTGCTCGCCCGGATTCCACCATTTTTCGATACTCGCACGGATTCTATCTTTTTTCTGTACTCATAGGGACAGTTTCCGGTACTCGCAGGAATTCTCCCTTTTTCGGGTACTCGCCCGTATTCCACCATTTTTCGATACTCGCACGGATTCTATCTTTTTTCGGTACTCACAGGGACAGTTTTCCGGTACTCGCATGGATTCTCCCTTTTCCAGGTACTCGCCCAGATTCCACCATTTTTCGATACTCGCACGTATTCTATCTTTTTCCGGTACTCACAGGGACAGTTTTCGGGTACTCGCATGGATTCTCCCTTTTTCGGGTGCTCGCCCGGATTCCACCATTTTTCGATACTCGCACGGATTCTATCTTTTTCCGGTTCTCACAGGGTTAGTTTTCCGGCACTCGCATGGATTCTCCCTTTTCCGAGTACTCGCTCGGATTCCACCATTTTTCGATACTCGCACGGATTCTATCTTTTTTCGGTACTCACAGGGACAGTTTTTCGGCACTCGCATGGATTCTCCCTTTTTCGGGTACTCGCCCGGATTCCACCATTTTTCGATACTCGCACGTATTCTATCTTTTTCCGGTTCTCACAGGGACAGTTTTCCGGTACTCGCATGGATTCTCCCTTTTCCGGGTACTCGCCCGGATTCCACCATTTTTCGATACTCGCACGTATTCTATCTTTTTCGGGTACTCACAGGGACAGTTTTCTGGTACTCGCATGGATTCTCCCTTTTTCGAGTTCTCGCCCGGATTCCACCATTTTTCGATACTCGCACGGATTCTATCTTTTTTCTGTACTCACAGGGACAGTTTTCCGGTACTCGCATGGATTCTCCCTTTTCCGGGTACTCGCCCGGATTCCACCATTTTTCGATACTCGCACGGATTCTATCTTTTTCCGGTACTCACAGGGACAGTTTTCCGGCACTCGCATGGATTCTCCATTTTCCGAGTACTCGCTCGGATTCCACCATTTTTCGATACTCGCACGGATTCTATCTTTTTTCGGTACTCACAGGGACAGTTTTCCGGTACTCGCATGGATTCTCTCTTTTCCGGGTACTCGCCAGGATTCCACCATTTCTCGATACTCGCACGGATTCTATCTTTTTCCGGTACTCACAGGGACAGTTTTCCGGCACTCGCATGGATTCTCCCTTTTCCGAGTACTCGCTCGGATTCCACCATTTTTCGATACTCGCACGGATTCTAACTTTTTTCGGTACTCACAGGGACAGTTTTCCGGCACTCGCATGGATTCTCCCTTTTTCGGGTACTCGCCCGGATTCCACCATTTTTCGATACTCGCACGGATTCTATCTTTTTGCGGTACTCACAGGGACAGTTTTCCGGTACTCGCATGGATTCTCCCTTTTCCGGGTACTCGCCCGGATTCCACCATTTTTTGATACTCGCACGTATTCTATCTTTTTCCGGTACTCACAGGGACAGTTTTCCGGTACTCGCATGGATTCTCCCTTTTCCGGGTACTCGCCCGGATTCCACCATTTTTTGATACTCGCACGTATTCTATCTTTTTCCGGTACTCACAGGGACAGTTTTCCGGTACTCGCATGGATTCTCCCTTTTCCGGGTACTCGCCCGGATTCCACCATTTTTCGATACTCGCACGGATTCTATCTTTTTCCGGTACTCACAGGGACAGTTTTCCGGCACTCGCATGGATTCTCCCTTTTTCGGGTACTCGCCCGGATTCCACCATTTTTCGATACTCGCACGGATTCTATCTTTTTGCGGTACTCACAGGGACAGTTTTCCGGTACTCGCATGGATTCTCCCTTTTCCGGGTACTCGCCCGGATTCCACCATTTTTCGATACTCGCACGTATTCTATCTTTTTCGGGTACTCACAGGGACAGTTTTCTGGTACTCGCATGGATTCTCCCTTTTTCGAGTTCTCGCCCGGATTCCACCATTTTTCGATACTCGCACGGATTCTATCTTTTTTCTGTACTCACAGGGACAGTTTTCCGGTACTCGCATGGATTCTCCCTTTTCCGGGTACTCGCCCGGATTCCACCATTTTTCGATACTCGCACGGATTCTATCTTTTTCCGGTACTCACAGGGACAGTTTTCCGGCACTCGCATGGATTCTCCATTTTCCGAGTACTCGCTCGGATTCCACCATTTTTCGATACTCGCACGGATTCTATCTTTTTTCGGTACTCACAGGGACAGTTTTCCGGTACTCGCATGGATTCTCTCTTTTCCGGGTACTCGCCAGGATTCCACCATTTCTCGATACTCGCACGGATTCTATCTTTTTCCGGTACTCACAGGGACAGTTTTCCGGCACTCGCATGGATTCTCCCTTTTCCGAGTACTCGCTCGGATTCCACCATTTTTCGATACTCGCACGGATTCTAACTTTTTTCGGTACTCACAGGGACAGTTTTCCGGCACTCGCATGGATTCTCCCTTTTTCGGGTACTCGCCCGGATTCCACCATTTTTCGATACTCGCACGGATTCTATCTTTTTGCGGTACTCACAGGGACAGTTTTCCGGTACTCGCATGGATTCTCCCTTTTCCGGGTACTCGCCCGGATTCCACCATTTTTTGATACTCGCACGTATTCTATCTTTTTCCGGTACTCACAGGGACAGTTTTCCGGTACTCGCATGGATTCTCCCTTTTCTGGGTACTCGCCCGGATTCCACCATTTTTTGATACTCGCACGTATTCTATCTTTTTCCGGTACTCACAGGGACAGTTTTCCGGTACTCGCATGGATTCTCCCTTTTCCGGGTACTCGCCCGGATTCCACCATTTTTCGATACTCGCACGGATTCTATCTTTTTCCGGTACTCACAGGGACAGTTTTCCGGCACTCGCATGGATTCTCCCTTTTTCGGGTACTCGCCCGGATTCCACCATTTTTCGATACTCGCACGGATTCTATCTTTTTGCGGTACTCACAGGGACAGTTTTCCGGTACTCGCATGGATTCTCCCTTTTCCGGGTACTCGCCCGGATTCCACCATTTTTTGATACTCGCACGTATTCTATCTTTTTCCGGTACTCACAGGGACAGTTTTCTGGTACTCGCATGGATTCTCCCTTTTTCGGGTGCTCGCCCGGATTCCACCATTTTTCGATACTCGCACGGATTCTATCTTTTTGCGGTACTCACAGGGACAGTTTTCCGGTACTCGCATGGATTCTCCTTTTTCCGGGTACTCGCCCGGATTCCACCATTTTTCGATACTCGCACGTATTCTATCTTTTTCCGGTACTCACAGGGACAGTTTTCTGGTACTCGCATGGATTCTCCCTTTTTCGGGTGCTCGCCCGGATTCCACCATTTTTCGATACTCGCACGGATTCTATCTTTTTTCATTACTCACAGGGACAGATTTCCGGTACTCGCATGGATTCTCCCTTTTCCGGGTACTCGCCCGGATTCCACCATTTTTCGATACTCGCACGGATTCTATCTTTTTCCGGTACTCACAGGGACAGTTTTCCGGCACTCGCATGGATTCTCCCTTTTCCGAGTACTCGCTCGGATTCAACCATTTTTCGATACTCGCACGGATTCTATCTTTTTTCGGTACTCACAGGGACAGTTTTCCGGCACTCGCATGGATTCTCCCTTTTTCGGGTACTCGCCCGGATTCCACCATTTTTCGATACTCGCACGGATTCTATCTTTTTGCGGTACTCACAGGGACTGTTTTCCGGTACTCGCATGGATTCTCCCTTTTCCGGGTACTCGCCCGGATTCCACCATTTTTCGATACTCGCACGTATTCTATCTTTTTCCGGTACTCACAGGGACAGTTTTCTGGTACTCGCATGGATTCTCCCTTTTTCGGGTACTCACCCGGATTCCACCATTTTTCGATACTCGCACGGATTCTATCTTTTTCCGGTTCTCATAGGGACAGTTTTCCGATACTCGCATGGATTCTCCCTTTTCCGGGTACTCGCCCGGATTCCACCATTTTTCGATACTCGCACGGATTCTCCCTTTTTCCGGTACTCACGGGGACAGTTTTCCAGTACTCGCTTGGATTCTCCTTTTTTCGGGTACTCACCCGGATTCCACCATTTTTCGATACTCGCACGGATTCTATCTTTTTTTGGTACCCCCAGGGACAGTTTTCCGATACTCGCATGGATTCTCACTTTTTAGGGTGCTCGCCCGGATTCCACCATTTTTCGATACTCGCACGGATTCTATCTTTTTTCAGTACTCACAGGGACAGTTTTCCGGCACTCGCATGGATTCTCCCTTTTCCGGATACTCGCCCGAATTCCACCATTTTTCGATACTCGCACGGATTCTATCTTTTTTCGGTACTCACAGGGACAGTTTTTCGGCACTCGCATGGATTCTCCCTTTTTCGGGTACTCGCCCGGATTCCACCATTTTTCGATACTCGCACGGATTCTATCTTTTTCCGGTTCTCACAGGGACAGTTTTCTGATACTCGCATGGATTCTCCCATTTCCGGGTACTCGCCCGGATTCCACCATTTTTCGATACTCGCACGGATTCTATCTTTTTTCGGTACTCACAGGGACAGTTTTCCGGTACTCGCATGGATTCTCCTTTTTTAGGGTGCTCGCCCGGAATCCACCATTTTTCGATACTCGCACGGATTCTATCTTTTTTCGGTACTCACAGGGACAGTTTTCCGGCACTCGCATGGATTCTCCCTTTTTCGAGTGCTCGCTCGGATTCCACCATTTTTCGATACTCGCACGGATTCTATCTTTTTTCGGTACTCATAGGGACAGTTTCCGGTACTCGCAGGAATTCTCCCTTTTTCGGGTACTCGCCCGTATTCCACCAT
This sequence comes from Vitis cinerea var. helleri x Vitis rupestris, assembly GCA_945999865.1. Lineage (NCBI taxonomy): Eukaryota > Viridiplantae > Streptophyta > Magnoliopsida > Vitales > Vitaceae > Vitis > Vitis cinerea var. helleri x Vitis rupestris. The sequence continues at coordinate 278,318 of CAMFYI010000227.1, read as the reverse complement.
TTTTCGATACTCGCACGGATTCTATCTTTTTTAGGTACTCACAGGGACAGTTTTCCGGTACTCGCATGGATTCTCCCTTTTCCGGGTACTCGCCCGGATTCCACCATTTTTTGATACTCGCACGTATTCTATCTTTTTCCGGTACTCACAGGGACAGTTTTCTGGTACTCGCATGGATTCTCCATTTTTCGGGTGCTCGCCCGGATTCCACCATTTTTCGATACTCGCACGGATTCTATCTTTTTTCGGTACTCACAGGGACAGTTTTTCGGCACTCGCATGGATTCTCCCTTTTTCGGGTACTCGCCCGGATTCCACCATTTTTCGATACTCGCACGGATTCTATCTTTTTGCGGTACTCACAGGGACAGTTTTCCGGTACTCGCATGGATTCTCCTTTTTCCGGGTACTCGCTCGGATTCCACCATTTTTCGATACTCGCACGTATTCTATCTTTTTCCGGTACTCACAGGGACAGTTTTCTGGTACTCGCATGGATTCTCCCTTTTTCGGGTGCTCGCCCGGATTCCACCATTTTTCGATACTCGTACGGATTCTATCTTTTTTCATTACTCACAGGGACAGTTTTCCGGTACTCGCATGGATTCTCCCTTTTCCGGGTACTCGCCCGGATTCCACCATTTTTCGATACTCGCACGGATTCTATCTTTTTCCGGTACTCACAGGGACAGTTTTCCGGCACTCGCATGGATTCTCCCTTTTCCGAGTACTCGCTCGGATTCCACCATTTTTCGATACTCGCACGGATTCTATCTTTTTGCGGTACTCACAGGGACTGTTTTCCGGTACTCGCATGGATTCTCCCTTTTCCGAGTACTCGCTCGGATTCCACCATTTTTCGATACTCGCACGGATTCTATCTTTTTTCGGTACTGACAGGGACAGTTTTCCGGTACTCGCATGGATTCTCCCTTTTCCGGGTACTCGCCCGGATTCCACCATTTTTCGATACTCGCACGGATTCTATCTTTTTTTGGTACTCACAGGGACAGTTTTTCGGAACTCGCATGGATTCTCCCTTTTTCGGGTACTCGCCCGTATTCCACCATTTTTCGATACTCGCACGGATTCTATCTTTTTTCGGGACTCACAGGGACAGCTTTCCGGTACTCGCATGGATTCTCCCTTTTCCGGGTACTCGCCCGGATTCCACCATTTTTCGATACTCGCACGGATTCTATCTTTTTCCGGTACTCACAGGGACAGTTTTCCGGCACTCGCATGGATTCTCCCTTTTCCGAGTACTCGCTCGGATTCCACCATTTTTCGATACTCGCACGGATTCTATCTTTTTTTGGTACTCAGAGGGAAAGTTTTTCGGAACTCGCATGGATTCTCCCTTTTTCGGGTACTCGCCCGGATTCCACCATTTTTCGATACTCGCACGGATTCTATCTTTTTTCGGTACTCACAGGGACAGTTTTCCGGTACTCGCATGGATTCTCCCTTTTCCGGGTACTCGCCCGGATTCCACCATTTTTCGATACTCGCACGGATTCTATCTTTTTTCGGGACTCACAGGGACAGTTTTCCGGTACTCGCATGGATTCTCCCTTTTCCGGGTACTCGCCCGGATTCCACCATTTTTCGATACTCGCACGGATTCTATCTTTTTCCGGTACTCACAGGGACAGTTTTCCGGCACTCGCATGGATTCTCCCTTTTCCGAGTACTCGCTCGGATTCCACCATTTTTCGATACTCGCACGGATTCTATCTTTTTTTGGTACTCAGAGGGAAAGTTTTTCGGAACTCGCATGGATTCTCCCTTTTTCGGGTACTCGCCCGGATTCCACCATTTTTCGATACTCGCACGGATTCTATCTTTTTTCGGTACTCACAGGGACAGTTTTCCGGTACTCGCATGGATTTTCCCTTTTCCGGGTACTCGCCAGGATTCCACCATTTTTCGATACTCGCACGTATTCTATCTTTTTCGGGTACTCACAGGGACAGTTTTCTGGTACTCGCATGGATTCTCCCTTTTCCGGGTAATCGCCCGGATTCCACCATTTTTCGATACTCGCACGGATTCTATCTTTTTGCAGTACTCACAGGGACAGTTTTCCGGCACTCGCATGGATTCTCCCTTTTCCGAGTACTCGCTCGGATTCCACCATTTTTCGATACTCGCACGGATTCTATCTTTTTTCGGTACTGACAGGGACAGTTTTCCGGTACTCGCATGGATTCTCCCTTTTCCGGGTACTCGCCCGGATTCCACCATTTTTCGATACTCGCACGGATTCTATCTTTTTCCGGTACTCACAGGGACAGTTTTCCGGCACTCGCATGGATTCTCCCTTTTCCGAGTACTCGCTCGGATTCCACCATTTTTCGATACTCGCACGGATTCTATCTTTTTTCGGTACTCACAGGGACAGTTTTCCGGCACTCGCATGGATTCTCCCTTTTTCGGGTGCTCGCCCGGATTCCACCATTTTTCGATACTCGCACGGATTCTATCTTTTTTCTGTACTCATAGGGACAGTTTCCGGTACTCGCAGGAATTCTCCCTTTTTCGGGTACTCGCCCGGATTCCACCATTTTTCGATACTCGCACGGATTCTATCTTTTTCCGGTACTCACAGGGACAGTTTTCCGGTACTCGCATGGATTCTCCCTTTTCCGGGTACTCGCCCGTATTCCACCATTTTTCGATACTCGCACGGATTCTATCTTTTTTCGGGACTCACAGGGACAGCTTTCCGGTACTCGCATGGATTCTCCCTTTTCCGGGTACTCGCCCGGATTCCACCATTTTTCGATACTCGCACGGATTCTATCTTTTTCCGGTACTCACAGGGACAGTTTTCCGGCACTCGCATGGATTCTCCCTTTTCCGAGTACTCGCTCGGATTCCACCATTTTTCGATACTCGCACGGATTCTATCTTTTTTTGGTACTCAGAGGGAAAGTTTTTCGGAACTCGCATGGATTCTCCCTTTTTCGGGTACTCGCCCGGATTCCACCATTTTTCGATACTCGCACGGATTCTATCTTTTTTCGGTACTCACAGGGACAGTTTTCCGGTACTCGCATGGATTCTCCCTTTTCCGGGTACTCGCCCGGATTCCACCATTTTTCGATACTCGCACGGATTCTATCTTTTTTCGGGACTCACAGGGACAGTTTTCCGGTACTCGCATGGATTCTCCCTTTTCCGGGTACTCGCCCGGATTCCACCATTTTTCGATACTCGCACGGATTCTATCTTTTTCCGGTACTCACAGGGACAGTTTTCCGGCACTCGCATGGATTCTCCCTTTTCCGAGTACTCGCTCGGATTCCACCATTTTTCGATACTCGCACGGATTCTATCTTTTTTTGGTACTCAGAGGGAAAGTTTTTCGGAACTCGCATGGATTCTCCCTTTTTCGGGTACTCGCCCGGATTCCACCATTTTTCGATACTCGCACGGATTCTATCTTTTTTCGGTACTCACAGGGACAGTTTTCCGGTACTCGCATGGATTTTCCCTTTTCCGGGTACTCGCCAGGATTCCACCATTTTTCGATACTCGCACGTATTCTATCTTTTTCGGGTACTCACAGGGACAGTTTTCTGGTACTCGCATGGATTCTCCCTTTTCCGGGTAATCGCCCGGATTCCACCATTTTTCGATACTCGCACGGATTCTATCTTTTTCCGGTACTCACAGGGACAGTTTTCCGGCACTCGCATGGATTCTCCCTTTTCCGAGTACTCGCTCGGATTCCACCATTTTTCGATACTCGCACGGATTCTATCTTTTTTCGGTACTGACAGGGACAGTTTTCCGGTACTCGCATGGATTCTCCCTTTTCCGGGTACTCGCCCGGATTCCACCATTTTTCGATACTCGCACGGATTCTATCTTTTTCCGGTACTCACAGGGACAGTTTTCCGGCACTCGCATGGATTCTCCCTTTTCCGAGTACTCGCTCGGATTCCACCATTTTTCGATACTCGCACGGATTCTATCTTTTTTCGGTACTCACAGGGACAGTTTTCCGGCACTCGCATGGATTCTCCCTTTTTCGGGTGCTCGCCCGGATTCCACCATTTTTCGATACTCGCACGGATTCTATCTTTTTTCTGTACTCATAGGGACAGTTTCCGGTACTCGCAGGAATTCTCCCTTTTTCGGGTACTCGCCCGTATTCCACCATTTTTCGATACTTGCACGGATTCTATCTTTTTTCGGTACTCACAGGGACAGTTTTCCGGCACTCGCATGGATTCTCCCTTTTCCGAGTACTCGCTCGGATTCAACCATTTTTCGATACTCGCACGGATTCTATCTTTTTTCGGTACTCACAGGGACAGTTTTCCGGCACTCGCATGGATTCTCCCTTTTTCGGGTACTCGCCCGGATTCCACCATTTTTCGATACTCGCACGGATTCTATCTTTTTGCGGTACTCACAGGGACTGTTTTCCGGTACTCGCATGGATTCTCCCTTTTCCGGGTACTCGCCCGGATTCCACCATTTTTCGATACTCGCACGTATTCTATCTTTTTCCGGTACTCACAGGGACAGTTTTCTGGTACTCGCATGGATTCTCCCTTTTTCGGGTACTCACCCGGATTCCACCATTTTTCGATACTCGCACGGATTCTATCTTTTTCCGGTTCTCATAGGGACAGTTTTCCGATACTCGCATGGATTCTCCCTTTTCCGGGTACTCGCCCGGATTCCACCATTTTTCGATACTCGCACGGATTCTCCCTTTTTCCGGTACTCACGGGGACAGTTTTCCAGTACTCGCTTGGATTCTCCTTTTTTCGGGTACTCACCCGGATTCCACCATTTTTCGATACTCGCACGGATTCTATCTTTTTTTGGTACCCCCAGGGACAGTTTTCCGATACTCGCATGGATTCTCACTTTTTAGGGTGCTCGCCCGGATTCCACCATTTTTCGATACTCGCACGGATTCTATCTTTTTTCAGTACTCACAGGGACAGTTTTCCGGCACTCGCATGGATTCTCCCTTTTCCGGATACTCGCCCGAATTCCACCATTTTTCGATACTCGCACGGATTCTATCTTTTTTCGGTACTCACAGGGACAGTTTTTCGGCACTCGCATGGATTCTCCCTTTTTCGGGTACTCGCCCGGATTCCACCATTTTTCGATACTCGCACGGATTCTATCTTTTTCCGGTTCTCACAGGGACAGTTTTCTGATACTCGCATGGATTCTCCCATTTCCGGGTACTCGCCCGGATTCCACCATTTTTCGATACTCGCACGGATTCTATCTTTTTTCGGTACTCACAGGGACAGTTTTCCGGTACTCGCATGGATTCTCCTTTTTTAGGGTGCTCGCCCGGAATCCACCATTTTTCGATACTCGCACGGATTCTATCTTTTTTCGGTACTCACAGGGACAGTTTTCCGGCACTCGCATGGATTCTCCCTTTTTCGAGTGCTCGCTCGGATTCCACCATTTTTCGATACTCGCACGGATTCTATCTTTTTTCGGTACTCATAGGGACAGTTTCCGGTACTCGCAGGAATTCTCCCTTTTTCGGGTACTCGCCCGTATTCCACCATTTTTCGATACTCGCACGGATTCTATCTTTTTTAGGTACTCACAGGGACAGTTTTCCGGTACTCGCATGGATTCTCCCTTTTCCGGGTACTCGCCCGGATTCCACCATTTTTTGATACTCGCACGTATTCTATCTTTTTCCGGTACTCACAGGGACAGTTTTCTGGTACTCGCATGGATTCTCCATTTTTCGGGTGCTCGCCCGGATTCCACCATTTTTCGATACTCGCACGGATTCTATCTTTTTTCGGTACTCACAGGGACAGTTTTTCGGCACTCGCATGGATTCTCCCTTTTTCGGGTACTCGCCCGGATTCCACCATTTTTCGATACTCGCACGGATTCTATCTTTTTGCGGTACTCACAGGGACAGTTTTCCGGTACTCGCATGGATTCTCCTTTTTCCGGGTACTCGCTCGGATTCCACCATTTTTCGATACTCGCACGTATTCTATCTTTTTCCGGTACTCACAGGGACAGTTTTCTGGTACTCGCATGGATTCTCCCTTTTTCGGGTGCTCGCCCGGATTCCACCATTTTTCGATACTCGTACGGATTCTATCTTTTTTCATTACTCACAGGGACAGTTTTCCGGTACTCGCATGGATTCTCCCTTTTCCGGGTACTCGCCCGGATTCCACCATTTTTCGATACTCGCACGGATTCTATCTTTTTCCGGTACTCACAGGGACAGTTTTCCGGCACTCGCATGGATTCTCCCTTTTCCGAGTACTCGCTCGGATTCCACCATTTTTCGATACTCGCACGGATTCTATCTTTTTGCGGTACTCACAGGGACTGTTTTCCGGTACTCGCATGGATTCTCCCTTTTCCGAGTACTCGCTCGGATTCCACCATTTTTCGATACTCGCACGGATTCTATCTTTTTTCGGTACTGACAGGGACAGTTTTCCGGTACTCGCATGGATTCTCCCTTTTCCGGGTACTCGCCCGGATTCCACCATTTTTCGATACTCGCACGGATTCTATCTTTTTTTGGTACTCACAGGGACAGTTTTTCGGAACTCGCATGGATTCTCCCTTTTTCGGGTACTCGCCCGTATTCCACCATTTTTCGATACTCGCACGGATTCTATCTTTTTTCGGGACTCACAGGGACAGCTTTCCGGTACTCGCATGGATTCTCCCTTTTCCGGGTACTCGCCCGGATTCCACCATTTTTCGATACTCGCACGGATTCTATCTTTTTCCGGTACTCACAGGGACAGTTTTCCGGCACTCGCATGGATTCTCCCTTTTCCGAGTACTCGCTCGGATTCCACCATTTTTCGATACTCGCACGGATTCTATCTTTTTTTGGTACTCAGAGGGAAAGTTTTTCGGAACTCGCATGGATTCTCCCTTTTTCGGGTACTCGCCCGGATTCCACCATTTTTCGATACTCGCACGGATTCTATCTTTTTTCGGTACTCACAGGGACAGTTTTCCGGTACTCGCATGGATTCTCCCTTTTCCGGGTACTCGCCCGGATTCCACCATTTTTCGATACTCGCACGGATTCTATCTTTTTTCGGGACTCACAGGGACAGTTTTCCGGTACTCGCATGGATTCTCCCTTTTCCGGGTACTCGCCCGGATTCCACCATTTTTCGATACTCGCACGGATTCTATCTTTTTCCGGTACTCACAGGGACAGTTTTCCGGCACTCGCATGGATTCTCCCTTTTCCGAGTACTCGCTCGGATTCCACCATTTTTCGATACTCGCACGGATTCTATCTTTTTTTGGTACTCAGAGGGAAAGTTTTTCGGAACTCGCATGGATTCTCCCTTTTTCGGGTACTCGCCCGGATTCCACCATTTTTCGATACTCGCACGGATTCTATCTTTTTTCGGTACTCACAGGGACAGTTTTCCGGTACTCGCATGGATTTTCCCTTTTCCGGGTACTCGCCAGGATTCCACCATTTTTCGATACTCGCACGTATTCTATCTTTTTCGGGTACTCACAGGGACAGTTTTCTGGTACTCGCATGGATTCTCCCTTTTCCGGGTAATCGCCCGGATTCCACCATTTTTCGATACTCGCACGGATTCTATCTTTTTGCAGTACTCACAGGGACAGTTTTCCGGCACTCGCATGGATTCTCCCTTTTCCGAGTACTCGCTCGGATTCCACCATTTTTCGATACTCGCACGGATTCTATCTTTTTTCGGTACTGACAGGGACAGTTTTCCGGTACTCGCATGGATTCTCCCTTTTCCGGGTACTCGCCCGGATTCCACCATTTTTCGATACTCGCACGGATTCTATCTTTTTCCGGTACTCACAGGGACAGTTTTCCGGCACTCGCATGGATTCTCCCTTTTCCGAGTACTCGCTCGGATTCCACCATTTTTCGATACTCGCACGGATTCTATCTTTTTTCGGTACTCACAGGGACAGTTTTCCGGCACTCGCATGGATTCTCCCTTTTTCGGGTGCTCGCCCGGATTCCACCATTTTTCGATACTCGCACGGATTCTATCTTTTTTCTGTACTCATAGGGACAGTTTCCGGTACTCGCAGGAATTCTCCCTTTTTCGGGTACTCGCCCGGATTCCACCATTTTTCGATACTCGCACGGATTCTATCTTTTTCCGGTACTCACAGGGACAGTTTTCCGGTACTCGCATGGATTCTCCCTTTTCCGGGTACTCGCCCGTATTCCACCATTTTTCGATACTCGCACGGATTCTATCTTTTTTCGGGACTCACAGGGACAGCTTTCCGGTACTCGCATGGATTCTCCCTTTTCCGGGTACTCGCCCGGATTCCACCATTTTTCGATACTCGCACGGATTCTATCTTTTTCCGGTACTCACAGGGACAGTTTTCCGGCACTCGCATGGATTCTCCCTTTTCCGAGTACTCGCTCGGATTCCACCATTTTTCGATACTCGCACGGATTCTATCTTTTTTTGGTACTCAGAGGGAAAGTTTTTCGGAACTCGCATGGATTCTCCCTTTTTCGGGTACTCGCCCGGATTCCACCATTTTTCGATACTCGCACGGATTCTATCTTTTTTCGGTACTCACAGGGACAGTTTTCCGGTACTCGCATGGATTCTCCCTTTTCCGGGTACTCGCCCGGATTCCACCATTTTTCGATACTCGCACGGATTCTATCTTTTTTCGGGACTCACAGGGACAGTTTTCCGGTACTCGCATGGATTCTCCCTTTTCCGGGTACTCGCCCGGATTCCACCATTTTTCGATACTCGCACGGATTCTATCTTTTTCCGGTACTCACAGGGACAGTTTTCCGGCACTCGCATGGATTCTCCCTTTTCCGAGTACTCGCTCGGATTCCACCATTTTTCGATACTCGCACGGATTCTATCTTTTTTTGGTACTCAGAGGGAAAGTTTTTCGGAACTCGCATGGATTCTCCCTTTTTCGGGTACTCGCCCGGATTCCACCATTTTTCGATACTCGCACGGATTCTATCTTTTTTCGGTACTCACAGGGACAGTTTTCCGGTACTCGCATGGATTTTCCCTTTTCCGGGTACTCGCCAGGATTCCACCATTTTTCGATACTCGCACGTATTCTATCTTTTTCGGGTACTCACAGGGACAGTTTTCTGGTACTCGCATGGATTCTCCCTTTTCCGGGTAATCGCCCGGATTCCACCATTTTTCGATACTCGCACGGATTCTATCTTTTTCCGGTACTCACAGGGACAGTTTTCCGGCACTCGCATGGATTCTCCCTTTTCCGAGTACTCGCTCGGATTCCACCATTTTTCGATACTCGCACGGATTCTATCTTTTTTCGGTACTGACAGGGACAGTTTTCCGGTACTCGCATGGATTCTCCCTTTTCCGGGTACTCGCCCGGATTCCACCATTTTTCGATACTCGCACGGATTCTATCTTTTTCCGGTACTCACAGGGACAGTTTTCCGGCACTCGCATGGATTCTCCCTTTTCCGAGTACTCGCTCGGATTCCACCATTTTTCGATACTCGCACGGATTCTATCTTTTTTCGGTACTCACAGGGACAGTTTTCCGGCACTCGCATGGATTCTCCCTTTTTCGGGTGCTCGCCCGGATTCCACCATTTTTCGATACTCGCACGGATTCTATCTTTTTTCTGTACTCATAGGGACAGTTTCCGGTACTCGCAGGAATTCTCCCTTTTTCGGGTACTCGCCCGTATTCCACCATTTTTCGATACTTGCACGGATTCTATCTTTTTTCGGTACTCACAGGGACAGTTTTCCGGTACTCGCATGGATTCTCCCTTTTCCGGGTACTCGCCCGGATTCCACCATTTTTCGATACTCGCACGGATTCTATCTTTTTCCGGTACTCACAGGGACAGTTTTCCGGCACTCGCATGGATTCTCCCTTTTCCGAGTACTCGCTCGGATTCCACCATTTTTCGATACTCGCACGGATTCTATCTTTTTTTGGTACTCACAGAGACAGTTTTTCGGAACTCGCATGGATTCTCCCTTTTTCGGGTACTCGCCCGGATTCCACCATTTTTCGATACTCGCACGGATTCTATCTTTTTTCGGTACTCACAGGGACAGTTTTCCGGTACTCGCATGGATTCTCCCTTTTCCGGGTACTCGCCCGGATTCCACCATTTTTCGATACTCGCACGGATTCTATCTTTTTCCGGTACTCACAGGGACAGTTTTCCGGCACTCGCATGGATTCTCCCTTTTCCGGGTACTCGCCCGTATTCCACCATTTTTCGATACTCGCACGGATTCTATCTTTTTTCGGGACTCACAGGGACAGTTTTCCGGTACTCGCATGGATTCTCCCTTTTCCGGGTACTCGCCCGGATTCCACCATTTTTCGATACTCGCACGGATTCTATCTTTTTCCGGTACTCACAGGGACAGTTTTCCGGCACTCGCATGGATTCTCCCTTTTCCGAGTACTCGCTCGGATTCCACCATTTTTCGATACTCGCACGGATTCTATCTTTTTTTGGTACTCAGAGGGAAAGTTTTTCGGAACTCGCATGGATTCTCCCTTTTTCGGGTACTCGCCCGGATTCCACCATTTTTCGATACTCGCACGGATTCTATCTTTTTTCGGTACTCACAGGGACAGTTTTCCGGTACTCGCATGGATTCTCCCTTTTCCGGGTACTCGCCCGGATTCCACCATTTTTCGATACTCGCACGGATTCTATCTTTTTCCGGTTCTCACAGGGACAGTTTTCCGGCACTCGCATGGATTTTCCCTTTTCCGGGTACTCGCCCGGATTCCACCATTTTTCGATACTCGCACGTATTCTATCTTTTTCGGGTACTCACAGGGACAGTTTTCTGGTACTCGCATGGATTCTCCCTTTTCCGGGTAATCGCCCGGATTCCACCATTTTTCGATACTCGCACGGATTCTATCTTTTTCCGGTACTCACAGGGACAGTTTTCCGGCACTCGCATGGATTCTCCCTTTTCCGAGTACTCGCTCGGATTCCACCATTTTTCGATACTCGCACGGATTCTATCTTTTTTCGGTACTCACAGGGACAGTTTTCCGGTACTCGCATGGATTCTCCCTTTTCCGGGTACTCGCCCGGATTCCACCATTTTTCGATACTCGCACGGATTCTATCTTTTTCCGGTACTCACAGGGACAGTTTTCCGGCACTCGCATGGATTCTCCCTTTTCCGAGTACTCGCTCGGATTCCACCATTTTTCGATACTCGCACGGATTCTATCTTTTTTCGGTACTGACAGGGACAGTTTTCCGGTACTCGCATGGACTCTCCCTTTTCCGGGTACTCGCCCGGATTCCACCATTTTTCGATACTCGCACGGATTCTATCTTTTTCCGGTACTCACAGGGACAGTTTTCCGGCACTCGCATGGATTCTCCCTTTTCCGAGTACTCGCTCGGATTCCACCATTTTTCGATACTCGCACGGATTCTATCTTTTTTCGGTACTCACAGGGACAGTTTTCCGGCACTCGCATGGATTCTCCCTTTTTCGGGTGCTCGCCCGGATTCCACCATTTTTCGATACTCGCACGGATTCTATCTTTTTTCTGTACTCATAGGGACAGTTTCCGGTACTCGCAGGAATTCTCCCTTTTTCGGGTACTCGCCCGTATTCCACCATTTTTCGATACTTGCACGGATTCTATCTTTTTTCGGTACTCACAGGGACAGTTTTCCGGTACTCGCATGGATTCTCCCTTTTCCGGGTACTCGCCCGGATTCCACCATTTTTCGATACTCGCACGGATTCTATCTTTTTCCGGTACTCACAGAGACAGTTTTCCGGCACTCGCATGGATTCTCCCTTTTCCGAGTACTCGCTCGGATTCCACCATTTTTCGATACTCGCACGGATTCTATCTTTTTTTGGTACTCACAGGGACAGTTTTTCGGAACTCGCATGGATTCTCCCTTTTTCGGGTACTCGCCCGGATTCCACCATTTTTCGATACTCGCACGGATTCTATCTTTTTTCGGTACTCACAGGGACAGTTTTCCGGTACTCGCATGGATTCTCCCTTTTCCGGGTACTCGCCCGGATTCCACCATTTTTCGATACTCGCACGGATTCTATCTTTTTCCGGTTCTCACAGGGACAGTTTTCCGGTACTCGCATGGATTTTCCCTTTTCCGGGTACTCGCCCGGATTCCACCATTTTTCGATACTCGCACGTATTCTATCTTTTTTGGGTACTCACAGGGACAGTTTTCTGGTACTCGCATGGATTCTCCCTTTTCCGGGTAATCGCCCGGATTCCACCATTTTTCGATACTCGCACGGATTCTATCTTTTTTCGGTACTCACAGGGACAGTTTTCCGGCACTCGCATGGATTCTCCCTTTTCCGAGTACTCGCTCGGATTCCACCATTTTTCGATACTCGCACGGATTCTATCTTTTTTCGGTACTCACAGGGACAGTTTTCCGGTACTCGCATGGATTCTCCCTTTTCCGGGTACTCGCCCGGATTCCACCATTTTTCGATACTCGCACGGATTCTATCTTTTTCCGGTACTCACAGGGACAGTTTTCCGGCACTCGCATGGATTCTCCCTTTTCCGAGTACTCGCTCGGATTCCACCATTTTTCGATACTCGCACGGATTCTATCTTTTTTCGGTACTGACAGGGACAGTTTTCCGGTACTCGCATGGACTCTCCCTTTTCCGGGTACTCGCCCGGATTCCACCATTTTTCGATACTCGCACGGATTCTATCTTTTTCCGGTACTCACAGGGACAGTTTTCCGGCACTCGCATGGATTCTCCCTTTTCCGAGTACTCGCTCGGATTCCACCATTTTTCGATACTCGCACGGATTCTATCTTTTTTCGGTACTCACAGGGACAGTTTTCCGGCACTCGCATGGATTCTCCCTTTCTCGGGTGCTCGCCCGGATTCCACCATTTTTCGATACTCGCACGGATTCTATCTTTTTTCTGTACTCATAGGGACAGTTTCCGGTACTCGCAGGAATTCTCCCTTTTTCGGGTACTCGCCCGTATTCCACCATTTTTCGATACTTGCACGGATTCTATCTTTTTTCGGTACTCACAGGGACAGTTTTCCGGTACTCGCATGGATTCTCCCTTTTCCGGGTACTCACCCGGATTCCACCATTTTTCGATACTCGCACGGATTCTATCTTTTTCCGGTACTCACAGGGACAGTTTTCCGGCACTCGCATGGATTCTCCCTTTTCCGAGTACTCGCTCGGATTCCACCATTTTTCGATACTCGCACGGATTCTATCTTTTTTTGGTACTCACAGGGACAGTTTTTCGGAACTCGCATGGATTCTCCCTTTTTCGGGTACTCGCCCGGATTCCACCATTTTTCGATACTCGCACGGATTCTATCTTTTTTCGGTACTCACAGGGACAGTTTTCCGGTACTCGCATGGATTCTCCCTTTTCCGGGTACTCGCCCGGATTCCACCATTTTTCGATACTCGCACGGATTCTATCTTTTTCCGGTTCTCACAGGGACAGTTTTCCGGTACTCGCATGGATTCTCCCTTTTTCGGGTACTCGCCCGGATTCCACCATTTTTCGATACTCGCACGGATTCTATCTTTTTTCGGTACTCACAGGGACAGTTTTCCGGTACTCGCATGGATTCTCCCTTTTCCGGGTACTCGCCCGGATTCCACCATTTTTCGATACTCGCACGTATTCTATCTTTTTTGGGTACTCACAGGGACAGTTTTCTGGTACTCGCATGGATTCTCCCTTTTTCGGGTACTCGCCCGGATTCCACCATTTTTCGATACTCGCACGGATTCTATCTTTTTTCGGTACTCACAGGGACAGTTTTCCGGTACTCGCATGGATTCTCCCTTTTCCGGGTACTCGCCCGGATTCCACCATTTTTCGATACTCGCACGTATTCTATCTTTTTTTGGTACTCACAGGGACAGTTTTCCGGTACTCGCATGGATTCTCCCTTTTCCGGGTACTCGCCCGGATTCCACCATTTTTCGATACTCGCACGGATTCTATCTTTTTCCGGTTCTCACAGGGACAGTTTTCCGGTACTCGCATGGATTTTCCCTTTTCCGGGTACTCGCCCGGATTCCACCATTTTTCGATACTCGCACGTATTCTATCTTTTTTGGGTACTCACAGGGACAGTTTTCTGGTACTCGCATGGATTCTCCCTTTTCCGGGTAATCGCCCGGATTCCACCATTTTTCGATACTCGCACGGATTCTATCTTTTTTCGGTACTCACAGGGACAGTTTTCCGGCACTCGCATGGATTCTCCCTTTTCCGAGTACTCGCTCGGATTCCACCATTTTTCGATACTTGCACGGATTCTATCTTTTTTTGGTACTCACAGGGACAGTTTTTCGGAACTCGCATGGATTCTCCCTTTTTCGGGTACTCGCCCGGATTCCACCATTTTTCGATACTCGCACGGATTCTATCTTTTTTCGGTACTCACAGGGACAGTTTTCCGGTACTCGCATGGATTCTCCCTTTTCCGGGTACTCGCCCGGATTCCACCATTTTTCGATACTCGCACGTATTCTATCTTTTTTGGGTACTCACAGGGACAGTTTTCTGGTACTCGCATGGATTCTCCCTTTTCCGGGTAATCGCCCGGATTCCACCATTTTTCGATACTCGCACGGATTCTATCTTTTTCCGGTACTCACAGGGACAGTTTTCCGGCACTCGCATGGATTCTCCCTTTTCCGAGTACTCGCTCGGATTCCACCATTTTTCGATACTCGCACGGATTCTATCTTTTTTCGGTACTCACAGGGACAGTTTTCCGGCACTCGCATGGATTCTCCCTTTTTCGGGTGCTCGCCCGGATTCCACCATTTTTCGATACTCGCACGGATTCTATCTTTTTTCTGTACTCATAGGGACAGTTTCCGGTACTCGCAGGAATTCTCCCTTTTTCGGGTACTCGCCCGTATTCCACCATTTTTCGATACTCGCACGGATTCTATCTTTTTCCAGTACTCACAGGGACAGTTTTCCGGCACTCGCATGGATTCTCCCTTTTTCGGGTGCTCGCCCGGATTCCACCATTTTTCGATACTTGCACGGATTCTATCTTTTTTCGGTACTCACAGGGACAGTTTTCCGGCACTCGCATGGATTCTCCCTTTCTCGGGTGCTCGCCCGGATTCCACCATTTTTCGATACTCGCACGGATTCTATCTTTTTTCGGTACTCACAGGGACAGTTTTCCGGCACTCGCATGGATTCTCCCTTTCTCGGGTGCTCGCCCGGATTCCACCATTTTTCGATACTCGCACGGATTCTATCTTTTTTCTGTACTCATAGGGACAGTTTCCGGTACTCGCAGGAATTCTCCCTTTTTCGGGTACTCGCCCGTATTCCACCATTTTTCGATACTTGCACGGATTCTATCTTTTTTCGGTACTCACAGGGACAGTTTTCCGGTACTCGCATGGATTCTCCCTTTTCCGGGTACTCACCCGGATTCCACCATTTTTCGATACTCGCACGGATTCTATCTTTTTCCGGTACTCACAGGGACAGTTTTCCGGCACTCGCATGGATTCTCCCTTTTCCGAGTACTCGCTCGGATTCCACCATTTTTCGATACTCGCACGGATTCTATCTTTTTTTGGTACTCACAGGGACAGTTTTTCGGAACTCGCATGGATTCTCCCTTTTTCGGGTACTCGCCCGGATTCCACCATTTTTCGATACTCGCACGGATTCTATCTTTTTTCGGTACTCACAGGGACAGTTTTCCGGTACTCGCATGGATTCTCCCTTTTCCGGGTACTCGCCCGGATTCCACCATTTTTCGATACTCGCACGGATTCTATCTTTTTCCGGTTCTCACAGGGACAGTTTTCCGGTACTCGCATGGATTCTCCCTTTTTCGGGTACTCGCCCGGATTCCACCATTTTTCGATACTCGCACGGATTCTATCTTTTTTCGGTACTCACAGGGACAGTTTTCCGGTACTCGCATGGATTCTCCCTTTTCCGGGTACTCGCCCGGATTCCACCATTTTTCGATACTCGCACGTATTCTATCTTTTTTGGGTACTCACAGGGACAGTTTTCTGGTACTCGCATGGATTCTCCCTTTTTCGGGTACTCGCCCGGATTCCACCATTTTTCGATACTCGCACGGATTCTATCTTTTTTCGGTACTCACAGGGACAGTTTTCCGGTACTCGCATGGATTCTCCCTTTTCCGGGTACTCGCCCGGATTCCACCATTTTTCGATACTCGCACGTATTCTATCTTTTTTTGGTACTCACAGGGACAGTTTTCCGGTACTCGCATGGATTCTCCCTTTTCCGGGTACTCGCCCGGATTCCACCATTTTTCGATACTCGCACGGATTCTATCTTTTTCCGGTTCTCACAGGGACAGTTTTCCGGTACTCGCATGGATTTTCCCTTTTCCGGGTACTCGCCCGGATTCCACCATTTTTCGATACTCGCACGTATTCTATCTTTTTTGGGTACTCACAGGGACAGTTTTCTGGTACTCGCATGGATTCTCCCTTTTCCGGGTAATCGCCCGGATTCCACCATTTTTCGATACTCGCACGGATTCTATCTTTTTTCGGTACTCACAGGGACAGTTTTCCGGCACTCGCATGGATTCTCCCTTTTCCGAGTACTCGCTCGGATTCCACCATTTTTCGATACTTGCACGGATTCTATCTTTTTTTGGTACTCACAGGGACAGTTTTTCGGAACTCGCATGGATTCTCCCTTTTTCGGGTACTCGCCCGGATTCCACCATTTTTCGATACTCGCACGGATTCTATCTTTTTTCGGTACTCACAGGGACAGTTTTCCGGTACTCGCATGGATTCTCCCTTTTCCGGGTACTCGCCCGGATTCCACCATTTTTCGATACTCGCACGTATTCTATCTTTTTTGGGTACTCACAGGGACAGTTTTCTGGTACTCGCATGGATTCTCCCTTTTCCGGGTAATCGCCCGGATTCCACCATTTTTCGATACTCGCACGGATTCTATCTTTTTCCGGTACTCACAGGGACAGTTTTCCGGCACTCGCATGGATTCTCCCTTTTCCGAGTACTCGCTCGGATTCCACCATTTTTCGATACTCGCACGGATTCTATCTTTTTTCGGTACTCACAGGGACAGTTTTCCGGCACTCGCATGGATTCTCCCTTTTTCGGGTGCTCGCCCGGATTCCACCATTTTTCGATACTCGCACGGATTCTATCTTTTTTCTGTACTCATAGGGACAGTTTCCGGTACTCGCAGGAATTCTCCCTTTTTCGGGTACTCGCCCGTATTCCACCATTTTTCGATACTCGCACGGATTCTATCTTTTTCCAGTACTCACAGGGACAGTTTTCCGGCACTCGCATGGATTCTCCCTTTTTCGGGTGCTCGCCCGGATTCCACCATTTTTCGATACTCGCACGGATTCTATCTTTTTTCTGTACTCACAGGGACAGTTTTTCGGCACTCGCATGGATTCTCCCTTTTTCGGGTACTCGCCCGGATTCCACCATTTTTCGATACTTGCACGGATTCTATCTTTTTTCGGTACTCACAGGGACAGTTTTCCGGTACTCGCATGGATTCTCCCTTTTCCGGGTAGTCGCCCGGATTCCACCATTTTTCGATACTCGCACGGATTCTATCTTTTTTCGGTACTCACAGGGACAGTTTTCCGGCACTCGCATGGATTCTCCCTTTTCCGAGTACTCGCTCGGATTCCACCATTTTTCGATACTTGCACGGATTCTATCTTTTTTTGGTACTCACAGGGACAGTTTTTCGGAACTCGCATGGATTCTCCCTTTTTCGGGTACTCGCCCGGATTCCACCATTTTTCGATACTCGCACGGATTCTATCTTTTTTCGGTACTCACAGGGACAGTTTTCCGGTACTCGCATGGATTCTCCCTTTTCCGGGTACTCGCCCGGATTCCACCATTTTTCGATACTCGCACGTATTCTATCTTTTTTGGGTACTCACAGGGACAGTTTTCTGGTACTCGCATGGATTCTCCCTTTTCCGGGTAATCGCCCGGATTCCACCATTTTTCGATACTCGCACGGATTCTATCTTTTTCCGGTACTCACAGGGACAGTTTTCCGGCACTCGCATGGATTCTCCCTTTTCCGAGTACTCGCTCGGATTCCACCATTTTTCGATACTCGCACGGATTCTATCTTTTTTCGGTACTCACAGGGACAGTTTTCCGGCACTCGCATGGATTCTCCCTTTTTCGGGTGCTCGCCCGGATTCCACCATTTTTCGATACTCGCACGGATTCTATCTTTTTTCTGTACTCATAGGGACAGTTTCCGGTACTCGCAGGAATTCTCCCTTTTTCGGGTACTCGCCCGTATTCCACCATTTTTCGATACTCGCACGGATTCTATCTTTTTCCAGTACTCACAGGGACAGTTTTCCGGCACTCGCATGGATTCTCCCTTTTTCGGGTGCTCGCCCGGATTCCACCATTTTTCGATACTCGCACGGATTCTATCTTTTTTCTGTACTCACAGGGACAGTTTTTCGGCACTCGCATGGATTCTCCCTTTTTCGGGTACTCGCCCGGATTCCACCATTTTTCGATACTTGCACGGATTCTATCTTTTTTCGGTACTCACAGGGACAGTTTTCCGGTACTCGCATGGATTCTCCCTTTTCCGGGTAGTCGCCCGGATTCCACCATTTTTCGATACTCGCACGGATTCTATCTTTTTCTGGTTCTCACAGGGACAGTTTTCCGGTACTCGCATGGATTTTCCCTTTTCCGGGTACTCGCCCGGATTCCACCATTTTTCGATACTCGCACGTATTCTATCTTTTTCTGGTACTCACAGGGACAGTTTTCTGGTACTCGCATGGATTCTCCCTTTTTCGAGTGCTCGCCCGGATTCCACCATTTTTCGATACTCGCACGGATTCTATCTTTTTTCTGTACTCATAGGGACAGTTTCCGGTACTCGCAGGAATTCTCCCTTTTTCGGGTACTCGCCCGTATTCCACCATTTTTCGATACTCGCACGGATTCTATCTTTTTTCGGTACTCACAGGGACAGTTTTCCGGTACTCGCATGGATTCTCCCTTTTCCGGGTACTCGCCCGGATTCCACCATTTTTCGATACTCGCACGTATTCTATCTTTTTCCGGTACTCACAGGGACAGTTTTCGGGTACTCGCTTGGATTCTCCCTTTTTCGGGTGCTCGCCCGGATTCCACCATTTTTCGATACTCGCACGGATTCTCCCTTTTTCCGGTACTCACAGGGACAGTTTTCCAGTACTCGCTTGGATTCTCCTTTTTTCGGGTACTCACCTGGATTCCACCATTTTTCGATACTCGCACGGATTCTATCTTTTTTTGGTACCCCTAGGGACAGTTTTCCGATACTCGCATGGATTCTCCCTTTTTAGGGTGCTCGCCCGGATTCCACCATTTTTCGATACTCGCACGGATTCTATCTTTTTTCGGTACTCACAAGGACAGTTTTTCGGCACTCGCATGGATTCTCCCTTTTTCGGGTACTCGCCCGGATTCCACCATTTTTCGATACTCGCACGTATTCTATCTTTTTCCGGTACTCACAAGGACAGTTTTCTGGTACTCGCATGGATTCTCCCTTTTTCGGTGTGCTCGCCCGGATTCCACCATTTTTTGATACTCGCACGGATTCTATCTTTTTTTCGGTACTCACAGGGACAGTTTTCCGGCACTCGCATGGATTCTCCCTTTTCCGGGTACTCACCCGGATTCCACCATTTTTCGATACTCGCACGGATTCTATCTTTTTCCGGTTCTCATAGGGACAGTTTTCTGATACTCGCATGGATTCTCCTTTTCCGGGCACTCGCCTGGATTCCACCATTTTTCGATACTCGCACGGATTCTCCCTTTTTCCGGTACTCACAGGGACAGTTTTCCAGTACTCGCTTGGATTCTCCTTTTTTCGGGTACTCACCCTAATTCCACCATTTTTCGATACTCGCACGGATTCTATCTTTTTTTGGTACCCCCAAGGACAGTTTTCCGATACTCGCATGGATTCTCCCTTTTTCGGGTGCTCGCCCGGATTCCACCATTTTTCGATACTCGCAAGGATTCTATATTTTTCCGGTTCTCACAGGGACAGTTTTCTGATACTCGCATGGATTCTCCCATTTCCGGGTACTCGCCCGGATTCCACCATTTTTCGATACTCGCACGTATTCTATCTTTTTTCCGGTACTCACAGGGACAGTTTTCTGGTACTCGCATGGATTCTCCCTTTTTCGGGTGCTCGCCCGGATTCCACCATTTTCGATACTCGCACGGATTCTATCTTTTTTCGGTACTCACAGGGACAGTTTTTCGGTACTCGCATGGATTCTCCATTTTCCGGGTACTCGCCCGGATTCCACCATTTTTCGATACTCGCACGGATTCTATCTTTTTCCGGTACTCACAACGACAGTTTTCTGGTACTCGCATGGATTCTCCCTTTTTCGGGTGCTCGCCCGGATTCCACCATTTTTCGATACTCGCACGGATTCTATCTTTTTTCGGTACTCACAGGGGACAGTTTTCCGGCACTCGCATGGATTCTCCCTTTTCCGGGTACTCACCCGGATTCCACCATTTTTCGATACTCGCACGGATTCTATCTTTTTCCGGTTCTCATAGGGACAGTTTTCCGGTACTCGCATGGATTCTCCCTTTTCCGGGTACTCGCCCGGATTCCACCATTTTTCGATACTCGCACGGATTCTATCTTTTTCCGGTACTCACAGGGACAGTTTTCCGGCACTCGCATGGATTCTCCCTTTTCCGAGTACTCGCTCGGATTCCACCATTTTTCGATACTCGCACGGATTCTATCTTTTTCCGGTACTCACAGGGACAGTTTTCCGGCACTCGCATGGATTCTCCCTTTTCCGAGTACTCGCTCGGATTCCACCATTTTTCGATACTCGCACGGATTCTATCTTTTTTCGGTACTCACAGGGACAGTTTTCCGGTACTCGCATGGATTCTCCCTTTTTCGGGTACTCGCCCGGATTCCACCATTTTTCGATACTCGCAAGGATTCTATCTTTTTCCGGTTCTCACAGGGACAGTTTTCTGGTACTCGCATGGATTCTCCCTTTTTCGAGTGCTCGCCCGGATTCCACCATTTTTCGATACTCGCACGGATTCTATCTTTTTTCTGTACTCATAGGGACAGTTTCCGGTACTCGCAGGAATTCTCCCTTTTTCGGGTACTCGCCCGTATTCCACCATTTTTCGATACTCGCACGGATTCTATCTTTTTTCGGTACTCACAGGGACAGTTTTTCGGCACTCGCATGGATTCTCCCTTTTTCGGGTACTCGCCCGGATTCCACCATTTTTCGATACTCGCACGGATTCTATCTTTTTCCGGTACTCACAGGGACAGTTTTCCGGCACTCACATGGATTCTCCCTTTTCCGAGTACTCGCTCGGATTCCACCATTTTTCGATACTCGCGCGTATTATATCTTTTTCCGGTACTCACAGGGACAGTTTTCGGGTACTCGCATGGATTCTCCCTTTTCCGGGTGCTCGCCCGGATTCCACCATTTTTCGATACTCGCACGGATTCTATCTTTTTTCGGTACTCACAGGGACGGTTATCCGGTACTCGCATGGATTCTCCCTTTTCCGGGTACTCGCCCGGATTCCTCCATTTTTCGATACTCGCACGGATTCTATCTTTTTCCGGTTCTCACAGGGACAGTTTTCCGGTACTCGCATGCATTTTCCCTTTTCCGGGTACTCGCCCGGATTCCACCATTTTTCGATACTCGCACGTATTCTATCTTTTTCTGGTACTCACAGGGACAGTTTTCTGGTACTCGCATGGATTCTCCCTTTTTCGAGTGTTCGCCCGGATTCCACCATTTTTCGATACTCGCACGGATTCTATCTTTTTTCTGTACTCATAGGGACAGTTTCCGGTACTCGCAGGAATTCTCCCTTTTTCGGGTACTCGCCCGTATTCCACCATTTTTCGATACTCGCACGGATTCTATCTTTTTTCGGTACTCATAGGGACAGTTTTTCGGCACTCGCATGGATTCTCCCTTTTTCGGGTACTCGCCCGGATTCCACCATTTTTCGATACTCGCACGGATTCTATCTTTTTCCGGTACTCACAGGGACAGTTTTCCGGCACTCGCATGGATTCTCCCTTTTCCGAGCACTCGCTCGGATTCCACCATTTTTCGATACTCGCACGGATTCTATCTTTTTTCGGTACTCACAGGGACAGTTTTCCGGTACTCGCATGGATTCTCCCTTTTCCGGGTACTCGCCCGGATTCCACCATTTTTCGATACTCGCACGTATTCTATCTTTTTCCGGTACTCACAGGGACAGTTTTCTGGTACTCGCATGGATTCTCCCTTTTTCGGGTGCTCGCCCGGATTCCACCATTTTTCGATACTCGCACGGATTCTATCTTTTTTCGGTACTCACAGGGACGGTTATCCGGTACTCGCATGGATTCTCCCTTTTCCGGGTACTCGCCCGGATTCCACCATTTTTCGATACTCGCACGGATTCTATCTTTTTCCGGTTCTCACAGGGACAGTTTTCCGGTACTCGCATGGATTTTCCCTTTTCCGGGTACTCGCCCGGATTCCACCATTTTTTCGATACTCGCACGTATTCTATCTTTTTCTGGTACTCACAGGGACAGTTTTCTGGTACTCGCATGGATTCTCCCTTTTTCGAGTGCTCGCCCGGATTCCACCATTTTTCGATACTCGCACGGATTCTATCTTTTTTCTGTACTCATAGGGACAGTGTCCGGTACTCGCAGGAATTCTCCCTTTTCTGGGTACTCGCCCGGATTCCACCATTTTTCGATACTCGCACGGATTCTATCTTTTTCCGGTACTCACAGGGACAGTTTTCCGGCACTCGCATGGATTCTCCCTCTTCCGAGTACTCGCTCGGATTCCACCATTTTTCGATACTCGCACGGATTCTATCTTTTTTCGGTACTCACAGGGACAGTTTTCCGGGACTCGCATGGATTCTCCCTTTTCCGGGTACTCGCCCGGATTCCACCATTTTTCGATACTCGCACGTATTCTATCTTTTTCCGGTACTCACAGGGACAGTTTTCGGGTACTCGCATGGATTCTCCCTTTTTCGGGTGCTCGCCCGGATTCCACCATTTTTCGATACTCGCACGGATTCTATCTTTTTTCGGTACTCACAGGGACAGTTTTTCGGCACTCGCATTGATTCTCCCTTTTTCGGGTACTCGCCCGGATTCCTCCATTTTTCGATACTCGCACGTATTCTATCTTTTTCCGGTACTCACAGGGACAGTTTTCGGGTACTCGCATGGATTCTCCCTTTTTCGGGTGCTCGCCCGGATTCCACCATTTTTCGATACTCGCACGTATTCTATCTTTTTCCGGTACTCACAGGGACAGTTTTTGGGTACTCGCATGGATTCTCCCTTTTTCGGGTGCTCGCCCGGATTCCACCATTTTTCGATACTCGCACGGATTCTATCTTTTTTCGGTACTCACAGGGACGGTTATCCGGTACTCGCATGGATTCTCCCTTTTCCGGGTACTCGCCCGGATTCCTCCATTTTTCGATACTCGCACGGATTCAATCTTTTTCCGGTTTTCAGAGGGACAGTTTTCCGGTACTCGCATGCATTTTCCCTTTTCCGGGTACTCGCCCGGATTCCACCATTTTTCGATACTCGCACGTATTCTATCTTTTTCTGGTACTCACAGGGACAGTTTTCTGGTACTCGCATGGATTCTCCCTTTTTCGAGTGCTCGCCCGGATTCCACCATTTTTCGATACTCGCACGGATTCTATCTTTTTTCTGTACTCATAGGGACAGTTTCCGGTACTCGCAGGAATTCTCCCTTTTCTGGGTACTCGCCCGGATTCCACCATTTTTCGATACTCGCACGGATTCTATCTTTTTCCGGTACTCACAGGGACAGTTTTCCGGCACTCGCATGGATTCTCCCTTTTCCGAGTACTCGCTCGGATTCCACCATTTTTCGATACTCGCACGGATTCTATCTTTTTTCGGTACTCACAGGGACAGTTTTCCGGGACTCGCATGGATTCTCCCTTTTCCGGGTACTCGCCCGGATTCCACCATTTTTCGATACTCGCACGTATTTTATCTTTTTCCGGTACTCACAGGGACAGTTTTCAGGTACTCGCATGGATTCTCCCTTTTTCGGGTGCTCGCCCGGATTCCACCATTTTTCGATACTCGCACGGATTCTATCTTTTTTCGGTACTCACAGGGACAGTTTTTCGGCACTCGCATTGATTCTCCCTTTTTCGGGTACTCGCCCGGATTCCTCCATTTTTCGATACTCGCACGTATTCTATCTTTTTCCGGTACTCACAGGGACAGTTTTCGGGTACTCGCATGGATTCTCCCTTTTTCGGGTGCTCGCCCGGATTCCACCATTTTTCGATACTCGCACGTATTCTATCTTTTTCCGGTACTCACAGGGACAGTTTTTGGGTACTCGCATGGATTCTCCCTTTTTCGGGTGCTCGCCCGGATTCCACCATTTTTCGATACTCGCACGGATTCTATCTTTTTTCGGTACTCACAGGGACGGTTATCCGGTACTCGCATGGATTCTCCCTTTTCCGGGTACTCGCCCGGATTCCTCCATTTTTCGATACTCGCACGGATTCAATCTTTTTCCGGTTCTCACAGGGACAGTTTTCCGGTACTCGCATGCATTTTCCCTTTTCCGGGTACTCGCCCGGATTCCACCATTTTTCGATACTCGCACGTATTCTATCTTTTTCTGGTACTCACAGGGACAGTTTTCTGGTACTCGCATGGATTCTCCCTTTTTCGAGTGCTCGCCCGGATTCCACCATTTTTCGATACTCGCACGGATTCTATCTTTTTTCTGTACTCATAGGGACAGTTTCCGGTACTCGCAGGAATTCTCCCTTTTTCGGGTACTCGCCCGTATTCCACCATTTTTCGATACTCGCACGGATTCTATCTTTTTTCGGTACTCACAGGGACAGTTTTCCGGTACTCGCATGGATTCTCCCTTTTCCGGGTACTCGCCCGGATTCTACCATTTTTCGATACTCGCACGTATTCTATCTTTTTTCGGTACTCACAGGGACAGTTTTCTGGTACTCGCATGGATTCTCCCTTTTTCGGGTGCTCGCCCGGATTCCACCATTTTTCGATACTCGCACGGATTCTATCTTTTTTCGGTACTCACAGGGACGGTTATCCGGTACTCGCATGGATTCTCCCTTTTCCGGGTACTCGCCCGGATTCCACCATTTTTCGATACTCGCACGTATTCTATCTTTTTCTGGTACTCACAGGGACAGTTTTCTGGTACTCGCATGGATTCTCCCTTTTTCGAGTGCTCGCCCGGATTCCACCATTTTTCGATACTCGCACGGATTCTATCTTTTTTCTGTACTCATAGGGACAGTTTCCGGTACTCGCAGGAATTCTCCCTTTTCTGGGTACTCGCCCGGATTCCACCATTTTTCGATACTCGCACGGATTCTATCTTTTTCCGGTACTCACAGGGACAGTTTTCCGGCACTCGCATGGATTCTCCCTTTTCCGAGTACTCGCTCGGATTCCACCATTTTTCGATACTCGCACGGATTCTATCTTTTTTCGGTACTCACAGGGACAGTTTTCCGGGACTCGCATGGATTCTCCCTTTTCCGGGTACTCGCCCGGATTCCACCATTTTTCGATACTCGCACGTATTCTATCTTTTTCCGGTACTCACAGGGACAGTTTTCGGGTACTCGCATGGATTCTCCCTTTTTCGGGTGCTCGCCCGGATTCCACCATTTTTCGATACTCGCACGGATTCTATCTTTTTTCGGTACTCACAGGGACAGTTTTTCGGCACTCGCATTGATTCTCCCTTTTTCGGGTACTCGCCCGGATTCCACCATTTTTCGATACTCGCACGGATTCTATCTTTTTCCGGTACTCACAGGGACAGTTTTCCGGCACTCGCATGGATTCTCCCTTTTCCGAGTACTCGCTCGGATTCCACCATTTTTCGATACTCGCACGGATTCTATCTTTTTTCGGTACTCACAGGGACAGTTTTCCGGTACTCGCATGGATTCTCCCTTTTCCGGGTACTCGCCCGGATTCCACCATTTTTCGATACTCGCACGGATTCTATCTTTTTCCGGTTCTCACAGGGACAGTTTTCCGGTACTCGCATGGATTTTCCCTTTTCCGGGTACTCGCCCGGATTCCACCATTTTTTCGATACTCGCACGTATTCTATCTTTTTCTGGTACTCACAGGGACAGTTTTCTGGTACTCGCATGGATTCTCCCTTTTTCGAGTGCTCGCCCGGATTCCACCATTTTTCGATACTCGCACGGATTCTATCTTTTTTCTGTACTCATAGGGACAGTGTCCGGTACTCGCAGGAATTCTCCCTTTTCTGGGTACTCGCCCGGATTCCACCATTTTTCGATACTCGCACGGATTCTATCTTTTTCCCGGTACTCACAGGGACAGTTTTCCGGCACTCGCATGGATTCTCCCTCTTCCGAGTACTCGCTCGGATTCCACCATTTTTCGATACTCGCACGGATTCTATCTTTTTTCGGTACTCACAGGGACAGTTTTCCGGGACTCGCATGGATTCTCCCTTTTCCGGGTACTCGCCCGGATTCCACCATTTTTCGATACTCGCACGTATTCTATCTTTTTTCGGTACTCACAGGGACAGTTTTCGGGTACTCGCATGGATTCTCCCTTTTTCGGGGTGCTCGCCCGGATTCCACCATTTTTCGATACTCGCACGGATTCTATCTTTTTTCGGTACTCACAGGGACAGTTTTTCGGCACTCGCATTGATTCTCCCTTTTTCGGGTACTCGCCCGGATTCCTCCATTTTTCGATACTCGCACGTATTCTATCTTTTTCCGGTACTCACAGGGACAGTTTTCGGGTACTCGCATGGATTCTCCCTTTTTCGGGTGCTCGCCCGGATTCCACCATTTTTCGATACTCGCACGTATTCTATCTTTTTCCGGTACTCACAGGGACAGTTTTTGGGTACTCGCATGGATTCTCCCTTTTTCGGGTGCTCGCCCGGATTCCACCATTTTTCGATACTCGCACGGATTCTATCTTTTTTCGGTACTCACAGGGACGGTTATCCGGTACTCGCATGGATTCTCCCTTTTCCGGGTACTCGCCCGGATTCCTCCATTTTTCGATACTCGCACGGATTCAATCTTTTTCCGGTTTTCACAGGGACAGTTTTCCGGTACTCGCATGCATTTTCCCTTTTCCGGGTACTCGCCCGGATTCCACCATTTTTCGATACTCGCACGTATTCTATCTTTTTCTGGTACTCACAGGGACAGTTTTCTGGTACTCGCATGGATTCTCCCTTTTTCGAGTGCTCGCCCGGATTCCACCATTTTTCGATACTCGCACGGATTCTATCTTTTTTCTGTACTCATAGGGACAGTTTCCGGTACTCGCAGGAATTCTCCCTTTTCTGGGTACTCGCCCGGATTCCACCATTTTTCGATACTCGCACGGATTCTATCTTTTTCCCGGTACTCACAGGGACAGTTTTCCGGCACTCGCATGGATTCTCCCTTTTCCGAGTACTCGCTCGGATTCCACCATTTTTCGATACTCGCACGGATTCTATCTTTTTTCGGTACTCACAGGGACAGTTTTCCGGGACTCGCATGGATTCTCCCTTTTCCGGGTACTCGCCCGGATTCCACCATTTTTCGATACTCGCACGTATTTTATCTTTTTCCGGTACTCACAGGGACAGTTTTCAGGTACTCGCATGGATTCTCCCTTTTTCGGGTGCTCGCCCGGATTCCACCATTTTTCGATACTCGCACGGATTCTATCTTTTTTCGGTACTCACAGGGACAGTTTTTCGGCACTCGCATTGATTCTCCCTTTTTCGGGTACTCGCCCGGATTCCTCCATTTTTCGATACTCGCACGTATTCTATCTTTTTCCGGTACTCACAGGGACAGTTTTCGGGTACTCGCATGGATTCTCCCTTTTTCGGGTGCTCGCCCGGATTCCACCATTTTTCGATACTCGCACGTATTCTATCTTTTTCCGGTACTCACAGGGACAGTTTTTGGGTA
This sequence comes from Vitis cinerea var. helleri x Vitis rupestris, assembly GCA_945999865.1. NCBI lineage: Eukaryota > Viridiplantae > Streptophyta > Magnoliopsida > Vitales > Vitaceae > Vitis > Vitis cinerea var. helleri x Vitis rupestris. Next base: position 250,130 of record CAMFYI010000227.1, on the reverse strand, counting down.
CTCGCATGGATTCTCCCTTTTTCGGGTGCTCGCCCGGATTCCACCATTTTTCGATACTCGCACGGATTCTATCTTTTTTCGGTACTCACAGGGACGGTTATCCGGTACTCGCATGGATTCTCCCTTTTCCGGGTACTCGCCCGGATTCCTCCATTTTTCGATACTCGCACGGATTCAATCTTTTTCCGGTTCTCACAGGGACAGTTTTCCGGTACTCGCATGCATTTTCCCTTTTCCGGGTACTCGCCCGGATTCCACCATTTTTCGATACTCGCACGTATTCTATCTTTTTCTGGTACTCACAGGGACAGTTTTCTGGTACTCGCATGGATTCTCCCTTTTTCGAGTGCTCGCCCGGATTCCACCATTTTTCGATACTCGCACGGATTCTATCTTTTTTCTGTACTCATAGGGACAGTTTCCGGTACTCGCAGGAATTCTCCTTTTTTCGGGTACTCGCCCGTATTCCACCATTTTTCGATACTCGCACGGATTCTATCTTTTTTCGGTACTCACAGGGACAGTTTTCCGGTACTCGCATGGATTCTCCCTTTTCCGGGTACTCGCCCGGATTCTACCATTTTTCGATACTCGCACGTATTCTATCTTTTTTCGGTACTCACAGGGACAGTTTTCTGGTACTCGCATGGATTCTCCCTTTTTCGGGTGCTCGCCCGGATTCCACCATTTTTCGATACTCGCACGGATTCTATCTTTTTTCGGTACTCACAGGGACGGTTATCCGGTACTCGCATGGATTCTCCCTTTTCCGGGTACTCGCCCGGATTCCACCATTTTTCGATACTCGCACGTATTCTATCTTTTTCTGGTACTCACAGGGACAGTTTTCTGGTACTCGCATGGATTCTCCCTTTTTCGAGTGCTCGCCCGGATTCCACCATTTTTCGATACTCGCACGGATTCTATCTTTTTTCTGTACTCATAGGGACAGTTTCCGGTACTCGCAGGAATTCTCCCTTTTCTGGGTACTCGCCCGGATTCCACCATTTTTCGATACTCGCACGGATTCTATCTTTTTCCGGTACTCACAGGGACAGTTTTCCGGCACTCGCATGGATTCTCCCTTTTCCGAGTACTCGCTCGGATTCCACCATTTTTCGATACTCGCACGGATTCTATCTTTTTTCGGTACTCACAGGGACAGTTTTCCGGGACTCGCATGGATTCTCCCTTTTCCGGGTACTCGCCCGGATTCCACCATTTTTCGATACTCGCACGTATTCTATCTTTTTCCGGTACTCACAGGGACAGTTTTCGGGTACTCGCATGGATTCTCCCTTTTTCGGGTGCTCGCCCGGATTCCACCATTTTTCGATACTCGCACGGATTCTATCTTTTTTCGGTACTCACAGGGACAGTTTTTCGGCACTCGCATTGATTCTCCCTTTTTCGGGTACTCGCCCGGATTCCACCATTTTTCGATACTCGCACGGATTCTATCTTTTTCCGGTACTCACAGGGACAGTTTTCCGGCACTCGCATGGATTCTCCCTTTTCCGAGTACTCGCTCGGATTCCACCATTTTTCGATACTCGCACGGATTCTATCTTTTTTCGGTACTCACAGGGACAGTTTTCCGGTACTCGCATGGATTCTCCCTTTTCCGGGTACTCGCCCGGATTCCACCATTTTTCGACACTCGCATGTATTCTATCTTTTTCCGGTACTCACAGGGACAGTTTTCGGGTACTCGCATGGATTCTCCCTTTTTCGGGTGCTCGCTCGGATTCCACCATTTTTCGATACTCGCACGGATTCTATCTTTTTTCGGTACTCACAGGGACGGTTATCCGGTACTCGCATGGATTCTCCCTTTTCCGGGTACTCGCCCGGATTCCACCATTTTTCGATACTCGCACGGATTCTATCTTTTTCCGGTACTCACAGGGACAGTTTTCCGGTACTCGCATGGATTCTCCCTTTTCCGGGTACTCGCCCGGATTCCACCATTTTTCGATACTCGAACGGATTCTATCTTTTTTCTGTACTGATAGGGACAGTTTCCGGTACTCGCAGGAATTCTCCCTTTTTCGGGTACTCGCCCGTATTCCACCATTTTTCGATACTCGCACGGATTCTATCTTTTTTCGGTACTCACAGGGACAGTTTTCCGGTACTCGCATGGATTCTCCCTTTTCCGGGTACTCGCCCGGATTCCACCATTTTTCGATACTCGCGCGTATTCTATCTTTTTCTGGTACTCACAGGGACAGTTTTTGGGTACTCGCATGGATTCTCCCTTTTTCGGGTGCTCGCCCGGATTCCACCATTTTTCGATACTCGCACGGATTCTATCTTTTTTCGGTACTCACAGGGACGGTTATCCGGTACTCGCATGGATTCTCCCTTTTCCGGGTACTCGCCCGGATTCCTCCATTTTTCGATACTCGCACGGATTCTATCTTTTTCCGGTTCTCACAGGGACAGTTTTCCGGTACTCGCATGGATTTTCCCTTTTCCGGGTACTCGCCCGGATTCCACCATTTTTCGATACTCGCACGTATTCTATCTTTTTCTGGTACTCACAGGGACAGTTTTCTGGTACTCGCATGGATTCTCCCTTTTTCGAGTGCTCGCCCGGATTCCACCATTTTTCGATACTCGCACGGATTCTATCTTTTTTCTGTACTCATAGGGACAGTTTCCGGTACTCGCAGGAATTCTCCCTTTTCTGGGTACTCGCCCGGATTCCACCATTTTTCGATACTCGCACGGATTCTATCTTTTTCCGGTACTCACAGGGACAGTTTTCCGGCACTCGCATGGATTCTCCCTTTTCCGAGTACTCGCTCGGATTCCACCATTTTTCGATACTCGCACGGATTCTATCTTTTTTCGGTACTCACAGGGACAGTTTTCCGGGACTCGCATGGATTCTCCCTTTTCCGGGTACTCGCCCGGATTCCACCATTTTTCGATACTCGCACGTATTCTATCTTTTTCCGGTACTCACAGGGACAGTTTTCGGGTACTCGCATGGATTCTCCCTTTTTCGGGTGCTCGCCCGGATTCCACCATTTTTCGATACTCGCACGGATTCTATCTTTTTTCGGTACTCACAGGGACAGTTTTTCGGCACTCGCATTGATTCTCCCTTTTTCGGGTACTCGCCCGGATTCCACCATTTTTCGATACTCGCACGGATTCTATCTTTTTCCGGTACTCACAGGGACAGTTTTCCGGCACTCGCATGGATTCTCCCTTTTCCGAGTACTCGCTCGGATTCCACCATTTTTCGATACTCGCACGGATTCTATCTTTTTTCGGTACTCACAGGGACAGTTTTCCGGTACTCGCATGGATTCTCCCTTTTCCGGGTACTCGCCCGGATTCCACCATTTTTCGACACTCGCATGTATTCTATCTTTTTCCGGTACTCACAGGGACAGTTTTTGGGTACTCGCATGGATTCTCCCTTTTTCGGGTGCTCGCCCGGATTCCACCATTTTTCGATACTCGCACGGATTCTATCTTTTTTCGGTACTCACAGGGACGGTTATCCGGTACTCGCATGGATTCTCCCTTTTCCGGGTACTCGCCCGGATTCCTCCATTTTTCGATACTCGCACGGATTCAATCTTTTTCCGGTTTTCACAGGGACAGTTTTCCGGTACTCGCATGCATTTTCCCTTTTCCGGGTACTCGCCCGGATTCCACCATTTTTCGATACTCGCACGTATTCTATCTTTTTCTGGTACTCACAGGGACAGTTTTCTGGTACTCCGCATGGATTCTCCCTTTTTCGAGTGCTCGCCCGGATTCCACCATTTTTCGATACTCGCACGGATTCTATCTTTTTTCTGTACTCATAGGGACAGTTTCCGGTACTCGCAGGAATTCTCCCTTTTCTGGGTACTCGCCCGGATTCCACCATTTTTCGATACTCGCACGGATTCTATCTTTTTCCGGTACTCACAGGGACAGTTTTCCGGCACTCGCATGGATTCTCCCTTTTCCGAGTACTCGCTCGGATTCCACCATTTTTCGATACTCGCACGGATTCTATCTTTTTTCGGTACTCACAGGGACAGTTTTCCGGGACTCGCATGGATTCTCCCTTTTCCGGGTACTCGCCCGGATTCCACCATTTTTCGATACTCGCACGTATTTTATCTTTTTCCGGTACTCACAGGGACAGTTTTCGGGTACTCGCATGGATTCTCCCTTTTTCGGGTGCTCGCCCGGATTCCACCATTTTTCGATACTCGCACGAATTCTATCTTTTTTCGGTACTCACAGGGACAGTTTTTCGGCACTCGCATTGATTCTCCCTTTTTCGGGTACTCGCCCGGATTCCTCCATTTTTCGATACTCGCACGTATTCTATCTTTTTCCGGTACTCACAGGGACAGTTTTCGGGTACTCGCATGGATTCTCCCTTTTTCGGGTGCTCGCCCGGATTCCACCATTTTTCGATACTCGCACGTATTCTATCTTTTTCCGGTACTCACAGGGACAGTTTTTGGGTACTCGCATGGATTCTCCCTTTTTCGGGTGCTCGCCCGGATTCCACCATTTTTCGATACTCGCACGGATTCTATCTTTTTTCGGTACTCACAGGGACGGTTTTTCGGGTACTCGCATGGATTCTCCCTTTTCCGGGTACTCGCCCGGATTCCTCCATTTTTCGATACTCGCACGGATTCTATCTTTTTTCGGTACTCACAGGGACGGTTATCCGGTACTCGCATGGATTCTCCCTTTTCCGGGTACTCGCCCGGATTCCACCATTTTTCGATACTCGCACGGATTCTATCTTTTTCCGGTACTCACAGGGACAGTTTTCCGGTACTCGCATGGATTCTCCCTTTTCCGGGTACTCGCCCGGATTCCACCATTTTTCGATACTCGAACGGATTCTATCTTTTTTCTGTACTGATAGGGACAGTTTCCGGTACTCGCAGGAATTCTCCCTTTTTCGGGTACTCGCCCGTATTCCACCATTTTTCGATACTCGCACGGATTCTATCTTTTTTCGGTACTCACAGGGACAGTTTTCCGGTACTCGCATGGATTCTCCCTTTTCCGGGTACTCGCCCGGATTCCACCATTTTTCGATACTCGCGCGTATTCTATCTTTTTCCGGTACTCACAGGGACAGTTTTTGGGTACTCGCATGGATTCTCCCTTTTTCGGGTGCTCGCCCGGATTCCACCATTTTTCGATACTCGCACGGATTCTATCTTTTTTCGGTACTCACAGGGACGGTTTTTCGGGTACTCGCATGGATTCTCCCTTTTCCGGGTACTCGCCCGGATTCCTCCATTTTTCGATACTCGCACGGATTCTATCTTTTTTCGGTACTCACAGGGACGGTTATCCGGTACTCGCATGGATTCTCCCTTTTCCGGGTACTCGCCCGGATTCCACCATTTTTCGATACTCGCACGGATTCTATCTTTTTCCGGTACTCACAGGGACAGTTTTCCGGTACTCGCATGGATTCTCCCTTTTCCGGGTACTCGCCCGGATTCCACCATTTTTCGATACTCGAACGGATTCTATCTTTTTTCTGTACTGATAGGGACAGTTTCCGGTACTCGCAGGAATTCTCCCTTTTTCGGGTACTCGCCCGTATTCCACCATTTTTCGATACTCGCACGGATTCTATCTTTTTTCGGTACTCACAGGGACAGTTTTCCGGTACTCGCATGGATTCTCCCTTTTCCGGGTACTCGCCCGGATTCCACCATTTTTCGATACTCGCGCGTATTCTATCTTTTTCCGGTACTCACAGGGACAGTTTTTGGGTACTCGCATGGATTCTCCCTTTTTCGGGTGCTCGCCCGGATTCCACCATTTTTCGATACTCGCACGGATTCTATCTTTTTTCGGTACTCACAGGGACGGTTTTTCGGGTACTCGCATGGATTCTCCCTTTTCCGGGTACTCGCCCGGATTCCTCCATTTTTCGATACTCGCACGGATTCTATCTTTTTTCGGTACTCACAGGGACGGTTATCCGGTACTCGCATGGATTCTCCCTTTTCCGGGTACTCGCCCGGATTCCACCATTTTTCGATACTCGCACGGATTCTATCTTTTTCCGGTACTCACAGGGACAGTTTTCCGGTACTCGCATGGATTCTCCCTTTTCCGGGTACTCGCCCGGATTCCACCATTTTTCGATACTCGAACGGATTCTATCTTTTTTCTGTACTGATAGGGACAGTTTCCGGTACTCGCAGGAATTCTCCCTTTTTCGGGTACTCGCCCGTATTCCACCATTTTTCGATACTCGCACGGATTCTATCTTTTTTCGGTACTCACAGGGACAGTTTTCCGGTACTCGCATGGATTCTCCCTTTTCCGGGTACTCGCCCGGATTCCACCATTTTTCGATACTCGCGCGTATTCTATCTTTTTCCGGTACTCACAGGGACAGTTTTTGGGTACTCGCATGGATTCTCCCTTTTTCGGGTGCTCGCCCGGATTCCACCATTTTTCGATACTCGCACGGATTCTATCTTTTTTCGGTACTCACAGGGACGGTTTTTCGGGTACTCGCATGGATTCTCCCTTTTCCGGGTACTCGCCCGGATTCCTCCATTTTTCGATACTCGCACGGATTCTATCTTTTTTCGGTACTCACAGGGACGGTTATCCGGTACTCGCATGGATTCTCCCTTTTCCGGGTACTCGCCCGGATTCCACCATTTTTCGATACTCGCACGGATTCTATCTTTTTCCGGTACTCACAGGGACAGTTTTCCGGTACTCGCATGGATTCTCCCTTTTCCGGGTACTCGCCCGGATTCCACCATTTTTCGATACTCGAACGGATTCTATCTTTTTTCTGTACTGATAGGGACAGTTTCCGGTACTCGCAGGAATTCTCCCTTTTTCGGGTACTCGCCCGTATTCCACCATTTTTCGATACTCGCACGGATTCTATCTTTTTTCGGTACTCACAGGGACAGTTTTCCGGTACTCGCATGGATTCTCCCTTTTCCGGGTACTCGCCCGGATTCCACCATTTTTCGATACTCGCGCGTATTCTATCTTTTTCCGGTACTCACAGGGACAGTTTTTGGGTACTCGCATGGATTCTCCCTTTTTCGGGTGCTCGCCCGGATTCCACCATTTTTCGATACTCGCACGGATTCTATCTTTTTTCGGTACTCACAGGGACGGTTATCCGGTACTCGCATGGATTCTCCCTTTTCCGGGTACTCGCCCGGATTCCTCCATTTTTCGATACTCGCACGGATTCTATCTTTTTCCGGTTCTCACAGGAACAGTTTTCCGGTACTAGCATGCATTTTCCCTTTTCCGGGTACTCGCCCGGATTCCACCATTTTTCGATACTCGCACGTATTCTATCTTTTTCTGGTACTCACAGGGACAGTTTTCTGGTACTCGCATGGATTCTCCCTTTTTCGAGTGCTCGCCCGGATTCCACCATTTTTCGATACTCGCACGGATTCTATCTTTTTCCGGTACTCACAGGGACAGTTTTCCGGCACTCGCATGGATTCTCCCTTTTCCGAGTACTCGCTCGGATTCCACCATTTTTCGATACTCGCACGGATTCTATCTTTTTTCGGTACTCACAGGGACAGTTTTCCGGGACTCGCATGGATTCTCCCTTTTCCGGGTACTCGCCCGGATTCCACCATTTTTCGATACTCGCACGTATTCTATCTTTTTCCGGTACTCACAGGGACAGTTTTCGGGTACTCGCATGGATTCTCCCTTTTTCGGGTGCTCGCCCGGATTCCACCATTTTTCGATACTCGCACGGATTCTATCTTTTTTCGGTACTCACAGGGACAGTTTTTCGGCACTCGCATTGATTCTCCCTTTTTCGGGTACTCGCCCGGATTCCACCATTTTTCGATACTCGCACGGATTCTATCTTTTTCCGGTACTCACAGGGACAGTTTTCCGGCACTCGCATGGATTCTCCCTTTTCCGAGTACTCGCTCGGATTCCACCATTTTTCGATAGTCGCACGGATTCTATCTTTTTTCGGTACTCACAGGGACAGTTTTCCGGTACTCGCATGGATTCTCCCTTTTCCGGGTACTCGCCCGGATTCCACCATTTTTCGATACTCGCATGTATTCTATCTTTTTCCGGTACTCACAGGGACAGTTTTCGGGTACTCGCATGGATTCTCCCTTTTTCGGGTGCTCGCTCGGATTCCACCATTTTTCGATACTCGCACGGATTCTATCTTTTTTCGGTTCTCACAGGGACAGTTTTCTGATACTCGCATGGATTCTCCCATTTCCGGGTACTCTCCCGGATTCCACCATTTTTCGATACTCGCACGGATTCTATCTTTTTTCGGTACTCACAGGGACAGTTTTCCGGTACTCGCATGGATTCTCCCTTTTTCGGGCACTCGCCCGGATTCCACCATTTTTCGATACTCGCACGGATTCTATCTTTTTTCGGTATTCACAGGGACAGTTTTCCGGTACTCGCATGGATTCTCCCTTTTTCGGGTACTCGCCCGGATTCCACCATTTTTCGATACTCGCACGGATTCTATCTTTTTTCGGTACTCACAGGGATGGTTTTCCGGTACTCGCATGGATTCTCCCTTTTCCGGGTGCTCGCCCGGATTCCACCATTTTTCGATACTCGCACGGATTCTATCTTTTTCCGGATCTCACAGGGACAGTTTTCCGGTACTCGCATGGATTTTCCCTTTTCCGGGTACTCGCCCGGATTCCACCATTTTTCGATACTCGCATGTATTCTATCTTTTTCCGGTACTCACAGGGACAGTTGTCGGGTACTCGCATGGATTCTCCCTTTTTCGGGTGCTCGCTCGGATTCCACCATTTTTCGATACTCGCACGGATTCTATCTTTTTTCGGTACTCACAAGGACGGTTATCCGGTACTCGCATGGATTCTCCCTTTTCCGGGTACTCGCCCGGATTCCACCATTTTTCGATACTCGCACGGATTCTATCTTTTTCCGGTACTCACAGGGACAGTTTTCCGGTACTCGCATGGATTCTCCCTTTTCCGGGTACTCGCCCGGATTCCACCATTTTTCGATACTCGAACGGATTCTATCTTTTTTCTGTACTGATAGGGACAGTTTCCGGTACTCGCAGGAATTCTCCCTTTTTCGGGTACTCGCCCGTATTCCACCATTTTTCGATACTCGCACGGATTCTATCTTTTTTCGGTACTCACAGGGACAGTTTTCCGGTACTCGCATGGATTCTCCCTTTTCCGGGTACTCGCCCGGATTCCACCATTTTTCGATACTCGCGCGTATTCTATCTTTTTCCGGTACTCACAGGGACAGTTTTTGGGTACTCGCATGGATTCTCCCTTTTTCGGGTGCTCGCCCGGATTCCACCATTTTTCGATACTCGCACGGATTCTATCTTTTTTCGGTACTCACAGGGACGGTTATCCGGTACTCGCATGGATTCTCCCTTTTCCGGGTACTCGCCCGGATTCCTCCATTTTTCGATACTCGCACGGATTCTATCTTTTTCCGGTTCTCACAGGAACAGTTTTCCGGTACTCGCATGCATTTTCCCTTTTCCGGGTACTCGCCCGGATTCCACCATTTTTCGATACTCGCACGTATTCTATCTTTTTCTGGTACTCACAGGGACAGTTTTCTGGTACTCGCATGGATTCTCCCTTTTTCGAGTGCTCGCCCGGATTCCACCATTTTTCGATACTCGCACGGATTCTATCTTTTTTCTGTACTCATAGGGACAGTTTCCGGTACTCGCAGGAATTCTCCCTTTTTCGGGTACTCGCCCGTATTCCACCATTTTTCGATACTCGCACGGATTCTATCTTTTTTCGGTACTCACAGGGACAGTTTTTCGGCACTCGCATGGATTCTCCCTTTTTCGGGTACTCGCCCGGATTCCACCATTTTTCGATACTCGCACGGATTCTATCTTTTTCCGGTACTCACAGGGACAGTTTTCCGGCACTCGCATGGATTCTCCTTTTTCCGAGTACTCGCTCGGATTCCACCATTTTTCGATACTCGCACGGATTCTATCTTTTTTCGGTACTCACAGGGACAGTTTTCCGGTACTCGCATGGATTCTCCCTTTTCCGGGTACTCGCCCGGATTCCACCATTTTTCGATACTCGCACGTATTCTATCTTTTTCCGGTACTCACAGGGACAGTTTTCTGGTACTCGCATGGATTCTCCCTTTTTCGGGTGCTCGCCCGGATTCCACCATTTTTCGATACTCGCACGGATTCTATCTTTTTTCGGTACTCACAGGGACGGTTATCCGGTACTCGCATGGATTCTCCCTTTTCCGGGTACTCGCCCGGATTCCACCATTTTTCGATACTCGCACGGATTCTATCTTTTTCCGGTTCTCACAGGGACAGTTTTCCGGTACTCGCATGGATTTTCCCTTTTCCGGGTACTCGCCCGGATTCCACCATTTTTCGATACTCGCACGTATTCTATCTTTTTCTGGTACTCACAGGGACAGTTTTCTGGTACTCGCATGGATTCTCCCTTTTTCGAGTGCTCGCCCGGATTCCACCATTTTTCGATACTCGCACGGATTCTATCTTTTTTCTGTACTCATAGGGACAGTTTCCGGTACTCGCAGGAATTCTCCCTTTTCTGGGTACTCGCCCGGATTCCACCATTTTTCGATACTCGCACGGATTCTATCTTTTTCCGGTACTCACAGGGACAGTTTTCCGGCACTCGCATGGATTCTCCCTTTTCCGAGTACTCGCTCGGATTCCACCATTTTTCGATACTCGCACGGATTCTATCTTTTTTCGGTACTCACAGGGACAGTTTTCCGGTACTCGCATGGATTCTCCCTTTTCCGGGTACTCGCCCGGATTCCACCATTTTTCGATACTCGCACGTATTCTATCTTTTTCCGGTACTCACAGGGACAGTTTTCTGGTACTCGCATGGATTCTCCCTTTTTCGGGTGCTCGCCCGGATTCCACCATTTTTCGATACTCGCACGGATTCTATCTTTTTTCGGTACTCACAGGGACAGTTTTCCGATACTCGCATGGATTCTCCCTTTTTCGGGTGCTCGCCCGGATTCCACCATTTTTCGATACTCGCACGGATTCTATCTTTTTCCGGTACTCACAGGGACAATTTTCTGGTACTCGCAGGAATTCTCCCTTTTCCGGGTACTCTCCCGGATTCCACCATTTTTCGATACTCGCACGTATTCTATCTTTTTCCGGTACTCACAGGGACAGTTTTCTGGTACTCGCATGGATTCTCCCTTTTCCGAGTACTCGCCCGGATTACACCATTTTTCGATACTCGCACGGATTCTATCTTTTTTCTGTACTCATAGGGACAGTTTCCGGTACTCGCAGGAATTCTCCCTTTTTCGGGTACTCGCCCGGATTCCACCATTTTTCGATATTCGCACGGATTCTATCTTTTTCCGGTTCTCACAGGGACAGTTTTCCGGTACTCGCATGGATTTTCCCTTTTCCGGGTACTCGCCCGGATTCCACCATTTTTCGATACTCGCACGTATTCTATCTTTTTCTGGTACTCACAGGGACAGTTTTCTGGTACTCGCATGGATTCTCCCTTTTTCGAGTGGTCGCCCGGATTCCACCATTTTTCGATACTCGCACGGATTCTATCTTTTTTCTGTACTCATAGGGACAGTTTCCGGTACTCGCAGGAATTCTCCCTTTTCTGGGTACTCGCCCGGATTCCACCATTTTTCGATACTCGCACGGATTCTATCTTTTTCCGGTACTCACAGGGACAGTTTTCCGGCACTCGCATGGATTCTCCCTTTTCCGAGTACTCGCTCGGATTCCACCATTTTTCGATACTCGCACGGATTCGATCTTTTTTCGGTACTCACAGGGACAGTTTTCCGGGACTCGCATGGATTCTCCCTTTTCCCGGTACTCGCCCGGATTCCACCATTTTTCGATACTCGCACGTATTCTATCTTTTTCCGGTACTCACAGGGACAGTTTTCGGGTACTCGCATGGATTCTCCCTTTTTCGGGTGCTCGCCCGGATTCCACCATTTTTCGATACTCGCACGGATTCTATCTTTTTTCGGTACTCACAGGGACAGTTTTTCGGCACTCGCATTGATTCTCCCTTTTTCGGGTACTCGCCCGGATTCCACCATTTTTCGATACTCGCACGGATTCTATCTTTTTTCGGTACTCACAGGGACAGTTTTCCGGTACTCGCATGGATTTTCCCTTTTCCGGGTACTCGCCCGGATTCCACCATTTTTCGATACTCGCACGTATTCTATCTTTTTCTGGTACTCACAGGGACAGTTTTCTGGTACTCGCATGGATTCTCCCTTTTTCGAGTGCTCGCCCGGATTCCACCATTTTTCGATACTCGCACGGATTCTATATTTTTTCTGTACTCATAGGGACAGTTTCCGGTACTCGCAGGAATTCTCCCTTTTCCGGGTACTCGCCCGGATTCCACCATTTTTCGATACTCGCACGTATTCTATCTTTTTCCGGTACTCACAGGGACAGTTTTCGGGTACTCGCATGGATACTCCCTTTTTCGGGTGCTCGCCCGGATTCCACCATTTTTCGATACTCGCACGGATTCTATCTTTTTTCGGTACTCACAGGGACAGTTTTTCGGCACTCGCATGGATTCTCCCTTTTTCGGGTACTCGCCCGGATTCCACCATTTTTCGATACTCGCACGTATTCTATCTTTTTTCGGTACTCACAGGGACAGTTTTCCGGCACTCGCATGGATTCTCCCTTTTTCGGGTACTCGCCCGGATTACACCATTTTTCGATACTCGCACGGATTCTATCTTTTTGCGGTACTCACAAGGACAGTTTTCCGGTACTCGCATGGATTCTCCCTTTTCCGGGTACTCGCCCGTATTCCACCATTTTTCGATACTCGCACGTATTCTATCTTTTTCCGGTACTCACAGGGACAGTTTTCGGGTACTCGCATGGATTCTCCCTTTTTCCGGTACTCACAGGGACAGTTTTCCAGTACTCCGCTTGGATTCTCCTTTTTTCGGGTACTCACCTGGATTCCACCATTTTTCGATACTCGCACGGATTCTATCTTTTTTTGGTACCCCCAGGGACAGTTTTCCGATACTCGCATGGATTCTCCCTATTTAGGGTGCTCGCCCGAATTCCACCATTTTTCGATACTTGCACGGATTCTATCTTTTTTCGGTACTCACAGGGACAGTTTTCCGGCACTCGCATGGATTCTCCCTTTTCTGGGTACTCGCCCGGATTCCACCATTTTTCGATACTCGCACGGATTCTATCTTTTTCCGGTACTCACAGGGACAGTTTTCCGGCACTCGCATGGATTCTCCCTTTTCCGAGTACTCGCTCGGATTCCACCATTTTTCGATACTCGCACGGATTCTATCTTTTTTCGGTACTCACAGGGACAGTTTTCCGGGACTCGCATGGATTCTCCCTTTTCCGGGTACTCGCCCGGATTCCACCATTTTTCGATACTCGCACGTATTCTATCTTTTTCCGGTACTCACAGGGACAGTTTTCGGGTACTCGCATGGATTCTCCCTTTTTCGGGTGCTCGCCCGGATTCCACCATTTTTCGATACTCGCACGGATTCTATCTTTTTTCGGTACTCACAGGGACAGTTTTTCGGCACTCGCATTGATTCTCCCTTTTTCGGGTACTCGCCCGGATTCCACCATTTTTCGATACTCGCACGGATTCTATCTTTTTCCGGTACTCACAGGGACAGTTTTTCGGCACTCGCATGGATTCTCCCTTTTCCGAGTACTCGCTCGGATTCCACCATTTTTCGATACTCGCACGGATTCTATCTTTTTTCGGTACTCACAGGGACAGTTTTCCGGTACTCGCATGGATTCTCCCTTTTCCGGGTACTCGCCCGGATTCCACCATTTTTCGATACTCGCACGTATTCTATCTTTTTCCGGTACTCACAGGGACAGTTTTCTGGTACTCGCATGGATTCTCCCTTTTTCGGGTGCTCGCCCGGATTCCACCATTTTTCGATACTCGCACGGATTCTCCCTTTTTCCGGTACTCACAGGGACAGTTTTCCAGTACTCGCTTGGATTCTCCTTTTTTCGGGTACTCACCTGGATTCCACCATTTTTCGATACTCGCACGGATTCTATCTTTTTTTGGTACCCCCAGGGACAGTTTTCCGATACTCGCATGGATTCTCCCTTTTTAGGGTGCTCGCCCGGATTCCACCATTTTTCGATACTCGCACGGATTCTATCTTTTTTCGGTACTCACAGGGACAGTTTTCCGGCACTCGCATGGATTCTCCCTTTTCCGGGTACTCGCCCGAATTCCACCATTTTTCGATACTCGCACGGATTCTATCTTTTTTCGGTACTCACAGGGACAGTTTTTCGGCACTCGCATGGATTCTCCCTTTTTCGGCTACTCGCCCGGATTCCACCATTTTTCGATACTCGCACGGATTCTATCTTTTTTCGGTTCTCACAGGGACAGTTTTCTGATACTCGCATGGATTCTCCCATTTCCGGGTACTCTCCCGGATTCCACCATTTTTCGATACTCGCACGGATTCTATCTTTTTTCTGTACTCACAGGGACAGTTTTCCGGTACTCGCATGGATTCTCCCTTTTTCGGGCACTCGCCCGGATTCCACCATTTTTCGATACTCGCACGGATTCTATCTTTTTTCGGTATTCACAGGGACAGTTTTCCGGTACTCGCATGGATTCTCCCTTTTTCGGGTACTCGCCCGGATTCCACCATTTTTCGATACTCGCACGGATTCTATCTTTTTTCGGTACTCACAGGGATGGTTTTCCGGTACTCGCATGGATTCTCCCTTTTCCGGGTGCTCGCCCGGATTCCACCATTTTTCGATACTCGCACGGATTCTATCTTTTTCCGGATCTCACAGGGACAGTTTTCCGGTACTCGCATGGATTTTCCCTTTTCCGGGTACTCGCCCGGATTCCACCATTTTTCGATACTCGCACGTATTCTATCTTTTTCTGGTACTCACAGGGACAGTTTTCTGGTACTCCGCATGGATTCTCCCTTTTTCGAGTGCTCGCCCGGATTCCACCATTTTTCGATACTCGCACGGATTCTATCTTTTTTCTGTACTCATAGGGACAGTTTCCGGTACTCGCAGGAATTCTCCCTTTTTCGGGTACTCGCCCGTATTCCACCATTTTTCGATACTCGCACGGATTCTATCTTTTTTCGGTACTCACAGGGACAGTTTTTCGGCACTCGCATGGATTCTCCCTTTTCCGGGTACTCGCCCGGATTCCACCATTTTTCGGTACTCGCACGTATTCTATCTTTTTCCGGTACTCACAGGGACAGTTTTCGGGTACTCGCATGGATTCTCCCTTTTTCGGGTGCTCGCCCGGATTCCACCATTTTTCGATACTCGCACGGATTCTATCTTTTTTCGGTACTCACAGGGACAGTTTTTCGGCACTCGCATGGATTCTCCCTTTTGCGGGTACTCGCCCGGATTCCACCATTTTTCGATAGTCGCACGGATTCTATCTTTTTTCGGTACTCACAGGGACGGTTTTCCGGTACTCGCATGGATTCTCCCTTTTCCGGGTACTCGCCCGGATTCCACCATTTTTCGATACTCGCACGGATTCTATCTTTTTCCGGTTCTCACAGGGACAGTTTTCCGGTACTCGCATGGATTTTCCCTTTTCCAGGTACTCGCCCGGATTCCACCATTTTTCGATAGTCGCACGTATTCTATCTTTTCTGGTACTCACAGGGACAGTTTTCTCGTACTCGCATGGATTCTCCCTTTTTCGAGTGCTCGCCCGGATTCCACCATTTTTCGATACTCGCACGGATTCTATCTTTTTTCTGTACTCATAGAGACAGTTTCCGGTACTCGCAGGAATTCTCCCTTTTTCGGATACTCGCCCGTATTCCACCATTTTTCGATACTCGCACGGATTCTATCTTTTTTCGGTACTCACAGGGACAGTTTTCCGGTACTCGCATGGATTCTCCCTTTTCCGGGTACTCGCCCGGATTCCCCCATTTTTCGATACTCGCACGTATTCTATCTTTTTCCGGTACTCACAAGGACAGTTTTCCGGTACTCGCATGGATTCTCCCTTTTTCGGGTACTCGCCCGGATTCCACCATTTTTCGATACTCGCACGGATTCTATCTTTTTCCGGTACTCATAGGGACAGTTTTTCGGCACTCGCATGGATTCTCCCTTTTCCGAGTACTCGCTCGGATTCCACCATTTTTCGATACTCGCACGGATTCTATCTTTTTTCGGTACTCACAGGGACAGTTTTCCGGTACTCGCAAGGATTCTCCCTTTTCCGGGTACTCGCCCGGATTCCACCATTTTTCGATACTCGCACGTATTCTATCTTTTTCCGGTACTCACAGGGACAGTTTTCCGGTACTCGCATGGATTCTCCCTTTTTCGGGTACTCGCCCGGATTCCACCATTTTTCGATACTCGCACGGATTCTATCTTTTTTCGGTACTCACAGAGACGGTTTTCCGGTACTCGCATGGATTCTCCCTTTTCGGGGTACTCGCCCGGATTCCACCATTTTTCGATACTCGCACGGATTCCATCTTTTTTCTATACTCATAGGGACAGTTTCCGGTACTCGCAGGAATTCTCCCTTTTTCGGGTACTCGCCCGGATTCCACCATTTTTCGATACTCGCACGGATTCTATCTTTTTTCTGTACTCATAGAGACAGTTTCCGGTACTCGCAGGAATTCTCCCTTTTTCGGATACTCGCCCGTATTCCACCATTTTTCGATACTCGCACGGATTCTATCTTTTTTCGGTACTCACAGGGACAGTTTTCCGGTACTCGCATGGATTCTCCCTTTTCCGGGTACTCGCCCGGATTCCACCATTTTTCGATACTCGCACGTATTCCATCTTTTTCCGATACTCACAGGGACAGTTTTCGGGTACTCGCATGGATTCTCCCTTTTTCGGGTGCTCGCCCGGATTCCACCATTTTTCGATACTCGCACGGATTCTATCTTTTTTCGGTACTCACAGGGACAGTTTTTCGGCACTCGCATTGATTCTCCCTTTTTCGGGTACTCGCCCGGATTCCACCATTTTTCGATACTCGCACGGATTCTATCTTTTTCCGGTACTCACAGGGACAGTTTTCCGGCACGCGCATGGATTCTCCCTTTTCCGAGTACTCGCTCGGATTCCACCATTTTTCGATACTCGCACGGATTCTATCTTTTTTCGGTACTCACAGGGACAGTTTTCTGGCACTCGCATGGATTCTCCCTTTTTCGGGTACTCGCCCGGATTACACCATTTTTCGATACTCGCACGGATTCTATCTTTTTGCGGTACTCACAAGGACAGTTTTCCGGTACTCGCATGGATTCTCCCTTTTCCGGGTACTCGCCCGGATTCCACCATTTTTCGATACTCGCACGTATTCTATCTTTTTCCGGTACTCACAGGGACAGTTTTCTGGTACTCGCATGGATTCTCCCTTTTTCGGGTGCTCGCCCGGATTCCACCATTTTTCGATACTCGCACGTATTCTATCTTTTTCCGGTACTCACAGGGACAGTTTTCGGGTACTCGCATGGATTCTCCCTTTTTCGGGTGCTCGCCCGGATTCCACCATTTTTCGATACTCGCACGGATTCTCCCTTTTTCCGGTACTCACAGGGACAGTTTTCCAGTACTCGCTTGGATTCTCCTTTTTTCGGGTACTCACCTGGATTCCACCATTTTTCGATACTCGCACGGATTCTATCTTTTTTTGGTACCCCCAGGGACAGTTTTCTGATACTCGCATGGATTCTCCCTTTTTAGGGTGCTCGCCCGAATTCCACCATTTTTCGATACTCGCACGGATTCTATCTTTTTTCGGTACTCACAGGGACAGTTTTCCGGCACTCGCATGGATTCTCCCTTTTCCGGGTACTCGCCCGAATTCCACCATTTTTCGATACTCGCACGGATTCTATCTTTTTTCTGTACTCATAGAGACAGTTTCCGGTACTCGCAGGAATTCTCCCTTTTTCGGATACTCGCCCGTATTCCACCATTTTTCGATACTCGCACGGATTCTATCTTTTTTCGGTACTCACAGGGACAGTTTTCCGGTACTCGCATGGATTCTCCCTTTTCCGGGTACTCGCCCGGATTCCACCATTTTTCGATACTCGCACGTATTCCATCTTTTTCCGATACTCACAGGGACAGTTTTCGGGTACTCGCATGGATTCTCCCTTTTTCGGGTGCTCGCCCGGATTCCACCATTTTTCGATACTCGCACGGATTCTATCTTTTTTCGGTACTCACAGGGACAGTTTTTCGGCACTCGCATTGATTCTCCCTTTTTCGGGTACTCGCCCGGATTCCACCATTTTTCGATACTCGCACGGATTCTATCTTTTTTCCGGTACTCACAGGGACAGTTTTCCGGCACGCGCATGGATTCTCCCTTTTCCGAGTACTCGCTCGGATTCCACCATTTTTCGATACTCGCACGGATTCTATCTTTTTTCGGTACTCACAGGGACAGTTTTCTGGCACTCGCATGGATTCTCCCTTTTTCGGGTACTCGCCCGGATTACACCATTTTTCGATACTCGCACGGATTCTATCTTTTTGCGGTACTCACAAGGACAGTTTTCCGGTACTCGCATGGATTCTCCCTTTTCCGGGTACTCGCCCGGATTCCACCATTTTTCGATACTCGCACGGATTCTATCTTTTTCCGGATCTCACAGGGACAGTTTTCCGGTACTCGCATGGATTCTCCCATTTCCGGGTACTCTCCCGGATTCCACCATTTTTCGATACTCGCACGGATTCTATCTTTTTTCGGTACTCACAGGGACAGTTTTCCGGTACTCGCATGGATTCTGCCTTTTTCGGGTACTCGCCCGGATTCCACCATTTTTCGATACTCGCACGGATTCTATCTTTTTTCGGTACTCACAGGGACAGTTTTCCGGCACTCGCATGGATTCTCCCTTTTCCGGGTACTCGCCCGAATTCCACCATTTTTCGATACTCGCACGGATTCTATCTTTTTTCGGTACTCACAGGGACAGTTTTTCGGCACTCGCATGGATTCTCCCTTTTTCGGGTACTCGCCCGGATTCCACCATTTTTCGATACTCGCACGCATTCTATCTTTTTTCGGTACTCACAGGGACAGTTTTCCGGCACTCGCATGGATTCTCCCTTTTTCGGGTACTCGCCCGGATTCCACCATTTTTCGATACTCGCACGGATTCTATCTTTTTGCGGCACTCACAGGGACAGTTTTTCCGGTACTCGCATGGATTCTCCCTTTTCCGGGTACTCGCCCGGATTCCACCATTTTTCGATACTCGCACGTATTCTATCTTTTTCCGGTACTCACAGGGACAGTTTTCTGGTACTCGCATGGATTCTCCCTTTTTCGGGTGCTCGCCCGGATTCCACCATTTTTCGATACTCGCCCGTATTCCACCATTTTTCGATACTCGCACGGATTCT
Source organism: Vitis cinerea var. helleri x Vitis rupestris (assembly GCA_945999865.1). Lineage (NCBI taxonomy): Eukaryota > Viridiplantae > Streptophyta > Magnoliopsida > Vitales > Vitaceae > Vitis > Vitis cinerea var. helleri x Vitis rupestris. The sequence continues at coordinate 230,626 of CAMFYI010000227.1, read as the reverse complement.
ATCTTTTTTCGGTACTCACAGGGACAGTTTTCCGTTACTCGCATGGATTCTCCCTTTTCCGGGTACTCGCCCGGATTCCACCATTTTTCGATACTCGCACGGATTCTATCTTTTTTCGGTACTCACAGGGACAGTTTTCCGGTACTCGCATGGATTCTCCCTTTTCCGGGTACTCGCCCGGATTCCACCATTTTTCGATACTCGCACGTGTTCTATCTTTTTCCGGTACTCACAGGGACAGTTTTCCGGTACTCGCATGGATTCTCCCTTTTTCGGGTACTCGCCCGGATTCCACCATTTTTCGATACTCGCACGGATTCTATCTTTTTTCGGTACTCACAGGGACAGTTTTCCGGTACTCGCATGGATTCTCCCTTTTCCGGGTACTCGCCCGGATTCCACCATTTTTCGATACTCGCACGTGTTCTATCTTTTTCCGGTACTCACAGGGACAGTTTTCCGGTACTCGCGTGGATTCTCCCTTTTTCGGGTACTCGCCCGGATTCCACCATTTTTCGATACTCGCACGGATTCTATCTTTTTTCGGTTCTCACAGGGACAGTTTTCTGATACTCGCATGGATTCTCCCATTTCCGGGTACTCTCCCGGATTCCACCATTTTTCGATACTCGCACGGATTCTATCTTTTTTCGGTACTCACAGGGACAGTTTTCCGGTACTCGCATGGATTCTGCCTTTTTCGGGTACTCGCCCGGATTCCACCATTTTTCGATACTCGCACGGATTCTATCTTTTTTCGGTATTCACAGGGACAGTTTTCCGGTACTCGCATGGATTCTCCCTTTTTCGGGTACTCGCCCGGATTCCACCATTTTTCGATACTCGCACGGATTCTATCTTTTTTCGGTACTCACAGGGACGGTTTTCCGGTACTCGCATGGATTCTCCCTTTTCCGGGTGCTCGCCCGGATTCCACCATTTTTCGATACTCGCACGGATTCTATCTTTTTCCGGATCTCACAGGGACAGTTTTCCGGTACTCGCATGGATTCTCCCATTTCCGGGTACTCTCCCGGATTCCACCATTTTTCGATACTCGCACGGATTCTATCTTTTTTCGGTACTCACAGGGACAGTTTTCCGGTACTCGCATGGATTCTGCCTTTTTCGGGTACTCGCCCGGATTCCACCATTTTTCGATACTCGCACGGATTCTATCTTTTTTCGGTACTCACAGGGACAGTTTTCCGTTACTCGCATGGATTCTCCCTTTTCCGGGTACTCGCCCGGATTCCACCATTTTTCGATACTCGCACGGATTCTATCTTTTTTCGGTACTCACAGGGACGGTTTTCCGGTACTCGCATGGATTCTCCCTTTTCCGGGTGCTCGCCCGGATTCCACCATTTTTCGATACTCGCACGGATTCTATCTTTTTTCGGTACTCACAGGGACGGTTTTCCGGTACTCGCATGGATTCTCCCTTTTCCGGGTGCTCGCCCGGATTCCACCATTTTTCGATACTCGCACGGATTCTATCTTTTTCCGGATCTCACAGGGACAGTTTTCCGGTACTCGCATGGATTTTCCCTTTTCCGGGTACTCGCCCGGATTCCACCATTTTTCGATACTCGCCCGTAATCCACCATTTTTCGATACTCGCACGGATTCTATCTTTTTCCGGTACTCACAGGGACAGTTTTTCGGCACTCGCATGGATTCTCCCTTTTCCGAGTACTCGCTCGGATTCCACCATTTTTCGATACTCGCACGGATTCTATCTTTTTTCGGTACTCACAGGGACAGTTTTCCGGTACTCGCAAGGATTCTCCCTTTTCCGGGTACTCGCCCGGATTCCACCATTTTTCGATACTCGCACGTATTCTATCTTTTTCCGGTACTCACAGGGACAGTTTTCCGGTACTCGCATGGATTCTCCCTTTTTCGGGTACTCGCCCGGATTCCACCATTTTTCGATACTCGCACGGATTCTATCTTTTTCCGGTACTCACAGGGACAGTTTTCCGGTACTCGCATGGATTCTCCCTTTTTCGGGTACTCGCCCGGATTCCACCATTTTACGATACTCGCACGGATTCTATCTTTTTCCGGTACTCACAGGGACAGTTTTTCGGCACTCGCATGGATTCTCCCTTTTGCGGGTACTCGCCCGGATTCCACCATTTTTCGATAGTCGCACGGATTCTATCTTTTTCCGGTACTCACAGGGACGGTTTTCCGGTACTCGCATGGATTCTCCCTTTTCCGGGTACTCGCCCGGATTCCACCATTTTTCGATACTCGCACGGATTCTATCTTTTTCCGGTTCTCACAGGGACAGTTTTCCGGTACTCGCATGGATTTTCCCTTTTCCGGGTACTCGCCCGGATTCCACCATTTTTCGATACTCGCACGTATTCTATCTTTTTCTGGTACTCACAGGGACAGTTTTCTCGTACTCGCATGGATTCTCCCTTTTTCGAGTGCTCGCCCGGATTCCACCATTTTTCGATACTCGCACGGATTCTATCTTTTTTCTGTACTCATAGGGACAGTTTCCGGTACTCGCAGGAATTCTCCCTTTTTCGGGTACTCGCCCGTATTCCACCATTTTTCGATACTCGCACGGATTCTATCTTTTTTCGGTACTCACAGGGACAGTTTTCCGGTACTCGCATGGATTCTCCCTTTTCCGGGTACTCGCCCGGATTCCACCATTTTTCGATACTCGCACGTGTTCTATCTTTTTCCGGTACTCACAGGGACAGTTTTCCGGTACTCTCATGGATTCTCCCTTTTTCGGGTACTCGCCCGGATTCCACCATTTTTCGATACTCGCACGGATTCTATCTTTTTTCGGTACTCACAGGGACAGTTTTCCGGTACTCGCATGGATTCTCCCTTTTCCGGGTACTCGCCCGGATTCCACCATTTTTCGATACTCGCACGTGTTCTATCTTTTTCCGGTACTCACAGGGACAGTTTTCCGGTACTCGCATGGATTCTCCCTTTTTCGGGTACTCGCCCGGATTCCACCATTTTTCGATACTCGCACGGATTCTATCTTTTTTCGGTTCTCACAGGGACAGTTTTCTGATACTCGCATGGATTCTCCCATTTCCGGGTACTCTCCCGGATTCCACCATTTTTCGATACTCGCACGGATTCTATCTTTTTTCGGTACTCACAGGGACAGTTTTCCGGTACTCGCATGGATTCTGCCTTTTTCGGGTACTCGCCCGGATTCCACCATTTTTCGATACTCGCACGGATTCTATCTTTTTTCGGTATTCACAGGGACAATTTTCCGGTACTCGCATGGATTCTCCCTTTTTCGGGTACTCGCCCGGATTCCACCATTTTTCGATACTCGCACGGATTCTATCTTTTTTCGGTACTCACAGGGACGGTTTTCCGGTACTCGCATGGATTCTCCCTTTTCCGGGTGCTCGCCCGGATTCCACCATTTTTCGATACTCGCACGGATTCTATCTTTTTCCGGATCTCACAGGGACAGTTTTCCGGTACTCGCATGGATTTTCCCTTTTCCGGGTACTCGCCCGGATTCCACCATTTTTCGATACTCGCCCGTATTCCACCATTTTTCGATACTCGCACGGATTCTATCTTTTTCCGGTACTCACAGGGACAGTTTTTCGGCACTCGCATGGATTCTCCCTTTTCCGAGTACTCGCTCGGATTCCACCATTTTTCGATACTCGCACGGATTCTATCTTTTTTCGGTACTCACAGGGACAGTTTTCCGGTACTCGCAAGGATTCTCCCTTTTCCGGGTACTCGCCCGGATTCCACCATTTTTCGATACTCGCACGTATTCTATCTTTTTCCGGTACTCACAGGGACAGTTTTCCGGTACTCGCATGGATTCTCCCTTTTTCGGGTACTCGCCCGGATTCCACCATTTTTCGATACTCGCACGGATTCTATCTTTTTTCGGTACTCACAGGGACAGTTTTCTCGTACTCGCATGGATTCTCCCTTTTTCGAGTGCTCGCCCGGATTCCACCATTTTTCGATACTCGCACGTATTCTATCTTTTTCCGGTACTCACAGGGACAGTTTTCCGGTACTCGCATGGATTCTCCCTTTTTCGGGTACTCGCCCGGATTCCACCATTTTTCGATACTCGCACGGATTCTATCTTTTTCCGGTACTCACAGGGACAGTTTTTCGGCACTCGCATGGATTCTCCCTTTTGCGGGTACTCGCCCGGATTCCACCATTTTTCGATAGTCGCACGGATTCTATCTTTTTCCGGTACTCACAGGGACGGTTTTCCGGTACTCGCATGGATTCTCCCTTTTCCGGGTACTCGCCCGGATTCCACCATTTTTCGATACTCGCACGGATTCTATCTTTTTCCGGTTCTCACAGGGACAGTTTTCCGGTACTCGCATGGATTTTCCCTTTTCCGGGTACTCGCCCGGATTCCACCATTTTTCGATACTCGCACGTATTCTATCTTTTTCTGGTACTCACAGGGACAGTTTTCTCGTACTCGCATGGATTCTCCCTTTTTCGAGTGCTCGCCCGGATTCCACCATTTTTCGATACTCGCACGGATTCTATCTTTTTTCTGTACTCATAGGGACAGTTTCCGGTACTCGCAGGAATTCTCCCTTTTTCGGGTACTCGCCCGTATTCCACCATTTTTCGATACTCGCACGGATTCTATCTTTTTTCGGTACTCACAGGGACAGTTTTCCGGTACTCGCATGGATTCTCCCTTTTCCGGGTACTCGCCCGGATTCCACCATTTTTCGATACTCGCACGTATTCTATCTTTTTCCGGTACTCACAGGGACAGTTTTCCGGTACTCGCATGGATTCTCCCTTTTTCGGGTACTCGCCCGGATTCCACCATTTTTCGATACTCGCACGGATTCTATCTTTTTCCGGTACTCACAGGGACAGTTTTTCGGCACTCGCATGGATTCTCCCTTTTCCGAGTACTCGCTCGGATTCCACCATTTTTCGATACTCGCACGGATTCTATCTTTTTTCGGTACTCATAGGGACAGTTTTCCGGTACTCGCAAGGATTCTCCCTTTTCCGGGTACTCGCCCGGATTCCACCATTTTTCGATACTCGCACATATTCTATCTTTTTCCGGTACTCACAGGGACAGTTTTCCGGTACTCGCATGGATTCTCCCTTTTTCGGGTACTCGCCCGGATTCCACCATTTTTCGATACTCGCACGGATTCTATCTTTTTTCGGTACTCACAGGGACAGTTTTCCGGTACTCGCATGGATTCTCCCTTTTCCGGGTACTCGCCCGGATTCCACCATTTTTCGATACTCGCACGTATTCCATCTTTTTTCGGTACTCACAGGGACAGTTTTCGGGTACTCGCATGGATTCTCCCTTTTTCGGGTGCTCGCCCGGATTCCACCATTTTTCGATACTCGCACGGATTCTATCTTTTTTCGGTACTCACAGGGACAGTTTTTCGGCACTCGCATGGATTCTCCCTTTTGCGGGTACTCGCCCGGATTCCACCATTTTTCGATACTCGCACGGATTCTATCTTTTTCCGGTACTCACAGGGACGGTTTTCCGGTACTCGCATGGATTCTCCCTTTTCCGGGTACTCGCCCGGATTCCACCATTTTTCGATACTCGCACGGATTCTATCTTTTTTCGGTACTCACAGGGACAGTTTTTCGGCACTCGCATGGATTCTCCCTTTTTCGGCTACTCGCCCGGATTCCACCATTTTTCGATACTCGCACGTATTCTATCTTTTTCTGGTACTCACAGGGACAATTTTCTGGTACTCGCATGGATTCTCCCTTTTTCGAGTGCTCGCCCGGATTCCACCATTTTTCGATACTCGCACGCATTCTATCTTTTTTCGGTACTCACAGGGACAGTTTTCCGGCACTCGCATGGATTCTCCCTTTTTCGGGTACTCGCCCGGATTCCACCATTTTTCGATACTCGCACGGATTCTATCTTTTTGCGGCACTCACAGGGACAGTTTTCCGGTACTCGCATGGATTCTCCCTTTTCCGGGTACTCGCCCGGATTCCACCATTTTTCGATACTCGCACGTATTCTATCTTTTTCCGGTACTCACAGGGACAGTTTTCTGGTACTCGCATGGATTCTCCCTTTTTCGGGTGCTCGCCCGGATTCCACCATTTTTCGATACTCGCCCGTATTCCACCATTTTTCGATACTCGCACGGATTCTATCTTTTTTCGGTACTCACAGGGACAGTTTTCCGTTACTCGCATGGATTCTCCCTTTTCCGGGTACTCGCCCGGATTCCACCATTTTTCGATACTCGCACGGATTCTATCTTTTTTCGGTACTCACAGGGACAGTTTTCCGGTACTCGCATGGATTCTCCCTTTTCCGGGTACTCGCCCGGATTCCACCATTTTTCGATACTCGCACGTGTTCTATCTTTTTCCGGTACTCACAGGGACAGTTTTCCGGTACTCGCATGGATTCTCCCTTTTTCGGGTACTCGCCCGGATTCCACCATTTTTCGATACTCGCACGGATTCTATCTTTTTTCGGTACTCACAGGGACAGTTTTCCGGTACTCGCATGGATTCTCCCTTTTCCGGGTACTCGCCCGGATTCCACCATTTTTCGATACTCGCACGTGTTCTATCTTTTTCCGGTACTCACAGGGACAGTTTTCCGGTACTCGCATGGATTCTCCCTTTTTCGGGTACTCGCCCGGATTCCACCATTTTTCGATACTCGCACGGATTCTATCTTTTTTCGGTTCTCACAGGGACAGTTTTCTGATACTCGCATGGATTCTCCCATTTCCGGGTACTCTCCCGGATTCCACCATTTTTCGATACTCGCACGGATTCTATCTTTTTTCGGTACTCACAGGGACAGTTTTCCGGTACTCGCATGGATTCTGCCTTTTTCGGGTACTCGCCCGGATTCCACCATTTTTCGATACTCGCACGGATTCTATCTTTTTTCGGTATTCACAGGGACAGTTTTCCGGTACTCGCATGGATTCTCCCTTTTTCGGGTACTCGCCCGGATTCCACCATTTTTCGATACTCGCACGGATTCTATCTTTTTTCGGTACTCACAGGGACGGTTTTCCGGTACTCGCATGGATTCTCCCTTTTCCGGGTGCTCGCCCGGATTCCACCATTTTTCGATACTCGCACGGATTCTATCTTTTTCCGGATCTCACAGGGACAGTTTTCCGGTACTCGCATGGATTCTCCCATTTCCGGGTACTCTCCCGGATTCCACCATTTTTCGATACTCGCACGGATTCTATCTTTTTTCGGTACTCACAGGGACAGTTTTCCGGTACTCGCATGGATTCTGCCTTTTTCGGGTACTCGCCCGGATTCCACCATTTTTCGATACTCGCACGGATTCTATCTTTTTTCGGTACTCACAGGGACAGTTTTCCGGCACTCGCATGGATTCTCCCTTTTCCGGGTACTCGCCCGAATTCCACCATTTTTCGATACTCGCACGGATTCTATCTTTTTTCGGTACTCACAGGGACAGTTTTTCGGCACTCGCATGGATTCTCCCTTTTTCGGGTACTCGCCCGGATTCCACCATTTTTCGATACTCGCACGCATTCTATCTTTTTTCGGTACTCACAGGGACAGTTTTCCGGCACTCGCATGGATTCTCCCTTTTTCGGGTACTCGCCCGGATTCCACCATTTTTCGATACTCGCACGGATTCTATCTTTTTGCGGCACTCACAGGGACAGTTTTCCGGTACTCGCATGGATTCTCCCTTTTCCGGGTACTCGCCCGGATTCCACCATTTTTCGATACTCGCACGTATTCTATCTTTTTCCGGTACTCACAGGGACAGTTTTCTGGTACTCGCATGGATTCTCCCTTTTTCGGGTGCTCGCCCGGATTCCACCATTTTTCGATACTCGCCCGTATTCCACCATTTTTCGATACTCGCACGGATTCTATCTTTTTTCGGTACTCACAGGGACAGTTTTCCGTTACTCGCATGGATTCTCCCTTTTCCGGGTACTCGCCCGGATTCCACCATTTTTCGATACTCGCACGGATTCTATCTTTTTTCGGTACTCACAGGGACAGTTTTCCGGTACTCGCATGGATTCTCCCTTTTCCGGGTACTCGCCCGGATTCCACCATTTTTCGATACTCGCACGTGTTCTATCTTTTTCCGGTACTCACAGGGACAGTTTTCCGGTACTCGCATGGATTCTCCCTTTTTCGGGTACTCGCCCGGATTCCACCATTTTTCGATACTCGCACGGATTCTATCTTTTTTCGGTACTCACAGGGACAGTTTTCCGGTACTCGCATGGATTCTCCCTTTTCCGGGTACTCGCCCGGATTCCACCATTTTTCGATACTCGCACGTGTTCTATCTTTTTCCGGTACTCACAGGGACAGTTTTCCGGTACTCGCATGGATTCTCCCTTTTTCGGGTACTCGCCCGGATTCCACCATTTTTCGATACTCGCACGGATTCTATCTTTTTTCGGTTCTCACAGGGACAGTTTTCTGATACTCGCATGGATTCTCCCATTTCCGGGTACTCTCCCGGATTCCACCATTTTTCGATACTCGCACGGATTCTATCTTTTTTCGGTACTCACAGGGACAGTTTTCCGGTACTCGCATGGATTCTGCCTTTTTCGGGTACTCGCCCGGATTCCACCATTTTTCGATACTCGCACGGATTCTATCTTTTTTCGGTATTCACAGGGACAGTTTTCCGGTACTCGCATGGATTCTCCCTTTTTCGGGTACTCGCCCGGATTCCACCATTTTTCGATACTCGCACGGATTCTATCTTTTTTCGGTACTCACAGGGACGGTTTTCCGGTACTCGCATGGATTCTCCCTTTTCCGGGTGCTCGCCCGGATTCCACCATTTTTCGATACTCGCACGGATTCTATCTTTTTCCGGATCTCACAGGGACAGTTTTCCGGTACTCGCATGGATTCTCCCATTTCCGGGTACTCTCCCGGATTCCACCATTTTTCGATACTCGCACGGATTCTATCTTTTTTCGGTACTCACAGGGACAGTTTTCCGGTACTCGCATGGATTCTGCCTTTTTCGGGTACTCGCCCGGATTCCACCATTTTTCGATACTCGCACGGATTCTATCTTTTTTCGGTACTCACAGGGACAGTTTTCCGTTACTCGCATGGATTCTCCCTTTTCCGGGTACTCGCCCGGATTCCACCATTTTTCGATACTCGCACGGATTCTATCTTTTTTCGGTACTCACAGGGACGGTTTTCCGGTACTCGCATGGATTCTCCCTTTTCCGGGTGCTCGCCCGGATTCCACCATTTTTCGATACTCGCACGGATTCTATCTTTTTTCGGTACTCACAGGGACGGTTTTCCGGTACTCGCATGGATTCTCCCTTTTCCGGGTGCTCGCCCGGATTCCACCATTTTTCGATACTCGCACGGATTCTATCTTTTTCCGGATCTCACAGGGACAGTTTTCCGGTACTCGCATGGATTTTCCCTTTTCCGGGTACTCGCCCGGATTCCACCATTTTTCGATACTCGCCCGTATTCCACCATTTTTCGATACTCGCACGGATTCTATCTTTTTCCGGTACTCACAGGGACAGTTTTTCGGCACTCGCATGGATTCTCCCTTTTCCGAGTACTCGCTCGGATTCCACCATTTTTCGATACTCGCACGGATTCTATCTTTTTTCGGTACTCACAGGGACAGTTTTCCGGTACTCGCAAGGATTCTCCCTTTTCCGGGTACTCGCCCGGATTCCACCATTTTTCGATACTCGCACGTATTCTATCTTTTTCCGGTACTCACAGGGACAGTTTTCCGGTACTCGCATGGATTCTCCCTTTTTCGGGTACTCGCCCGGATTCCACCATTTTTCGATACTCGCACGGATTCTATCTTTTTCCGGTACTCACAGGGACAGTTTTCCGGTACTCGCATGGATTCTCCCTTTTTCGGGTACTCGCCCGGATTCCACCATTTTACGATACTCGCACGGATTCTATCTTTTTCCGGTACTCACAGGGACAGTTTTTCGGCACTCGCATGGATTCTCCCTTTTGCGGGTACTCGCCCGGATTCCACCATTTTTCGATAGTCGCACGGATTCTATCTTTTTCCGGTACTCACAGGGACGGTTTTCCGGTACTCGCATGGATTCTCCCTTTTCCGGGTACTCGCCCGGATTCCACCATTTTTCGATACTCGCACGGATTCTATCTTTTTCCGGTTCTCACAGGGACAGTTTTCCGGTACTCGCATGGATTTTCCCTTTTCCGGGTACTCGCCCGGATTCCACCATTTTTCGATACTCGCACGTATTCTATCTTTTTCTGGTACTCACAGGGACAGTTTTCTCGTACTCGCATGGATTCTCCCTTTTTCGAGTGCTCGCCCGGATTCCACCATTTTTCGATACTCGCACGGATTCTATCTTTTTTCTGTACTCATAGGGACAGTTTCCGGTACTCGCAGGAATTCTCCCTTTTTCGGGTACTCGCCCGTATTCCACCATTTTTCGATACTCGCACGGATTCTATCTTTTTTCGGTACTCACAGGGACAGTTTTCCGGTACTCGCATGGATTCTCCCTTTTCCGGGTACTCGCCCGGATTCCACCATTTTTCGATACTCGCACGTGTTCTATCTTTTTCCGGTACTCACAGGGACAGTTTTCCGGTACTCTCATGGATTCTCCCTTTTTCGGGTACTCGCCCGGATTCCACCATTTTTCGATACTCGCACGGATTCTATCTTTTTTCGGTACTCACAGGGACAGTTTTCCGGTACTCGCATGGATTCTCCCTTTTCCGGGTACTCGCCCGGATTCCACCATTTTTCGATACTCGCACGTGTTCTATCTTTTTCCGGTACTCACAGGGACAGTTTTCCGGTACTCGCATGGATTCTCCCTTTTTCGGGTACTCGCCCGGATTCCACCATTTTTCGATACTCGCACGGATTCTATCTTTTTTCGGTTCTCACAGGGACAGTTTTCTGATACTCGCATGGATTCTCCCATTTCCGGGTACTCTCCCGGATTCCACCATTTTTCGATACTCGCACGGATTCTATCTTTTTTCGGTACTCACAGGGACAGTTTTCCGGTACTCGCATGGATTCTGCCTTTTTCGGGTACTCGCCCGGATTCCACCATTTTTCGATACTCGCACGGATTCTATCTTTTTTCGGTATTCACAGGGACAATTTTCCGGTACTCGCATGGATTCTCCCTTTTTCGGGTACTCGCCCGGATTCCACCATTTTTCGATACTCGCACGGATTCTATCTTTTTTCGGTACTCACAGGGACGGTTTTCCGGTACTCGCATGGATTCTCCCTTTTCCGGGTGCTCGCCCGGATTCCACCATTTTTCGATACTCGCACGGATTCTATCTTTTTCCGGATCTCACAGGGACAGTTTTCCGGTACTCGCATGGATTTTCCCTTTTCCGGGTACTCGCCCGGATTCCACCATTTTTCGATACTCGCCCGTATTCCACCATTTTTCGATACTCGCACGGATTCTATCTTTTTCCGGTACTCACAGGGACAGTTTTTCGGCACTCGCATGGATTCTCCCTTTTCCGAGTACTCGCTCGGATTCCACCATTTTTCGATACTCGCACGGATTCTATCTTTTTTCGGTACTCACAGGGACAGTTTTCCGGTACTCGCAAGGATTCTCCCTTTTCCGGGTACTCGCCCGGATTCCACCATTTTTCGATACTCGCACGTATTCTATCTTTTTCCGGTACTCACAGGGACAGTTTTCCGGTACTCGCATGGATTCTCCCTTTTTCGGGTACTCGCCCGGATTCCACCATTTTTCGATACTCGCACGGATTCTATCTTTTTTCGGTACTCACAGGGACAGTTTTCTCGTACTCGCATGGATTCTCCCTTTTTCGAGTGCTCGCCCGGATTCCACCATTTTTCGATACTCGCACGTATTCTATCTTTTTCCGGTACTCACAGGGACAGTTTTCCGGTACTCGCATGGATTCTCCCTTTTTCGGGTACTCGCCCGGATTCCACCATTTTTCGATACTCGCACGGATTCTATCTTTTTCCGGTACTCACAGGGACAGTTTTTCGGCACTCGCATGGATTCTCCCTTTTGCGGGTACTCGCCCGGATTCCACCATTTTTCGATAGTCGCACGGATTCTATCTTTTTCCGGTACTCACAGGGACGGTTTTCCGGTACTCGCATGGATTCTCCCTTTTCCGGGTACTCGCCCGGATTCCACCATTTTTCGATACTCGCACGGATTCTATCTTTTTCCGGTTCTCACAGGGACAGTTTTCCGGTACTCGCATGGATTTTCCCTTTTCCGGGTACTCGCCCGGATTCCACCATTTTTCGATACTCGCACGTATTCTATCTTTTTCTGGTACTCACAGGGACAGTTTTCTCGTACTCGCATGGATTCTCCCTTTTTCGAGTGCTCGCCCGGATTCCACCATTTTTCGATACTCGCACGGATTCTATCTTTTTTCTGTACTCATAGGGACAGTTTCCGGTACTCGCAGGAATTCTCCCTTTTTCGGGTACTCGCCCGTATTCCACCATTTTTCGATACTCGCACGGATTCTATCTTTTTTCGGTACTCACAGGGACAGTTTTCCGGTACTCGCATGGATTCTCCCTTTTCCGGGTACTCGCCCGGATTCCACCATTTTTCGATACTCGCACGTATTCTATTTTTTTCCGGTACTCACAGGGACAGTTTTCCGGTACTCGCATGGATTCTCCCTTTTTCGGGTACTCGCCCGGATTCCACCATTTTTCGATACTCGCACGGATTCTATCTTTTTCCGGTACTCACAGGGACAGTTTTTCGGCACTCGCATGGATTCTCCCTTTTCCGAGTACTCGCTCGGATTCCACCATTTTTCGATACTCGCACGGATTCTATCTTTTTTCGGTACTCATAGGGACAGTTTTCCGGTACTCGCAAGGATTCTCCCTTTTCCGGGTACTCGCCCGGATTCCACCATTTTTCGATACTCGCACGGATTCTATCTTTTTTCGGTATTCACAGGGACAGTTTTCCGGTACTCGCATGGATTCTCCCTTTTTCGGGTACTCGCCCGGATTCCACCATTTTTCGATACTCGCACGGATTCTATCTTTTTTCGGTACTCACAGGGACGGTTTTCCGGTACTCGCATGGATTCTCCCTTTTCCGGGTGCTCGCCCGGATTCCACCATTTTTCGATACTCGCACGGATTCTATCTTTTTCCGGATCTCACAGGGACAGTTTTCCGGTACTCGCATGGATTCTCCCATTTCCGGGTACTCTCCCGGATTCCACCATTTTTCGATACTCGCACGGATTCTATCTTTTTTCGGTACTCACAGGGACAGTTTTCCGGTACTCGCATGGATTCTGCCTTTTTCGGGTACTCGCCCGGATTCCACCATTTTTCGATACTCGCACGGATTCTATCTTTTTTCGGTACTCACAGGGACAGTTTTCCGTTACTCGCATGGATTCTCCCTTTTCCGGGTACTCGCCCGGATTCCACCATTTTTCGATACTCGCACGGATTCTATCTTTTTTCGGTACTCACAGGGACGGTTTTCCGGTACTCGCATGGATTCTCCCTTTTCCGGGTGCTCGCCCGGATTCCACCATTTTTCGATACTCGCACGGATTCTATCTTTTTTCGGTACTCACAGGGACGGTTTTCCGGTACTCGCATGGATTCTCCCTTTTCCGGGTGCTCGCCCGGATTCCACCATTTTTCGATACTCGCACGGATTCTATCTTTTTCCGGATCTCACAGGGACAGTTTTCCGGTACTCGCATGGATTTTCCCTTTTCCGGGTACTCGCCCGGATTCCACCATTTTTCGATACTCGCCCGTATTCCACCATTTTTCGATACTCGCACGGATTCTATCTTTTTCCGGTACTCACAGGGACAGTTTTTCGGCACTCGCATGGATTCTCCCTTTTCCGAGTACTCGCTCGGATTCCACCATTTTTCGATACTCGCACGGATTCTATCTTTTTTCGGTACTCACAGGGACAGTTTTCCGGTACTCGCAAGGATTCTCCCTTTTCCGGGTACTCGCCCGGATTCCACCATTTTTCGATACTCGCACGTATTCTATCTTTTTCCGGTACTCACAGGGACAGTTTTCCGGTACTCGCATGGATTCTCCCTTTTTCGGGTACTCGCCCGGATTCCACCATTTTTCGATACTCGCACGGATTCTATCTTTTTCCGGTACTCACAGGGACAGTTTTCCGGTACTCGCATGGATTCTCCCTTTTTCGGGTACTCGCCCGGATTCCACCATTTTTCGATACTCGCACGGATTCTATCTTTTTCCGGTACTCACAGGGACAGTTTTTCGGCACTCGCATGGATTCTCCCTTTTGCGGGTACTCGCCCGGATTCCACCATTTTTCGATAGTCGCACGGATTCTATCTTTTTCCGGTACTCACAGGGACGGTTTTCCGGTACTCGCATGGATTCTCCCTTTTCCGGGTACTCGCCCGGATTCCACCATTTTTCGATACTCGCACGGATTCTATCTTTTTCCGGTTCTCACAGGGACAGTTTTCCGGTACTCGCATGGATTTTCCCTTTTCCGGGTACTCGCCCGGATTCCACCATTTTTCGATACTCGCACGTATTCTATCTTTTTCTGGTACTCACAGGGACAGTTTTCTCGTACTCGCATGGATTCTCCCTTTTTCGAGTGCTCGCCCGGATTCCACCATTTTTCGATACTCGCACGGATTCTATCTTTTTTCTGTACTCATAGGGACAGTTTCCGGTACTCGCAGGAATTCTCCCTTTTTCGGGTACTCGCCCGTATTCCACCATTTTTCGATACTCGCACGGATTCTATCTTTTTTCGGTACTCACAGGGACAGTTTTCCGGTACTCGCATGGATTCTCCCTTTTCCGGGTACTCGCCCGGATTCCACCATTTTTCGATACTCGCACGTGTTCTATCTTTTTCCGGTACTCACAGGGACAGTTTTCCGGTACTCTCATGGATTCTCCCTTTTTCGGGTACTCGCCCGGATTCCACCATTTTTCGATACTCGCACGGATTCTATCTTTTTTCGGTACTCACAGGGACAGTTTTCCGGTACTCGCATGGATTCTCCCTTTTCCGGGTACTCGCCCGGATTCCACCATTTTTCGATACTCGCACGTGTTCTATCTTTTTCCGGTACTCACAGGGACAGTTTTCCGGTACTCGCATGGATTCTCCCTTTTTCGGGTACTCGCCCGGATTCCACCATTTTTCGATACTCGCACGGATTCTATCTTTTTTCGGTTCTCACAGGGACAGTTTTCTGATACTCGCATGGATTCTCCCATTTCCGGGTACTCTCCCGGATTCCACCATTTTTCGATACTCGCACGGATTCTATCTTTTTTCGGTACTCACAGGGACAGTTTTCCGGTACTCGCATGGATTCTGCCTTTTTCGGGTACTCGCCCGGATTCCACCATTTTTCGATACTCGCACGGATTCTATCTTTTTTCGGTATTCACAGGGACAATTTTCCGGTACTCGCATGGATTCTCCCTTTTTCGGGTACTCGCCCGGATTCCACCATTTTTCGATACTCGCACGGATTCTATCTTTTTTCGGTACTCACAGGGACGGTTTTCCGGTACTCGCATGGATTCTCCCTTTTCCGGGTGCTCGCCCGGATTCCACCATTTTTCGATACTCGCACGGATTCTATCTTTTTCCGGATCTCACAGGGACAGTTTTCCGGTACTCGCATGGATTTTCCCTTTTCCGGGTACTCGCCCGGATTCCACCATTTTTCGATACTCGCCCGTATTCCACCATTTTTCGATACTCGCACGGATTCTATCTTTTTCCGGTACTCACAGGGACAGTTTTTCGGCACTCGCATGGATTCTCCCTTTTCCGAGTACTCGCTCGGATTCCACCATTTTTCGATACTCGCACGGATTCTATCTTTTTTCGGTACTCACAGGGACAGTTTTCCGGTACTCGCAAGGATTCTCCCTTTTCCGGGTACTCGCCCGGATTCCACCATTTTTCGATACTCGCACGTATTCTATCTTTTTCCGGTACTCACAGGGACAGTTTTCCGGTACTCGCATGGATTCTCCCTTTTTCGGGTACTCGCCCGGATTCCACCATTTTTCGATACTCGCACGGATTCTATCTTTTTTCGGTACTCACAGGGACAGTTTTCTCGTACTCGCATGGATTCTCCCTTTTTCGAGTGCTCGCCCGGATTCCACCATTTTTCGATACTCGCACGTATTCTATCTTTTTCCGGTACTCACAGGGACAGTTTTCCGGTACTCGCATGGATTCTCCCTTTTTCGGGTACTCGCCCGGATTCCACCATTTTTCGATACTCGCACGGATTCTATCTTTTTCCGGTACTCACAGGGACAGTTTTTCGGCACTCGCATGGATTCTCCCTTTTGCGGGTACTCGCCCGGATTCCACCATTTTTCGATAGTCGCACGGATTCTATCTTTTTCCGGTACTCACAGGGACGGTTTTCCGGTACTCGCATGGATTCTCCCTTTTCCGGGTACTCGCCCGGATTCCACCATTTTTCGATACTCGCACGGATTCTATCTTTTTCCGGTTCTCACAGGGACAGTTTTCCGGTACTCGCATGGATTTTCCCTTTTCCGGGTACTCGCCCGGATTCCACCATTTTTCGATACTCGCACGTATTCTATCTTTTTCTGGTACTCACAGGGACAGTTTTCTCGTACTCGCATGGATTCTCCCTTTTTCGAGTGCTCGCCCGGATTCCACCATTTTTCGATACTCGCACGGATTCTATCTTTTTTCTGTACTCATAGGGACAGTTTCCGGTACTCGCAGGAATTCTCCCTTTTTCGGGTACTCGCCCGTATTCCACCATTTTTCGATACTCGCACGGATTCTATCTTTTTCCGGTACTCACAGGGACAGTTTTCCGGTACTCGCATGGATTCTCCCTTTTTCGGGTACTCGCCCGGATTCCACCATTTTTCGATACTCGCACGGATTCTATCTTTTTCCGGTACTCACAGGGACAGTTTTTCGGCACTCGCATGGATTCTCCCTTTTCCGAGTACTCGCTCGGATTCCACCATTTTTCGATACTCGCACGGATTCTATCTTTTTTCGGTACTCATAGGGACAGTTTTCCGGTACTCGCAAGGATTCTCCCTTTTCCGGGTACTCGCCCGGATTCCACCATTTTTCGATACTCGCACATATTCTATCTTTTTCCGGTACTCACAGGGACAGTTTTCCGGTACTCGCATGGATTCTCCCTTTTTCGGGTACTCGCCCGGATTCCACCATTTTTCGATACTCGCACGGATTCTATCTTTTTTCGGTACTCACAGGGACAGTTTTCCGGTACTCGCATGGATTCTCCCTTTTCCGGGTACTCGCCCGGATTCCACCATTTTTCGATACTCGCACGTATTCCATCTTTTTTCGGTACTCACAGGGACAGTTTTCGGGTACTCGCATGGATTCTCCCTTTTTCGGGTGCTCGCCCGGATTCCACCATTTTTCGATACTCGCACGGATTCTATCTTTTTTCGGTACTCACAGGGACAGTTTTTCGGCACTCGCATGGATTCTCCCTTTTGCGGGTACTCGCCCGGATTCCACCATTTTTCGATACTCGCACGGATTCTATCTTTTTCCGGTACTCACAGGGACGGTTTTCCGGTACTCGCATGGATTCTCCCTTTTCCGGGTACTCGCCCGGATTCCACCATTTTTCGATACTCGCACGGATTCTATCTTTTTTCGGTACTCACAGGGACAGTTTTTCGGCACTCGCATGGATTCTCCCTTTTTCGGCTACTCGCCCGGATTCCACCATTTTTCGATACTCGCACGTATTCTATCTTTTTCTGGTACTCACAGGGACAATTTTCTGGTACTCGCATGGATTCTCCCTTTTTCGAGTGCTCGCCCGGATTCCACCATTTTTCGATACTCGCACGGATTCTATCTTTTTTCTGTACTCATAGGGACAGTTTCCGGTACTCGCAGGAATTCTCCCTTTTTCGGGTACTCGCCCGTATTCCACCATTTTTCGATACTCGCACGGATTCTATCTTTTTTCGGTACTCACAGGGACAGTTTTCCGGTACTCGCATGGATTCTCCCTTTTCCGGGTACTCGCCCGGATTCCACCATTTTTCGATACTCGCACGTGTTCTATCTTTTTCCGGTACTCACAGGGACAGTTTTCCGGTACTCTCATGGATTCTCCCTTTTTCGGGTACTCGCCCGGATTCCACCATTTTTCGATACTCGCACGGATTCTATCTTTTTTCGGTACTCACAGGGACAGTTTTCCGGTACTCGCATGGATTCTCCCTTTTCCGGGTACTCGCCCGGATTCCACCATTTTTCGATACTCGCACGTGTTCTATCTTTTTCCGGTACTCACGAGGGACAGTTTTCCGGTACTCGCATGGATTCTCCCTTTTTCGGGTACTCGCCCGGATTCCACCATTTTTTCGATACTCGCACGGATTCTATCTTTTTTCGGTTCTCACAGGGACAGTTTTCTGATACTCGCATGGATTCTCCATTTCCGGGTACTCTCCCCGGATTCCACCATTTTTCGATACTCGCACGGATTCTATCTTTTTTCGGTACTCACAGGGACAGTTTTCCGGTACTCGCATGGATTCTGCCTTTTTCGGGTACTCGCCCGGATTCCACCATTTTTCGATACTCGCACCGGATTCTATCTTTTTTCGGTATTCACAGGGACAATTTTCCGGTACTCGCATGGATTCTCCCCTTTTTCGGGTACTCGCCCGGATTCCACCATTTTTCGATACTCGCACGGATTCTATCTTTTTTCGGTACTCACAGGGACGGTTTTCCGGTACTCGCATGGATTCTCCCTTTTCCGGGTGCTCGCCCGGATTCCACCCATTTTTCGATACTCGCACGGATTCTATCTTTTTCCGGATCTCACAGGGACAGTTTTCCGGTACTCGCATGGATTTTCCCTTTTCCGGGTACTCGCCCGGATTCCACCATTTTTCGATACTCGCCCGTATTCCACCATTTTTCGATACTCGCACGGATTCTATCTTTTTCCGGTACTCACAGGGACAGTTTTTCGGCACTCGCATGGATTCTCCCTTTTCCGAGTACTCGCTCGGATTCCACCATTTTTCGATACTCGCACGGATTCTATCTTTTTCGGTACTCACAGGGACAGTTTTCCGGTACTCGCAAGGATTCTCCCTTTTCCGGGTACTCGCCCGGATTCCACCATTTTTCGATACTCGCACGTATTCTATCTTTTTCCGGTACTCACAGGGACAGTTTTCCGGTACTCGCATGGATTCTCCCTTTTTCGGGTACTCGCCCGGATTCCACCATTTTTCGATACTCGCACGGATTCTATCTTTTTTCGGTACTCACAGGGACAGTTTTCTCGTACTCGCATGGATTCTCCCTTTTTCGAGTGCTCGCCCGGATTCCACCATTTTTCGATACTCGCACGTATTCTATCTTTTTCCGGTACTCACAGGGACAGTTTTCCGGTACTCGCATGGATTCTCCCTTTTTCGGGTACTCGCCCGGATTCCACCATTTTTCGATACTCGCACGGATTCTATCTTTTTCCGGTACTCACAGGGACAGTTTTTCGGCACTCGCATGGATTCTCCCTTTTTGCGGGTACTCGCCCGGATTCCACCATTTTTCGATAGTCGCACGGATTCTATCTTTTTCCGGTACTCACAGGGACGGTTTTCCGGTACTCGCATGGATTCTCCCTTTTCCGGGTACTCGCCCGGATTCCACCATTTTTCGATACTCGCACGGATTCTATCTTTTTCCGGTTCTCACAGGGACAGTTTTCCGGTACTCGCATGGATTTTCCCTTTTCCGGGTACTCGCCCGGATTCCACCATTTTTCGATACTCGCACGTATTCTATCTTTTTCTGGTACTCACAGGGACAGTTTTCTCGTACTCGCATGGATTCTCCCTTTTTCGAGTGCTCGCCCGGATTCCACCATTTTTCGATACTCGCACGGATTCTATCTTTTTTCTGTACTCATAGGGACAGTTTCCGGTACTCGCAGGAATTCTCCCTTTTTCGGGTACTCGCCCGTATTCCACCATTTTTCGATACTCGCACGGATTCTATCTTTTTTCGGTACTCACAGGGACAGTTTTCCGGTACTCGCATGGATTCTCCCTTTTCCGGGTACTCGCCCGGATTCCACCATTTTTCGATACTCGCACGTATTCTATCTTTTTCCGGTACTCACAGGGACAGTTTTCCGGTACTCGCATGGATTCTCCCTTTTTCGGGTACTCGCCCGGATTCCACCATTTTTCGATACTCGCACGGATTCTATCTTTTTCCGGTACTCACAGGGACAGTTTTTCGGCACTCGCATGGATTCTCCCTTTTCCGAGTACTCGCTCGGATTCCACCATTTTTCGATACTCGCACGGATTCTATCTTTTTTCGGTACTCATAGGGACAGTTTTCCGGTACTCGCAAGGATTCTCCCTTTTCCGGGTACTCGCCCGGATTCCACCATTTTTCGATACTCGCACATATTCTATCTTTTTCCGGTACTCACAGGGACAGTTTTCCGGTACTCGCATGGATTCTCCCTTTTTCGGGTACTCGCCCGGATTCCACCATTTTTCGATACTCGCACGGATTCTATCTTTTTTCGGTACTCACAGGGACAGTTTTCCGGTACTCGCATGGATTCTCCCTTTTCCGGGTACTCGCCCGGATTCCACCATTTTTCGATACTCGCACGTATTCCATCTTTTTTCGGTACTCACAGGGACAGTTTTCGGGTACTCGCATGGATTCTCCCTTTTTCGGGTGCTCGCCCGGATTCCACCATTTTTCGATACTCGCACGGATTCTATCTTTTTTCGGTACTCACAGGGACAGTTTTTCGGCACTCGCATGGATTCTCCCTTTTGCGGGTACTCGCCCGGATTCCACCATTTTTCGATACTCGCACGGATTCTATCTTTTTCCGGTACTCACAGGGACGGTTTTCCGGTACTCGCATGGATTCTCCCTTTTCCGGGTACTCGCCCGGATTCCACCATTTTTCGATACTCGCACGGATTCTATCTTTTTTCGGTACTCACAGGGACAGTTTTTCGGCACTCGCATGGATTCTCCCTTTTTCGGCTACTCGCCCGGATTCCACCATTTTTCGATACTCGCACGTATTCTATCTTTTTCTGGTACTCACAGGGACAATTTTCTGGTACTCGCATGGATTCTCCCTTTTTCGAGTGCTCGCCCGGATTCCACCATTTTTCGATACTCGCACGGATTCTATCTTTTTTCTGTACTCATAGGGACAGTTTCCGGTACTCGCAGGAATTCTCCCCTTTTTCGGGTACTCGCCCGTATTCCACCATTTTTCGATACTCGCACGGATTCTATCTTTTTTCGGTACTCACAGGGACAGTTTTCCGGTACTCGCATGGATTCTCCCTTTTCCGGGTACTCGCCCGGATTCCACCATTTTTCGATACTCGCACGTATTCTATCTTTTTCCGGTACTCACAGGGACAGTTTTCCGGTACTCGCATGGATTCTCCCTTTTTCGGGTACTCGCCCGGATTCCACCATTTTTCGATACTCGCACGGATTCTATCTTTTTCCGGTACTCACAGGGACAGTTTTTCGGCACTCGCATGGATTCTCCCTTTTCCGAGTACTCGCTCGGATTCCACCATTTTTCGATACTCGCACGGATTCTATCTTTTTTCGGTACTCATAGGGACAGTTTTCCGGTACTCGCAGGAATTCTCCCTTTTTCGGGTACTCGCCCGGATTCCACCATTTTTCGATACTCGCACGGATTCTATGTTTTTTCGGTACTCACAGGGACAGTTTTCCGGTACTCGCATGGATTCTCCCTTTTCCGGGTACTCGCCCGGATTCCACCATTTTTCGATACTCGCACGTATTCCATCTTTTTCCGGTACTCACAGGGACAGTTTTCGGGTACTCGCATGGATTCTCCCTTTTTCGGGTGCTCGCCCGGATTCCACCATTTTTCGATACTCGCACGGATTCTATCTTTTTCCGGTACTCACAGGGACGGTTTTCCGGTACTCGCATGGATTCTCCCTTTTCCGGGTACTCGCCCGGATTCCACCATTTTTCGATACTCGCACGGATTCTATCTTTTTCCGGTTCTCACAGGGACAGTTTTCCGGTACTCGCATGGATTTTCCCTTTTCCGGGTACTCGCCCGGATTCCACCATTTTTCGATACTCGCACGTATTCTATCTTTTTCTGGTACTCACAGGGACAGTTTTCTGGTACTCGCATGGATTCTCCCTTTTTCGAGTGCTCGCCCGGATTCCACCATTTTTCGATACTCGCACGGATTCTATCTTTTTTCTGTACTCATAGGGACAGTTTCCGGTACTCGCAGGAATTCTCCCTTTTTCGGGTACTCGCCCGTATTCCACCATTTTTCGATACTCGCACGGATTCTATCTTTTTCCGGTACTCACAGGGACGGTTTTCCGGTACTCGCATGGATTCTCCCTTTTCAGGGTACTCGCCCGGATTCCACCATTTTTCGATACTCGCACGGATTCTATCTTTTTCCGGTTCTCACAGGGACAGTTTTCCGGTACTCGCATGGATTTTCCCTTTTCCGGGTACTCGCCCGGATTCCACCATTTTTCGATACTCGGACGTATTCTATCTTTTTCTGGTACTCACAGGGACAGTTTTCTCGTACTCGCATGGATTCTCCCTTTTTCGAGTGCTCGCCCGGATTCCACCATTTTTCGATACTCGCACGGATTCTATCTTTTTTCTGTACTCACAGGGACAGTTTCCGGTACTCGCAGGAATTCTCCCTTTTTCGGGTACTCGCCCGTATTCCACCATTTTTCGATACTCGCACGGATTCTATCTTTTTTCGGTACTCACAGGGACAGTTTTTCGGCACTCGCATGGATTCTCCCTTTTTCGGGTACTCGCCCGGATTCCACCATTTTTCGATACTCGCACGGATTCTATCTTTTTTCGGTTCTCATAGGGACAGTTTTCTGATACTCACATGGATTCTCCCATTTCCGGGTACTCTCCCGGATTCCACCATTTTTCGATACTCGCACGGATTCTATCTTTTTTCGGTACTCACAGGGACAGTTTTCCGGTACTCGCATGGATTCTCCCTTTTCCGGGTACTCGCCCGGATTCCACCATTTTTCGATACTCGCACGGATTCTATCTTTTTCCGGTTCTCACAGGGACAGTTTTCCGGTACTCGCATGGATTTTCCCTTTTCCGGGTACTCGGCCCGGATTCCACCATTTTTCGATACTCGGACGTATTCTATCTTTTTCTGGTACTCACAGGGACAGTTTTCTCGTACTCGCATGGATTCTCCCTTTTTCGAGTGCTCGCCCGGATTCCACCATTTTTCGATACTCGCACGGATTCTATCTTTTTTCTGTACTCATAGGGACAGTTTCCGGTACTCGCAGGAATTCTCCCTTTTTTCGGGTACTCGCCCGTATTCCACCATTTTTCGATACTCGCACGGATTCTATCTTTTTTCGGTACTCACAGGGACAGTTTTTCGGCACTCGCATGGATTCTCCCTTTTTCGGGTACTTGCCCGGATTCCACCATTTTTCGATACTCGCACGGATTCTATCTTTTTTCGGTTCTCACAGGGACAGTTTTTCTGATACTCGCATGGATTCTCCCTTTTCTGTGTACTCTCCGGATTCCACCATTTTTCGATACTCGCCACGGATTCTATCTTTTTTCGGTACTCACAGGGACAGTTTTCCGGTACTCGCATGGATCTCCCTTTTTCGGGTACTCGCCCGGATTCCACCATTTTCGATACTCGCACGGATTCTATCTTTTTCGGTACTCACAGGGACGGTTTTCCGGTACTCGCATGGATTCTCCCTTTTCCGGGTACTCGCCCGGATTCCACCATTTTTCGATACTCGCACGGATTCTATCTTTTTTCGGTACTCACAGGGACAGTTTTTCGGCACTCGCATGGATTCTCCCTTTTTCGGCTACTCGCCCGGATTCCACCATTTTTCGATACTCGCACGTATTCTATCTTTTTCTGGTACTCACAGGGACAATTTTCTGGTACTTCGCATGGATTCTCCCTTTTTCGAGTGCTCGCCCGGATTCCACCATTTTTCGATACTCGCACGGATTCTATCTTTTTTCTGTACTCATAGGGACAGTTTCCGGTACTCGCAGGAATTCTCCCTTTTTCGGGTACTCGCCCGGATTCCACCATTTTTCGATACTCGCACGGATTCCATCTTTTTTCTGTACTCATAGGGACAGTTTCCGGTACTCCGCAGGAATTCTCATTTTTCGGGTACTCGCCCGGATTCCACCATTTTTCGATACTCGCACGGATTCTATGTTTTTTCGGTACTCACAGGGACAGTTTTCCGGTACTCGCATGGATTCTCCCTTTTCCGGGTACTCGCCCGGATTCCACCATTTTTCGATACTCGCACGGATTCTATCTTTTTTCGGTACTCACAGGGACAGTTTTTCGGCACTCGCATGGATTCTCCCTTTTTCGGCTACTCGCCCCGGATTCCACCATTTTTCGATACTCGCACGTATTCTATCTTTTTCTGGTACTCACAGGGACAATTTTTCTGGTACTTCTCGCATGGATTCTCCCTTTTTCGAGTGCTCGCCCGGATTCCACCATTTTTCGATACTCGCACGGATTCTATCTTTTTTCTGTACTCATAGGGACAGTTTCCGGTACTCGCAGGAATTCTCCCTTTTTCGGGTACTCGCCCGGATTCCACCATTTTTCGATACTCGCACGGATTCCATCTTTTTTCTGTACTCATAGGGACAGTTTCCGGTACTCGCAGGAATTCTCCATTTTTCGGGTACTCGCCCGGATTCCACCATTTTTCGATACTCGCACGGATTCTATGTTTTTTCGGTACTCACAGGGACAGTTTTCCGGTACTCGCATGGATTCTCCCTTTTCCGGGTACTCGCCCGGATTCCACCATTTTTCGATACTCGCACGTATTCCATCTTTTTCCGGTACTCACAGGGACAGTTTTCGGGTACTCGCATGGATTCTCCCTTTTTCGGGTGCTCGCCCGGATTCCACCATTTTTCGATACTCGCACGGATTCTATCTTTTTCCGGTACTCACAGGGACGGTTTTCCGGTACTCGCATGGATTCTCCCTTTTCCGGGTACTCGCCCGGATTCCACCATTTTTCGATACTCGCACGGATTCTATCTTTTTCCGGTTCTCACAGGGACAGTTTTCCGGTACTCGCATGGATTTTCCCTTTTCCGGGTACTCGCCCGGATTCCACCATTTTTCGATACTCGCACGTATTCTATCTTTTTCTGGTACTCACAGGGACAGTTTTCTGGTACTCGCATGGATTCTCCCTTTTTCGAGTGCTCGCCCGGATTCCACCATTTTTCGATACTCGCACGGATTCTATCTTTTTTCTGTACTCATAGGGACAGTTTCCGGTACTCGCAGGAATTCTCCCTTTTTCGGGTACTCGCCCGTATTCCACCATTTTTCGATACTCGCACGGATTCTATCTTTTTCCGGTACTCACAGGGACGGTTTTCCGGTACTCGCATGGATTCTCCCTTTTCAGGGTACTCGCCCGGATTCCACCATTTTTCGATACTCGCACGGATTCTATCTTTTTCCGGTTCTCACAGGGACAGTTTTCTGATACTCGCATGGATTCTCCCTTTTCTGTGTACTCTCCCGGATTCCACCATTTTTCGATACTCGCACGGATTCTATCTTTTTTCGGTACTCACAGGGACAGTTTTCCGGTACTCGCATGGATTCTCCCTTTTTCGGGTACTCGCCCGGATTCCACCATTTTTCGATACTCGCACGGATTCTATCTTTTTTCGGTACTCACAGGGACGGTTTTCCGGTACTCGCATGGATTCTCCCTTTTCCGGGTACTCGCCCGGATTCCACCATTTTTCGATACTCGCACGGATTCTATCTTTTTTCGGTACTCACAGGGACAGTTTTTCGGCACTCGCATGGATTCTCCCTTTTTCGGCTACTCGCCCGGATTCCACCATTTTTCGATACTCGCACGTATTCTATCTTTTTCTGGTACTCACAGGGACAATTTTCTGGTACTCGCATGGATTCTCCCTTTTTCGAGTGCTCGCCCGGATTCCACCATTTTTCGATACTCGCACGGATTCTATCTTTTTTCTGTACTCATAGGGACAGTTTCCGGTACTCGCAGGAATTCTCCCTTTTTCGGGTACTCGCCCGGATTCCACCATTTTTCGATACTCGCACGGATTCCATCTTTTTTCTGTACTCATAGGGACAGTTTCCGGTACTCGCAGGAATTCTCCATTTTTCGGGTACTCGCCCGGATTCCACCATTTTTCGATACTCGCACGGATTCTATGTTTTTTCGGTACTCACAGGGACAGTTTTCCGGTACTCGCATGGATTCTCCCTTTTCCGGGTACTCGCCGGATTCCACCATTTTTCGATACTCGCACGGATTCTATCTTTTTTCGGTACTCACAGGGACAGTTTTTCGGCACTCGCATGGATTCTCCCTTTTTCGGCTACTCGCCCGGATTCCACCATTTTTCGATACTCGCACGTATTCTATCTTTTTCTGGTACTCACAGGGACAATTTTCTGGTACTCGCATGGATTCTCCCTTTTTTCGAGTGCTCGCCCGGATTCCACCATTTTTCGATACTCGCACGGATTCTATCTTTTTTCTGTACTCATAGGGACAGTTTCCGGTACTCGCAGGAATTCTCCCTTTTTCGGGTACTCGCCCGGATTCCACCATTTTTCGATACTCGCACGGATTCCATCTTTTTTCTGTACTCATAGGGACAGTTTCCGGTACTCGCAGGAATTCTCCATTTTTCGGGTACTCGCCCGGATTCCACCATTTTTCGATACTCGCACGGATTCTATCTTTTTTCTGTACTCATAGGGACAGTTTCCGGTACTCGCAGGAATTCTCCCTTTTTCGGGTACTCGCCCGGATTCCACCATTTTTCGATACTCGCACGGATTCCATCTTTTTTCTGTACTCATAGGGACAGTTTCCGGTACTCGCAGGAATTCTCCATTTTCGGGTACTCGCCCGGATTCCACCATTTTTTCGATACTCGCACGGATTCTATGTTTTTTCGGTACTCACAGGGACAGTTTTCCGGTACTCGCATGGATTCTCCCTTTTCCGGGTACTCGCCCGGATTCCACCATTTTTCGATACTCGCACGGATTCTATCTTTTTTCGGTACTCACAGGGACAGTTTTTCGGCACTCGCATGGATTCTCCCTTTTTCGGCTACTCGCCCGGATTCCACCATTTTTCGATACTCGCACGTATTCTATCTTTTTCTGGTACTCACAGGGACAATTTTCTGGTACTCGCATGGATTCTCCCTTTTTCGAGTGCTCGCCCGGATTCCACCATTTTTCGATACTCGCACGGATTCTATCTTTTTTCTGTACTCATAGGGACAGTTTCCGGTACTCGCAGGAATTCTCCCTTTTTCGGGTACTCGCCCGGATTCCACCATTTTTCGATACTCGCACGGATTCCATCTTTTTTCTGTACTCATAGGGACAGTTTCCGGTACTCGCAGGAATTCTCCATTTTTCGGGTACTCGCCCGGATTCCACCATTTTTCGATACTCGCACGGATTCTATGTTTTTTCGGTACTCACAGGGACAGTTTTCCGGTACTCGCATGGATTCTCCCTTTTCCGGGTACTCGCCCGGATTCCACCATTTTTCGATACTCGCACGTATTCCATCTTTTTCCGGTACTCACAGGGACAGTTTTCGGGTACTCGCATGGATTCTCCCTTTTTCGGGTGCTCGCCCGGATTCCACCATTTTTCGATACTCGCACGGATTCTATCTTTTTCCGGTACTCACAGGGACGGTTTTCCGGTACTCGCATGGATTCTCCCTTTTCCGGGTACTCGCCCGGATTCCACCATTTTTCGATACTCGCACGGATTCTATCTTTTTCCGGTTCTCACAGGGACAGTTTTCCGGTACTCGCATGGATTTTCCCTTTTCCGGGTACTCGCCCGGATTCCACCATTTTTCGATACTCGCACGTATTCTATCTTTTTCTGGTACTCACAGGGACAGTTTTCTGGTACTCGCATGGATTCTCCCTTTTTCGAGTGCTCGCCCGGATTCCACCATTTTTCGATACTCGCACGGATTCTATCTTTTTTCTGTACTCATAGGGACAGTTTCCGGTACTCGCAGGAATTCTCCCTTTTTCGGGTACTCGCCCGTATTCCACCATTTTTCGATACTCGCACGGATTCTATCTTTTTCCGGTACTCACAGGGACGGTTTTCCGGTACTCGCATGGATTCTCCCTTTTCAGGGTACTCGCCCGGATTCCACCATTTTTCGATACTCGCACGGATTCTATCTTTTTCCGGTTCTCACAGGGACAGTTTTCCGGTACTCGCATGGATTTTCCCTTTTCCGGGTACTCGCCCGGATTCCACCATTTTTCGATACTCGGACGTATTCTATCTTTTTCTGGTACTCACAGGGACAGTTTTCTCGTACTCGCATGGATTCTCCCTTTTTCGAGTGCTCGCCCGGATTCCACCATTTTTCGATACTCGCACGGATTCTATCTTTTTTCTGTACTCACAGGGACAGTTTCCGGTACTCGCAGGAATTCTCCCTTTTTCGGGTACTCGCCCGTATTCCACCATTTTTCGATACTCGCACGGATTCTATCTTTTTTCGGTACTCACAGGGACAGTTTTTCGGCACTCGCATGGATTCTCCCTTTTTCGGGTACTCGCCCGGATTCCACCATTTTTCGATACTCGCACGGATTCTATCTTTTTTCGGTTCTCACAGGGACAGTTTTCTGATACTCGCATGGATTCTCCCATTTCCGGGTACTCTCCCGGATTCCACCATTTTTCGATACTCGCACGGATTCTATCTTTTTTCGGTACTCACAGGGACAGTTTTCTGGTACTCGCATGGATTCTCCCTTTTCCGGGTACTCGCCCGGATTCCACCATTTTTCGATACTCGCACGGATTCTATCTTTTTCCGGTTCTCACAGGGACAGTTTTCCGGTACTCGCATGGATTTTCCCTTTTCCGGGTACTCGCCCGGATTCCACCATTTTTCGATACTCGGACGTATTCTATCTTTTTCTGGTACTCACAGGGACAGTTTTCTCGTACTCGCATGGATTCTCCCTTTTTCGAGTGCTCGCCCGGATTCCACCATTTTTCGATACTCGCACGGATTCTATCTTTTTTCTGTACTCATAGGGACAGTTTCCGGTACTCGCAGGAATTCTCCCTTTTTCGGGTACTCGCCCGTATTCCACCATTTTTCGATACTCGCACGGATTCTATCTTTTTTCGGTACTCACAGGGACAGTTTTTCGGCACTAGCATGGATTCTCCCTTTTTCGGGGTACTTGCCCGGATTCCACCATTTTTCGATACTCGCACGGATTCTATCTTTTTTCGGTTCTCACAGGGACAGTTTTCTGATACTCGCATGGATTCTCCCTTTTCTGGGTACTCTCCCGGATTCCACCATTTTTCGATACTCGCAC
Source organism: Vitis cinerea var. helleri x Vitis rupestris (assembly GCA_945999865.1). Classification (NCBI taxonomy): domain Eukaryota; kingdom Viridiplantae; phylum Streptophyta; class Magnoliopsida; order Vitales; family Vitaceae; genus Vitis; species Vitis cinerea var. helleri x Vitis rupestris. Next base: position 200,971 of record CAMFYI010000227.1, on the reverse strand, counting down.
GGATTCTATCTTTTTTCGGTACTCACAGGGACAGTTTTCCGGTACTCGCATGGATTCTCCCTTTTTCGGGTACTCGCCCGGATTCCACCATTTTTCGATACTCGCACGGATTCTATCTTTTTTCGGTACTCACAGGGACGGTTTTCCGGTACTCGCATGGATTCTCCCTTTTCCGGGTACTCGCCCGGATTCCACCATTTTTCGATACTCGCACGTATTCTATCTTTTTCTGGTACTCACAGGGACAGTTTTCTGGTACTCGCATGGATTCTCCCTTTTTCGAGTGCTCGCCCGGATTCCACCATTTTTCGATACTCGCACGGATTCTATCTTTTTTCTGTACTCATAGGGACAGTTTCCGGTACTCGCAGGAATTCTCCCTTTTTCGGGTACTCGCCCGTATTCCACCATTTTTCGATACTCGCACGGATTCTATCTTTTTCCGGTACTCACAGGGACGGTTTTCCGGTACTCGCATGGATTCTCCCTTTTCCGGGTACTCGCCCGGATTCCACCATTTTTCGATACTCGCACGGATTCTATCTTTTTCCGGTTCTCACAGGGACAGTTTTCCGGTACTCGCATGGATTTTCCCTTTTCCGGGTACTCGCCCGGATTCCACCATTTTTCGATACTCGGACGTATTCTATCTTTTTCTGGTACTCACAGGGACAGTTTTCTCGTACTCGCATGGATTCTCCCTTTTTCGAGTGCTCGCCCGGATTCCACCATTTTTCGATACTCGCACGGATTCTATCTTTTTTCTGTACTCATAGGGACAGTTTCCGGTACTCGCAGGAATTCTCCCTTTTTCGGGTACTCGCCCGTATTCCACCATTTTTCGATACTCGCACGGATTCTATCTTTTTTCGGTACTCACAGGGACAGTTTTTCGGCACTCGCATGGATTCTCCCTTTTTCGGGTACTCGCCCGGATTCCACCATTTTTGGATACTCGCACGGATTCTATCTTTTTTCGGTTCTCACAGGGACAGTTTTCTGATACTCGCATGGATTCTCCCATTTCCGGGTACTCTCCCGGATTCCACCATTTTTCGATACTCGCACGGATTCTATCTTTTTTCGGTACTCACAGGGACAGTTTTCCGGTACTCGCATGGATTCTCCCTTTTTCGGGTACTCGCCCGGATTCCACCATTTTTCGATACTCGCACGGATTCTATCTTTTTTCGGTACTCACAGGGACGGTTTTCCGGTACTCGCATGGATTCTCCCTTTTTCGGGTGCTCGCCCGGATTCCACCATTTTTCGATACTCGCACGGATTCTATCTTTTTTCGGTACTCACAGGGACAGTTTTTCGGCACTCGCATGGATTCTCCCTTTTGCGGGTACTCGCCCGGATTCCACCATTTTTCGATACTCGCACGGATTCTATCTTTTTTCTGTACTCATAGGGACAGTTTCCGGTACTCGCAGGAATTCTCCCTTTTTCGGGTACTCGCCCGGATTCCACCATTTTTCGATACTCGCACGTATTCTATCTTTTTCTGGTACTCACAGGGACAGTTTTCTGGTACTCGCATGGATTCTCCCTTTTTCGAGTGCTCGCCCGGATTCCACCATTTTTCGATACTCGCACGGATTCTATCTTTTTTCTGTACTCACAGGGACAGTTTCCGGTACTCGCAGGAATTCTCCCTTTTTCGGGTACTCGCCTGTATTCCACCATTTTTCGATACTCGCACGGATTCTATCTTTTTTCGGTACTCACAGGGACAGTTTTTCGGCACTCGCATGGATTCTCCCTTTTTCGGGTACTCGCCCGGATTCCACCATTTTTCGATACTCGCACGGATTCTATTTTTTTTCGGTTCTCACAGGGACAGTTTTCTGATACTCGCATGGATTCTCCCATTTCCGGGTACTCTCCCGGATTCCACCATTTTTCGATACTCGCACGGATTCTATCTTTTTTCGGTACTCACAGGGACAGTTTTCCGGTACTCGCATGGATTCTCCCTTTTCCGGGTACTCGCCCGGATTCCACCATTTTTCGATACTCGCACGGATTCTATCTTTTTCCGGTTCTCACAGGGACAGTTTTCCGGTACTCGCATGGATTTTCCCTTTTCCGGGTACTCGCCCGGATTCCACCATTTTTCGATACTCGGACGTATTCTATCTTTTTCTGGTACTCACAGGGACAGTTTTCTCGTACTCGCATGGATTCTCCCTTTTTCGAGTGCTCGCCCGGATTCCACCATTTTTCGATACTCGCACGGATTCTATCTTTTTTCTGTACTCATAGGGACAGTTTCCGGTACTCGCAGGAATTCTCCCTTTTTCGGGTACTCGCCCGTATTCCACCATTTTTCGATACTCGCACGGATTCTATCTTTTTTCGGTACTCACAGGGACAGTTTTTCGGCACTCGCATGGATTCTCCCTTTTTCGGGTACTCGCCCGGATTCCACCATTTTTGGATACTCGCACGGATTCTATCTTTTTTCGGTTCTCACAGGGACAGTTTTCTGATACTCGCATGGATTCTCCCATTTCCGGGTACTCTCCCGGATTCCACCATTTTTCGATACTCGCACGGATTCTATCTTTTTTCGGTACTCACAGGGACAGTTTTCCGGTACTCGCATGGATTTTCCCTTTTCCGGGTACTCGCCCGGATTCCACCATTTTTCGATACTCGCACGTATTCTATCTTTTTCTGGTACTCACAGGGACAGTTTTCTGGTACTCGCATGGATTCTCCCTTTTTCGAGTGCTCGCCCGGATTCCACCATTTTTCGATACTCGCACGGATTCTATCTTTTTTCTGTACTCATAGGGACAGTTTCCGGTACTCGCAGATATTCTCCCTTTTTCGAGTACTCGCCCGGATTCCACCATTTTTCGATACTCGCACGGATTCTATCTTTTTCCGGTTCTCACAGGGACAGTTTTCCGGTACTCGCATGGATTTTCCCTTTTCCGGGTACTCGCCCGGATTCCACCATTTTTCGATACTCGCACGTATTCCATCTTTTTCCGGTACTCACAGGGACAGTTTTCGGGTACTCGCATGGATTCTCCCTGTTTCGGGTGCTCGCCCGGATTCCAGCATTTTTCGATACTCGCACGGATTCTATCTTTTTTCTATACTCATAGGGACAGTTTCCGGTACTCGCAGGAATTCTCCCTTTTTCGGGTACTCGCCCGTATTCCACCATTTTTCGATACTCGCACGGATTCTATCTTTTTTCGGTACTCACAGGGACAGTTTTTCGGCACTCGCATGGATTCTCCCTTTTTCGGGTACTCGCCCGGATTCCACCATTTTTGGATACTCGCACGGATTCTATCTTTTTTCGGTTCTCACAGGGACAGTTTTCTGATACTCGCATGGATTCTCCCATTTCCGGGTACTCTCCCGGATTCCACCATTTTTCGATACTCGCACGGATTCTATCTTTTTTCGGTACTCACAGGGACAGTTTTCCGGTACTCGCATGGATTCTCCCTTTTTCGGGTACTCGCCGGGATTCCACCATTTTTCGATACTCGCACGGATTCTATCTTTTTTCGGTACTCACAGGGACGGTTTTCCGGTACTCGCATGGATTCTCCCTTTTCCGGGTACTCGCCCGGATTCCACCATTTTTCGATACTCGCACGTATTCTATCTTTTTCCGGTACTCACAGGGACAGTTTTCCGGTACTCGCATGGATTCTCCCTTTTTCGGGTACTCGCCCGGATTCCACCATTTTTCGATACTCGCACGGATTCTATCTTTTTTCGGTACTCACAGGGACGGTTTTCCGGTACTCGCATGGATTCTCCCTTTTCCGGGTACTCGCCCGGATTCCACCATTTTTCGATACTCGCACGGATTCTATCTTTTTCCGGTTCTCACAGGGACAGTTTTCCGGTACTCGCATGGATTTTCCCTTTTCCGGGTACTCGCCCGGATTCCACCATTTTTCGATACTCGCACGTATTCTATCTTTTTCTGGTCCTCACAGGGACAGTTTTCTGGTACTCGCATGGATTCTCCCTTTTTCGGGTACTCGCCCGGATTCCACCATTTTTCGATACTCGCACGGATTCTATCTTTTTTCGGTTCTCACAGGGACAGTTTTCTGATACTCGCATGGATTCTCCCATTTCCGGGTACTCTCCCGGATTCCACCATTTTTCGATACTCGCACGGATTCTATCTTTTTTCGGTACTCACAGGGACAGTTTTCCGGTACTCGCAGGAATTCTCCCTTTTTCGGGTACTCGCCCGTATTCCACCATTTTTCGATACTCGCACGGATTCTATCTTTTTTCGGTACTCACAGGGACAGTTTTTCGGCACTCGCATGGATTCTCCCTTTTTCGGGTACTCGCCCGGATTCCACCATTTTTCGATACTCGCACGGATTCTATCTTTTTTCGGTACTCACAGGGACAGTTTTCCGGTACTCGCAAGGATTCTCCCTTTTTCGGGTACTCGCCCGTATTCCACCATTTTTCGATACTCGCACGGATTCTATCTTTTTTCGGTACTCACAGGGACAGTTTTCCGGTACTCGCATGGATTCTCCCTTTTTCGGGTACTCGCCCGGATACCACCATTTTTCGATACTCGCACGGATTCTATCTTTTTTCGGTACTCACAGGGACAGTTTTCCGGTACTCGCATGGATTCTCCCTTTTTCGGGTACTCGCCCGGATTCCACCATTTTTCGATACTCGCACGGATTCTATCTTTTTTCGGTACTCACAGGGACGGTTTTCCGGTACTCGCATGGATTCTCCCTTTTCCGGGTACTCGCCCGGATTCCACCATTTTTCGATACTCGCACGGATTCTATCTTTTTCCGGATCTCACAGGGACAGTTTTCCGGTACTCGCATGGATTTTCCTTTTTCCGGGTACTCGCCCGGATTCCACCATTTTTCGATACTCGCACGTATTCTATCTTTTTCTGGTACTCACAGGGACAGTTTTCTCGTACTCGCATGGATTCTCCCTTTTTCGAGTGCTCGCCCGGATTCCACCATTTTTCGATACTCGCACGGATTCTATCTTTTTTCTGTACTCATAGGGACAGTTTCCGGTACTCGCAGGAATTCTCCCTTTTTCGGGTACTCGCCCGTATTCCACCATTTTTCGATACTCGCACGGATTCTATCTTTTTTCGGTACTCACAGGGACAGTTTTCCGGTACTCGCATGGATTCTCCCTTTTCCGGGTACTCGCCCGGATTCCACCATTTTTCGATACTCGCACGTATTCTATCTTTTTCCGGTACTCACAGGGACAGTTTTCGGGTACTCGCATGGATTCTCCCTTTTTCGGGTACTCGCCCGGATTCCACCATTTTTCGATACTCGCACGGATTCTATCTTTTTTCGGTACTCACAGGGACGGTTTTCCGGTACTCGCATGGATTCTCCCTTTTCCGGGTACTCGCCCGGATTCCACCATTTTTCGATACTCGCACGTATTCTATCTTTTTCTGGTCCTCACAGGGACAGTTTTCTGGTACTCGCATGGATTCTCCCTTTTTCGGGTACTCGCCCGGATTCCACCATTTTTCGATACTCGCACGGATTCTATCTTTTTTCTGTACTCATAGGGACAGTTTCCGGTACTCGCAGGAATTCTCCCTTTTTCGGGTACTCGCCCGTATTCCACCATTTTTCGATACTCGCACGGATTCTATCTTTTTTCGGTACTCACAGGGACAGTTTTCCGGTACTCGCATGGATTCTCCCTTTTCCGGGTACTCGCCCGGATTCCACCATTTTTCGATACTCGCACGTATTCTATCTTTTTCCGGTACTCACAGGGACAGTTTTCGGGTACTCGCATGGATTCTCCCTTTTTCGGGTACTCGCCCGGATTCCACCATTTTTCGATACTCGCACGGATTCTATCTTTTTTCGGTACTCACAGGGACGGTTTTCCGGTACTCGCATGGATTCTCCCTTTTCCGGGTACTCGCCCGGATTCCACCATTTTTCGATACTCGCACGTATTCTATCTTTTTCTGGTCCTCACAGGGACAGTTTTCTGGTACTCGCATGGATTCTCCCTTTTTCGGGTACTCGCCCGGATTCCACCATTTTTCGATACTCGCACGGATTCTATCTTTTTTCGGTTCTCACAGGGACAGTTTTCTGATACTCGCATGGATTCTCCCTTTTCCGGGTACTCGCCCGGATTCCACCATTTTTCGATACTCGCACGTATTCTATCTTTTTCTGGTACTCACAGGGACAGTTTTCTCGTACTCGCATGGATTCTCCCTTTTTCGAGTGCTCGCCCGGATTCCACCATTTTTCGATACTCGCACGGATTCTATCTTTTTTCTGTACTCATAGGGACAGTTTCCGGTACTCGCAGGAATTCTCCCTTTTTCGGGTACTCGCCCGTATTCCACCATTTTTCGATACTCGCACGGATTCTATCTTTTTTCGGTACTCACAGGGACAGTTTTCCGGTACTCGCATGGATTCTCCCTTTTTCGGGTACTCGCCCGGATTCCACCATTTTTCGATACTCGCACGGATTCTATCTTTTTTCGGTACTCACAGGGACGGTTTTCCGGTACTCGCATGGATTCTCCCTTTTCCGGGTACTCGCCCGGATTCCACCATTTTTCGATACTCGCACGGATTCTATCTTTTTCCGGATCTCACAGGGACAGTTTTCCGGTACTCGCATGGATTTTCCCTTTTCCGGGTACTCGCCCGGATTCCACCATTTTTCGATACTCGCACGTATTCTATCTTTTTCTGGTACTCACAGGGACAGTTTTCTCGTACTCGCATGGATTCTCCCTTTTTCGAGTGCTCGCCCGGATTCCACCATTTTTCGATACTCGCACGGATTCTATCTTTTTTCTGTACTCATAGGGACAGTTTCCGGTACTCGCAGGAATTCTCCCTTTTTCGGGTACTCGCCCGTATTCCACCATTTTTCGATACTCGCACGGATTCTATCTTTTTTCGGTACTCACAGGGACAGTTTTCCGGTACTCGCATGGATTCTCCCTTTTCCGGGTACTCGCCCGGATTCCACCATTTTTCGATACTCGCACGTATTCTATCTTTTTCCGGTACTCACAGGGACAGTTTTCGGGTACTCGCATGGATTCTCCCTTTTTCGGGTACTCGCCCGGATTCCACCATTTTTCGATACTCGCACGGATTCTATCTTTTTTCGGTACTCACAGGGACGGTTTTCCGGTACTCGCATGGATTCTCCCTTTTCCGGGTACTCGCCCGGATTCCACCATTTTTCGATACTCGCACGTATTCTATCTTTTTCTGGTCCTCACAGGGACAGTTTTCTGGTACTCGCATGGATTCTCCCTTTTTCGGGTACTCGCCCGGATTCCACCATTTTTCGATACTCGCACAGATTCTATCTTTTTTCGGTTCTCACAGGGACAGTTTTCTGATACTCGCATGGATTCTCCCATTTCCGGGTACTCTCCCGGATTCCACCATTTTTCGATACTCGCACGGATTCTATCTTTTTTCGGTACTCACAGGGACAGTTTTCCGGTACTCGCAGGAATTCTCCCTTTTTCGGGTACTCGCCCGTATTCCACCATTTTTCGATACTCGCACGGATTCTATCTTTTTTCGGTACTCACAGGGACAGTTTTTCGGCACTCGCATGGATTCTCCCTTTTTCGGGTACTCGCCCGGATTCCACCATTTTTCGATACTCGCACGGATTCTATCTTTTTTCGGTACTCACAGGGACAGTTTTCCGGTACTCGCAAGGATTCTCCCTTTTTCGGGTACTCGCCCGTATTCCACCATTTTTCGATACTCGCACGGATTCTATCTTTTTTCGGTACTCACAGGGACAGTTTTCCGGTACTCGCATGGATTCTCCCTTTTTCGGGTACTCGCCCGGATTCCACCATTTTTCGATACTCGCACGGATTCTATCTTTTTTCGGTACTCACAGGGACAGTTTTCCGGTACTCGCATGGATTCTCCCTTTTTCGGGTACTCGCCCGGATTCCACCATTTTTCGATACTCGCACGGATTCTATCTTTTTTCGGTACTCACAGGGACGGTTTTCCGGTACTCGCATGGATTCTCCCTTTTCCGGGTACTCGCCCGGATTCCACCATTTTTCGATACTCGCACGGATTCTATCTTTTTTCGGTACTCACAGGGACAGTTTTTCGGCACTCGCATGGATTCTCCCTTTTTCGGGTACTCGCCCGGATTCCACCATTTTTCGATACTCGCACGTATTCTATCTTTTTCTGGTACTCACAGGGACAGTTTTCTGGTACTCGCATGGATTCTCCCTTTTTCGAGTGCTCGCCCGGATTCCACCATTTTTCGATACTCGCACGGATTCTATCTTTTTTCTGTACTCATAGGGACAGTTTCCGGTACTCGCAGGAATTCTCCCTTTTTCGGGTACTCGCCCGTATTCCACCATTTTTCGATACTCGCACGGATTCTATCTTTTTTCGGTACTCACAGGGACAGTTTTCCGGTACTCGCATGGATTCTCCCTTTTCCGGGTACTCGCCCGGATTCCACCATTTTTCGATACTCGCACGGATTCTATCTTTTTTCGGTACTCACAGGGACAGTTTTCCGGTACTCGCATGGATTATCCCTTTTTCGGGTACTCGCCCGGATTCCACCATTTTTCGATACTCGCACGGATTCTATCTTTTTCCGGTACTCACAGGGACAGTTTTTCGGCACTCGCATGGATTCTCCCTTTTTCGGGTACTCGCCCGGATTCCACCATTTTTCGATACTCGCACGGATTCTATCTTTTTTCGGTTCTCACAGGGACAGTTTTCTGATACTCGCATGGATTCTCCCATTTCCGGGTACTCTCCCGGATTCCACCATTTTTCGATACTCGCACGGATTCTATCTTTTTCCGGATCTCACAGGGACAGTTTTCCGGTACTCGCATGGATTTTCCCTTTTCCGGGTACTCGCCCGGATTCCACCATTTTTCGATACTCGCACGTATTCTATCTTTTTCTGGTACTCACAGGGACAGTTTTCTGGTACTCGCATGGATTCTCCCTTTTTCGAGTGCTCGCCCGGATTTCACCATTTTTCGATACTCGCACGGATTCTATCTTTTTTCTGTACTCATAGGGACAGTTTCCGGTACTCGCAGGAATTCTCCCTTTTTCCGGTACTCGCCCGTATTCCACCATTTTTCGATACTCGCACGGATTCTATCTTTTTCCGGTTCTCACAGGGACAGTTTTCCGGTACTCGCATGGATTTTCCCTTTTCCGGGTACTCGCCCGGATTCCACCATTTTTCGATACTCGCACGTATTCTATCTTTTTCTGGTACTCACAGGGACAGTTTTCTGGTACTCGCATGGATTCTCCCTTTTTCCAGTGCTCGCCCGGATTCCACCATTTTTCGATACTCGCACGGATTCTATCTTTTTTCTGTACTCATAGGGACAGTTTCCGGTACTCGCAGGAATTCTCCCTTTTTCGGGTACTCGCCCGTATTCCACCATTTTTCGATACTCGCACGGATTCTATCTTTTTTCGGTACTCACAGGGACAGTTTTCCGGTACTCGCATGGATTCTCCCTTTTCCGGGTACTCGCCCGGATTCCACCATTTTTCGATACTCGCACGTATTCTATCTTTTTCCGGTACTCACAGGGACAGTTTTCGGGTACTCGCATGGATTCTCCCTTTTTCGGGTACTCGCCCGGATTCCACCATTTTTCGATACTCGCACGGATTCTATCTTTTTTCGGTACTCACAGGGACAGTTTTCCGGTACTCGCATGGATTCTCCCTTTTTCGGGTACTCGCCCGGATTCCACCATTTTTCGATACTCGCACGGATTCTATCTTTTTCCGGTACTCACAGGGACAGTTTTCCGGCACTCGCATGGATTCTCCCTTTTCCGAGTACTCGCTCGGATTCCACCATTTTTCGATACTCGCACGGATTCTATCTTTTTTCGGTACTCACAGGGACAGTTTTCCGGTACTCGCATGGATTCTCCCTTTTTCGGGTACTCGCCCGGATTCCACCATTTTTCGATACTCGCACGGATTCTATCTTTTTTCGGTACTCACAGGGACAGTTTTCCGGTACTCGCATGGATTCTCCCTTTTTCGGGTACTCGCCCGGATTCCACCATTTTTCGATACTCGCACGGATTCTATCTTTTTTCGGTACTCACAGGGACAGTTTTCCGGTACTCGCATGGATTCTCCCTTTTTCGGGTACTCGCCCGGATTCCACCATTTTTCGATACTCGCACGGATTCTATCTTTTTCCGGTACTCACAGGGACAGTTTTCCGGCACTCGCATGGATTCTCCCTTTTCCGAGTACTCGCTCGGATTCCACCATTTTTCGATACTCGCACGGATTCTATCTTTTTTCGGTACTCACAGGGACAGTTTTCCGGTACTCGCATAGATTTTCCTTTTTCCGGGTACTCGCCCGGATTCCACCATTTTTCGATACTCGCACGTATTCTATCTTTTTCCGGTACTCACAGGGACAGTTTTCCGGCACTCGCATGGATTCTCCCTTTTCCGGGTACTCGCCCGGATTCCACCATTTTTCGATACTCGCACGGATTCTATCTTTTTCCGGTTCTCACAGGGACAGTTTTCCGGTACTCGCATGGATTTTCCCTTTTCCGGGTACTCGCCCGGATTCCACCATTTTTCGATACTCGCACGTATTCTATCTTTTTCTGGTACTCACAGGGACAGTTTTCTCGTACTCGCATGGATTCTCCCTTTTTCGAGTGCTCGCCCGGATTCCACCATTTTTCGATACTCGCACGGATTCTATCTTTTTTCTGTACTCATAGGGACAGTTTCCGGTACTCGCAGGAATTCTCCCTTTTTCGGCAACTCGCCCGTATTCCACCATTTTTCGATACTCGCACGGATTCTATCTTTTTTCGGTACTCACAGGGACAGTTTTTCGGCACTAGCATGGATTCTCCCTTTTTCGGGTACTCGCCCGGATTCCACCATTTTTCGATACTCGCACGGATTCTATCTTTTTTCGGTTCTCACAGGGACAGTTTTCTGATACTCGCATGGATTCTCCCATTTCCGGGTACTCTCCCGGATTCCACCATTTTTCGATACTCGCACGGATTCTATCTTTTTTCGGTACTCACAGGGACAGTTTTCCGGTACTCGCATGGATTCTCCCTTTTCCGGGTACTCGCCCGGATTCCACCATTTTTCGATACTCGCACGGATTCTATCTTTTTCCGGTACTCACAGGGACGGTTTTCCGGTACTCGCATGGATTCTCCCTTTTCCGGGTACTCGCCCGGATTCCACCATTTTTCGATACTCGCACGGATTCTATCTTTTTCCGGTTCTCACAGGGACAGTTTTCCGGTACTCGCATGGATTTTCCCTTTTCCGGGTACTCGCCCGGATTCCACCATTTTTCGATACTCGCACGTATTCTATCTTTTTCTGGTACTCACAGGGACAGTTTTCTCGTACTCGCATGGATTCTCCCTTTTTCGAGTGCTCGCCCGGATTCCACCATTTTTCGATACTCGCACGGATTCTATCTTTTTTCTGTACTCATAGGGACAGTTTCCGGTACTCGCAGGAATTCTCCCTTTTTCGGGTACTCGCCCGTATTCCACCATTTTTCGATACTCGCACGGATTCTATCTTTTTTCGGTACTCACAGGGACAGTTTTCCGGTACTCGCATGGATTCTCCCTTTTTCGGGTACTCGCCCGGATTCCACCATTTTTCGATACTCGCACGGATTCTATCTTTTTACGGTACTCACAGGGACGGTTTTCCGGTACTCGCATGGATTCTCCCTTTTCCGGGTACTTGCCCGGATTCCACCATTTTTCGATACTCGCACGTATGCTATCTTTTTCTGGTACTCACAGGGACAGTTTTCTGGTACTCGCATGGATTCTCCCTTTTTCGAGTGCTCGCCCGGATTCCACCATTTTTCGATACTCGCACGGATTCTATCTTTTTTCTGTACTCATAGGGACAGTTTCCGGTACTCGCAGGAATTCTCCCTTTTTCGGGTACTCGCCCGTATTCCACCATTTTTCGATACTCGCACGGATTCTATCTTTTTTCGGTACTCACAGGGACAGTTTTTCGACACTCGCATGGATTCTCCCTTTTGCGGGTACTCGCCCGGATTCCACCATTTTTCGATACTTGCACGGATTCTATCTTTTTCCGGTACTCACAGGGACGGTTTTTCGGTACTCGCATGGATTCTCCCTTTTCCGGGTACTCGCCCGGATTCCACCATTTTTCGATACTCGCACGGATTCTATCTTTTTCCGGTTCTCACAGGGACAGTTTTCCGGTACTCGCATGGATTTTCCCTTTTCCGGGTACTCGCCCGGATTCCACCATTTTTCGATACTCGCACGTATTCTATCTTTTTCTGGTACTCACAGGGACAGTTTTCTCGTACTCGCATGGATTCTCCCTTTTTCGAGTGCTCGCCCGAATTCCACCATTTTTCGATACTCGCACGGATTCTATCTTTTTTCTGTACTCATAGGGACAGTTTCCGGTACTCGCAGGAATTCTCCCTTTTTCGGGTACTCGCCCGTATTCCACCATTTTTCGATACTCGCACGGATTCTATCTTTTTTCGGTACTCACAGGGACAGTTTTCCGGTACTTGCATGGATTCTCCCTTTTTCGGGTACTCGCCCGGATTCCACCATTTTTCGATACTCGCACGGATTCTATCTTTTTTCGGTTCTCACAGGGACAGTTTTCTGATACTCGCATGGATTCTCCCATTTCCGGGTACTCTCCCGGATTCCACCATTTATCGATACTCGCACGGATTCTATCTTTTTTCGGTACTCACAGGGACAGTTTTTCGGTACTCGCATGGATTCTCCCTTTTTCGGGTACTCGCCCGGATTCCACCATTTTTCGATACTCGCACGGATTCTATCTTTTTTCGGTACTCACAGGGACAGTTTTCCGGCACTCGCATGGATTCTCCCTTTTCCGAGTACTCGCTCGGATTCCACCATTTTTCGATACTCGCACGGATTCTATCTTTTTTCGGTACTCACAGGGACAGTTTTCCGGTACTCGCAGGAATTCTCCCTTTTTCGGGTACTCGCCCGTATTCCACCATTTTTCGATACTCGCACGGATTCTATCTTTTTTCGGTACTCACAGGGACAGTTTTTCGGCACTCGCTTGGATTCTCCCTTTTTCGGGTACTCGCCCGGATTCCACCATATTTCGATACTCGCACGGATTCTATCTTTTTTCGGTTCTCACAGGGACAGTTTTCTGATACTCGCATGGATTCTCCCATTTCCGGGTACTCTCCCGGATTCCACCATTTTTCGATACTCGCACGGATTCTATCTTTTTTCGGTACTCACAGGGACAGTTTTCCGGTACTCGCATGGATTCTCCCTTTTTCGGGTACTCGCCCGGATTCCACCATTTTTCGATACTCGCACGGATTCTATCTTTTTTCGGTACTCACAGGGACGGTTTTCCGGTACTCGCATGGATTCTCCCTTTTCCGGGTACTTGCCCGGATTCCACCATTTTTCGATACTCGCACGTATGCTATCTTTTTCTGGTACTCACAGGGACAGTTTTCTGGTACTCGCATGGATTCTCCCTTTTTCGAGTGCTCGCCCGGATTCCACCATTTTTCGATACTCGCACGGATTCTATCTTTTTTCTGTACTCATAGGGAGAGTTTCCGGTACTCGCAGGAATTCTCCCTTTTTCGGGTACTCGCCCGTATTCCACCATTTTTCGATACTCGCACGGATTCTATCTTTTTTCGGTACTCACAGGGACAGTTTTTCGACACTCGCATGGATTCTCCCTTTTGCGGGTACTCGCCCGGATTCCACCATTTTTCGATACTCGCACGGATTCTATCTTTTTCCGGTACTCACAGGGACGGTTTTTCGGTACTCGCATGGATTCTCCCTTTTCCGGGTACTCGCCCGGATTCCACCATTTTTCGATACTCGCACGGATTCTATCTTTTTCCGGTTCTCACAGGGACAGTTTTCCGGTACTCGCATGGATTTTCCCTTTTCCGGGTACTCGCCCGGATTCCACCATTTTTCGATACTCGCACGTATTCTATCTTTTTCTGGTACTCACAGGGACAGTTTTCTCGTACTCGCATGGATTCTCCCTTTTTCGAGTGCTCGCCCGGATTCCACCATTTTTCGATACTCGCACGGATTCTATCTTTTTTCTGTACTCATAGGGACAGTTTCCGGTACTCGCAGGAATTCTCCCTTTTTCGGGTACTCGCCCGTATTCCACCATTTTTCGATACTCGCACGGATTCTATCTTTTTTCGGTACTCACAGGGACAGTTTTTCGACACTCGCATGGATTCTCCCTTTTGCGGGTACTCGCCCGGATTCCACCATTTTTCGATACTCGCACGGATTCTATCTTTTTCCGGTACTCACAGGGACGGTTTTTCGGTACTCGCATGGATTCTCCCTTTTCCGGGTACTCGCCCGGATTCCACCATTTTTCGATACTCGCACGGATTCTATCTTTTTCCGGTTCTCACAGGGACAGTTTTCCGGTACTCGCATGGATTTTCCCTTTTCCGGGTACTCGCCCGGATTCCACCATTTTTCGATACTCGCACGTATTCTATCTTTTTCTGGTACTCACAGGGACAGTTTTCTCGTACTCGCATGGATTCTCCCTTTTTCGAGTGCTCGCCCGGATTCCACCATTTTTCGATACTCGCACGGATTCTATCTTTTTTCTGTACTCATAGGGACAGTTTCCGGTACTCGCAGGAATTCTCCCTTTTTCGGGTACTCGCCCGGATTCCACCATTTTTCGATACTCGCACGGATTCTATCTTTTTTCGGTTCTCACAGGGACAGTTTTCTGATACTCGCACGGATTCTATCTTTTTTCGGTACTCACAGGGACAGTTTTTCGACACTCGCATGGATTCTCCCTTTTGCGGGTACTCGCCCGGATTCCACCATTTTTCGATACTCGCACGGATTCTATCTTTTTCCGGTACTCACAAGGACGGTTTTCCGGTACTCGCATGGATTCTCCCTTTTTCGGGTACTCGCTCGGATTCCACCATTTTTCGATACTCGCACGGATTCTATCTTTTTTCGGTACTCACAGGGACGGTTTTCCGGTACTCGCATGGATTCTCCCTTTTCCGGGTACTCGCCCGAATTCCACCATTTTTCGATACTCGCACGTATTCTATCTTTTTCCGGTACTCACAGGGACAGTTTTCCGGTACTCGCATGGATTCTCCCTTTTTCGGGTACTCGCCCGGATTCCACCATTTTTCGATACTCGCACGGATTCTATCTTTTTTCGGTACTCACAGGGACGATTTTCTGGTACTCGCATGGATTCTCCCTTTTCCGGGTACTCGCCCGGATTCCACCATTTTTCGATACTCGCACGGATTCTATCTTTTTTCGGTACTCACAGGGACAGTTTTCCGGTACTCGCAGGAATTCTCCCTTTTTCGGGTACTCGCCCGTATTCCACAATTTTTCGATACTCGCACGGATTCTATCTTTTTTCGGTACTCACAGGGACGGTTTTCTGGTACTCGCATGGATTCTCCCTTTTCCGGGTACTCGCCCGGATTCCACCATTTTTCGATACTCGCACGTATTCTATCTTTTTCCGGTACTCACAGGGACAGTTTTCCGGTACTCGCATGGATTCTCCCTTTTTCGGGTACTCGCCCGGATTCCACCATTTTTCGATACTCGCACGGATTCTATCTTTTTTCGGTACTCACAGGGACGATTTTCTGGTACTCGCATGGATTCTCCCTTTTCCGGGTACTCGCCCGGATTCCACCATTTTTCGATACTCGCACGGATTCTATCTTTTTTCGGTACTCACAGGGACAGTTTTCCGGTACTCGCAGGAATTCTCCCTTTTTCGGGTACTCGCCCGTATTCCACAATTTTTCGATACTCGCACGGATTCTATCTTTTTTCGGTACTCACAGGGACAGTTTTCTGATACTCGCAGGAATTCTCCCTTTTTCGGGTACTCGCCCGTATTCCACCATTTTTCGATACTCGCACGGATTCTATCTTTTTTCGGTACTCACAGGGACAGTTTTTCGGCACTCGCATGGATTCTCCCTTTTTCGGGTACTCGCCCGGATTCCACCATTTTTCGATACTCGCACGGATTCTATCTTTTTTCGGTTCTCACAGGGACAGTTTTCTGATACTCGCATGGATTCTCCCATTTCCGGGTACTCTCCCGGATTCCACCATTTTTCGATACTCGCACGGATTCTATCTTTTTTCGGTACTCACAGGGACAGTTTTCCGGTACTCGCATGGATTCTCCCTTTTTCGGGTACTCGCCCGGATTCCACCATTTTTCGATAGTCGCACGTATTATACCATTTTCCGGTACCCACAGGGACAGTTTTCCGGTACTCGCATGGATTCTTCCTTTTCCGGGTACTCGCCCGGATTCCACCATTTTTCAATACTCGCACGGATTCTATCTTTTTCCGGTACTCACAGGGACAGTTTTCCGGTACTCGCATGGATTCTCCCTTTTTAGGGTGCTCGCCCGGATTCCACCATTTTTCGATACTCGCACGTATTCTATCTTTTTCTGGTACTCACAGGGACAGTTTTCTGGTACTCGCATGGATTCTCCCTTTTTCGAGTGCTCGCCCGGATTCCACCATTTTTCGATACTCGCACGGATTCTATCTTTTTTCTGTACTCATAGGGACAGTTTCCGGTACTCGCAGGAATTCTCCCTTTTTCGGGTACTCGCCCGTATTCCACCATTTTTCGATACTCGCACGGATTCTATCTTTTTTCGGTACTCACAGGGACAGTTTTCCGGTACTCGCATGGATTCTCCCTTTTTCGGGTACTCGCCCGGATTCCACCATTTTTCGATACTCGCACGTATTCTATCTTTTTCCGGTACTCACAGGGACAGTTTTCGGGTAACCGCATGGATTCTCCCTTTTTCGGGTGCACGCCCGGATTCCACCATTTTTCGATACTCGCACGGATTCTATCTTTTTTCGGTACTCACAGGGACAGTTTTTCGATACTCGCATGGATTCTCCCTTTTTCGGGTACTCGCCCGGATTCCACCATTTTTCGATACTCGCACGGATTCTATCTTTTTCCGGTTCTCACAGGGACAGTTTTCCGATACTCGCATGGATTCTCCCTTTTCTGGGTACTCGCCCGGATTCCACCATTTTTCGATACTCGCACGGATTCTATCTTTTTCCGGTACTCACAGGGACAGTTTTCCGGTACTCGCATGGATTCTCCCTTTTCCGGGTACTCGCCCGGATTCCACCATTTTTCGATACTCGCACGGATTCTATCATTTTCCGGTACTCACAGGGACAATTTTCTGGTACTCGCAGGAATTCTCCCTTTTTCGGGTACTCACCCGGATTCCACCATTTTTCGATACTCGCACGTATTCTATCTTTTTCCGGTACTCACAGGGACAGTTTTCTGGTACTCGCATGGATTCTCCATTTTTAGGGTGCTCGCCCGTATTCCACCATTTTCCGAGTACTCGCCCGGATTCCACCATTTTTCGATAATCGCACGGATTCTATCTTTTTTCGGTACTCCCAGGGACAGTTTTTCGATACTCGCATGGATTCTCCCTTTTTCGGGTACTCGCCCGGATTCCACCATTTTTCGAAACTCGCACGGATTCTACCTTTTTCCGGTACTCATAGGGAAAGTTTTCTGGTACTCGCATGGATTCTCCCTTTTTAGGGTGCTCGCCCGGATTCCACCATTTTTCGATACTCGCACGGATTCTATCTTTTTTCGTTACTCACAGGGACAGTTTTCCGGCACTCGCATGGATTCTCCCTTTTTCGGGTACTCGTCCGTATTCCACCATTTTTCGATACTCGCACGGATTCTATCTTTTTTCGGTACTCACAGGGACAGTTTTGCGGTACTCGCATGGATTCTCCCTTTTCCGGGTACTCGCCCGGATTCCACCATTTTTCGATACTCGCACGTATTCTATCTTTTTCCGGTACTCACAGGCACAGTTTTCTGGTACTCGCATGGATTCTCCCTTTTTCGGGTGCTCGCCTGGATTCCACCATTTTTCGATACTCGCACGGATTCTATCTTTTTTTGGTACTCAGAGGGACAGTTTTCCGGCACTCGCATGGATTCTCCCTTTTTCGGGTACTCGCCCGTATTCCACCATTTTTTGATACTCGCACGGATTCTATCTTTTTTCGGTACTCACAGGGACAGTTTTCCGGTACTGGCATGGATTCTCCCTTTTCCGGGTACTCGCCCGGATTCCACCATTTTTCGATACCCGCACGTATTCTATCTTTTTCCTGTACTCACAGGGACAGTTTTCGGGTAACCGCATGGATTCTCCCTTTTTCGGGTGCTCGCCCGGATTCCACCATTTTTCGATACTCGCACGGATTCTATCTTTTTTCGGTACTCACAGGGACAGTTTTTCGGCACTCGCATGGATTCTCCCTTTTTCGGGTACTCGCCCGGATTCCACCATTTTTCGATACTCCCACGGATTCTATCTTTTTCCGGTACTCACAGGGACAGTTTTCCGGTACTCGCATGGATTCTCCCTTTTCCGGGTACTCGCCCGGATTCCACCATTTTTCGATACTCGCACGTATTCTATTTTTTTTCGGAACTCACAGGGACAGTTTTCCGGTACTCGCATGGATTCTCCCTTTTTCGGGTACTCGCCCGGATTCCACCATTTTTCGATACTCGCACGGATTCTATCTTTTTCCGGTACTCACAGGGACAGTTTTCCGATACTCGCATGGATTCTCCCTTTTTCGGGTACTCGCCCGGATTCCACCATTTTTCGATACTCGCACGTATTCTATCTTTTTCCGGTACTCACAGGGACAGTTTTCTGGTACTCGCATGGATTCTCCCTTTTCCGAGTACTCGCCCGGATTCCACCATTTTTCGATAGTCGCACGGATTCTATCTTTTTTCGGTACTCCTAGGGAGAGTTTTTCGATACTCGCATGGATTCTCCCTTTTCCGGGTACTCGCCCGGATTCCACCATTTTTCGATACTCGCACGGATTCTCCCTTTTTCCGGTACTCACAGGGACAGTTTTCCGGTACTCGCATGGATTCTCCCTTTTCCGGGTACTCGCCCGGATTTCACCATTTTTCGATACTCGCACGGATTCTATCTTTTTCCGGTACTCACAGGGACAGTTTTCCACTACTCGCTTGGATTCTCCTTTTTTCGGGTACTCGCCCGGATTCTACCATTTTTCGATACTCGCATGGATTCTATCTTTTTTCGGTACTCACAGGGACAGTTTTCCGATACTCGCATGGATTCTCCCTTTTCCGGGTACTCGCCCGGATTCCACCATTTTTCGATACTCGCACGTATTCTATCTTTTTCCGGTACTCATAGGGACAGTTTTCTGGTACTCGCATGGATTCTCCCTTTTTAGGCTGCTCGCCCGGATTCCACCATTTTTCGATACTCGCACGGATTCTATCTTTTTTCTGTACTCACAGGGACAGTTTTCCGATACTGGCATGGATTCTCCCTTTTCTGGGTACTCGCCCGGATTCCACCATTTTTCGATACTCGCACCGATTCTATCTTTTTCCGGTTCTGACAGGGACAGTTTTCCGATACACGCATGGATTCTCCCTTTTCCGGGTACTCGCCCGGATTCCACCATTTTTCGATACTCGCACGGATTCTATCTTTTTCCGGTACTCACAGGGACAGTTTTCCGGTACTCGCATGGATTCTCCCTTTTCCGGGTACTCGCCCGGATTCCACCATTTTTCGATACTCGCACGTATTCCATCTTTTTTCGGAACTCACAGGGACAGTTTTCCGGTACTCGCATGGATTCTCCCTTTTTCGGGTACTCGCCCGGATTCCACCATTTTTCGATACTCGCACGGATTCTATCTTTTTCCGGTACTCACAGGGACAGTTTTCCGATACTCGCATGGATTCTCCCTTTTTCGGGTACTCGCCCGGATTCCACCATTTTTCGATACTCGCACGTATTCTATCTTTTTCCGGTACTCACAGGGACAGTTTTCCGATACTCGCATGGATTCTCCCTTTTTCGGGTACTCGCCCGGATTCCACCATTTTTCGATACTCGCACGTATTCTATCTTTTTCCGGTACTCACAGGGACAGTTTTCTGGTACTCGCATGGATTCTCCCTTTTTAGGCTGCTCGCCCGGATTCCACCATTTTTCGATACTCGCACGGATTCTATCTTTTTTCTGTACTCACAGGGACAGTTTTCCGATACTGGCATGGATTCTCCCTTTTCTGGGTACTCGCCCGGATTCCACCATTTTTCGATACTCGCACGGATTCTATCTTTTTTCGGTACTCACAGGGACAGTTTTTCGGCACTCGCATGGATTCTCCCTTTTTCGGGTACTCGCCCGGATTCCACCATTTTTCGATACTCCCACGGATTCTATCTTTTTCCGGTACTCACAGGGACAGTTTTCCGGTACTCGCATGGATTCTCCCTTTTCCGGGTACTCGCCCGGATTCCACCATTTTTCGATACTCGCACGTATTCCATCTTTTTTCGGAACTCACAGGGACAGTTTTCCGGTACTCGCATGGATTCTCCCTTTTTCGGGTACTCGCCCGGATTCCACCATTTTTCGATACTCGCACGGATTCTATCTTTTTCCGGTACTCACAGGGACAGTTTTCCGATACTCGCATGGATTCTCCCTTTTTCGGGTACTCGCCCGGATTCCACCATTTTTCGATACTCGCACGTATTCTATCTTTTTCCGGTACTCACAGGGACAATTTTCTGGTACTCGCATGGATTCTCCCTTTTCCGAGTACTCGCCCGGATTCCACCATTTTTCGATAGTCGCACGGATTCTATCTTTTTTCGGTACTCCTAGGGAGAGTTTTTCGATACTCGCATGGATTCTCCCTTTTCCGGGTACTCGCCCGGATTCCACCATTTTTCGATACTCGCACGGATTCTCCCTTTTTCCGGTACTCACAGGGACAGTTTTCCGGTACTCGCATGGATTCTCCCTTTTCCGGGTACTCGCCCGGATTTCACCATTTTTCGATACTCGCACGGATTCTATCTTTTTCCGGTACTCACAGGGACAGTTTTCCACTACTCGCTTGGATTCTCCTTTTTTCGGGTACTCGCCCGGATTCTACCATTTTTCGATACTCGCATGGATTCTATCTTTTTCCGGTACTCACAGGGACAGTTTTCCGATACTCGCATGGATTCTCCCTTTTCCGGGTACACGCCCGGATTCCACCATTTTTCGATACTCGCACGTATTCTATCTTTTTCCGGTACTCATAGGGACAGTTTTCTGGTACTCGCATGGATTCTCCCTTTTTGGGCTGCTCGCCCGGATTCCACCATTTTTCGATACTCGCACGGATTCTATCTTTTTTCGTTACTCACAGGGACAGTTTTCCGGCACTCGCATGGATTCTCCCTTTTTCGGGTACTCGCCCGTATTCCACCAGTTTTCGATACTCGCACGGATTCTATCTTTTTTCGGTACTCACAGGGACAGTTTTCCGGTACTGGCATGGATTCTCCCTTTTCCGGGTACTCGCCCGGATTCCACCATTTTTCGATACCCGGACGTATTCTATCTTTTTCCTGTACTCACAGGGACAGTTTTCGGGTAACCGCATGGATTCTCCCTTTTTCGGGTGCTCGCCCGGATTCCACCATTTTTCGATACTCGCACGGATTCTATCTTTTTTCGGTACTCACAGGGACAGTTTTTCGGCACTCGCATGGATTCTCCCTTTTTTGGGTACTCGCCCGGATTCCACCATTTTTCGATACTCGCACGGATTCTATCTTTTTCCGGTTCTCACAGGGACAGTTTTCCGATACTCGCATGGATTCTCCCTTTTCTGGGTACGCGCCCGGATTCCACCATTTTTCGATACTCGCACGGATTCTATCTTTTTCCGGTTCTCACAGGGACAGTTTTCCGATACTCGCATGGATTCTCCCTTTTCTGGGTACTCGCCCGGATTCCACCATTTTTCGATACTCGCACCGATTCTATCTTTTTCCGGTTCTCACAGGGACAGTTTTCCGATACACGCATGGATTCTCCCTTTTCCGGGTACTCGCCCGGATTCCACCATTTTTCGATACTCGCACGGATTCTATCTTTTTCCGGTACTCACAGGGACAGTTTTCCGGTACTCGCATGGATTCTCCCTTTTCCGGGTACTCGCCCGGATTCCACCATTTTTCGATACTCGCACGTATTCTATCTTTTTTCGGAACTCACAGGGACAGTTTTTCGGTACTCGCATGGATTCTCCCTTTTTCGGGTACTCGCCCGGATTCCACCATTTCTCGATACTCGCACGGATTCTATCTTTTTCCGGTACTCACAGGGACAGTTTTCCGATACTCGCATGGATTCTCCCTTTTTCGGGTACTCGCCCGGATTCCACCATTTTTCGATACTCGCACGTATTCTATCTTTTTCCGGTACTCACAGGGACAGTTTTCTGGTACTCGCATGGATTCTCCCTTTTCCGAGTACTCGCCCGGATTCCACCATTTTTCGATAGTCGCACGGATTCTATCTTTTTTCGGTACTCCTAGGGAGAGTTTTTCGATACTCGCATGGATTCTCCCTTTTCCGGGTACTCGCCCGGATTCCACCATTTTTCGATACTCGCACGGATTCTCCCTTTTTCCGGTACTCACAGGGACAGTTTTCCGGTACTCGCATGGATTCTCCCTTTTCCGGGTACTCGCCCGGATTTCACCATTTTTCGATACTCGCACGGATTCTATCTTTTTCCGGTACTCACAGGGACAGTTTTCCACTACTCGCTTGGATTCTCCTTTTTTCGGGTACTCGCCCGGATTCTACCATTTTTCGATACTCGCATGGATTCTATCTTTTTCCGGTACTCACAGGGACAGTTTTCCGGCACTCGCATGGATTCTCCCTTTTTCGGGTACTCGCCCGTATTCCACCATTTTTCGATACTCGCACGGATTCTATCTTTTTTCGGTACTCACAGGGACAGTTTTCCGGTACTCGCATGGATTCTTCCTTTTCCGGGTACTCGCCCGGATTCCACCATTTTTCGACACTCGCACGTATTCTATCTTTTTCCGGTACTCACAGGCACAGTTTTCTGGTACTCGCATGGATTCTCCCTTTTTCGGGTACTCGCCCGGATTCCACCATTTTTCGATAGTCGCACGGATTCTATCTTTTTCCGGTACTCACAGGGATAGTTTTCCGGTACTCGCATGGATTCTCCTTTTGTCGGGTACTCGCCCGGATTCCACCCTTTTTCGATACTCGCACGTATTCTATCTTTTTCCGGTACTCACAGGCACAGTTTTCTGGTACTCGCATGGATTCTCCCTTTTTCGGGTTCTCGCCCGGATTCCACCATTTTTCGATACTCGCACGGATTCTATCTTTTTTCGGTACTCACAGGGACAGTTTTCCGGCACTCGCATGGATTCTCCCTTTTTCGGGTACTCGCCCGGATTCCACCATTTTTCGATACTCGCACGGATTCTATCTTTTTTCGGTTCTCACAGGGACAGTTTTCCGATACTCGCCTGGATTCTCCCTTTTCTGGGTACTCGCCCGGATTCCACCATTTTTCGATACTCGCACCGATTCTATCTTTTTCCGGTTCTCACAGGGACAGTTTTCCGATATACGCATGGATTCTCCCTTTTCCGGGTACTCGCCCGGATTCCACCATTTTTCGATACTCGCACGGATTCTATCTTTTTCCGGTACTCACAGGGACAGTTTTCCGGTACTCGCATGGATTCTCCCTTTTCCGGGTACTCGCCCGGATTCCACCATTTTTCGATACTCGCACGTATTCTATCTTTTTTCGGAACTCACAGGGACAGTTTTCCGATACACGCATGGATTCTCCCTTTTCCGGGTACTCGCCCGGATTCCACCATTTTTCGATACTCGCACGGATTATATCTTTTTCCGGTACTCACAGGGACAGTTTTCCGGTACTCGCATGGATTCTCCCTTTTCCGGGTACTCGCCCGGATTCCACCATTTTTCGATACTCGCACGTATTCTATCTTTTTTCGGAACTCACAGGGACAGTTTTCCGGTACTCGCATGGATTCTCCCTTTTTCGGGTACTCGCCCGGATTCCACCATTTTTCGATACTCGCACGGATTCTATCTTTTTCCGGTACTCACAGGGACAGTTTTCCGATACTCGCATGGATTCTCCCTTTTTCGGGTACTCGCCCGGATTCCACCATTTTTCGATACTCGCACGTATTCTATCTTTTTCCGGTACTCACAGGGACAGTTTTCTGGTACTCGCATGGATTCTCCCTTTTCCGAGTACTCGCCCGGATTCCACCATTTTTCGATAGTCGCACGGATTCTATCTTTTTTCGGTACTCCTAGGGAGAGTTTTTCGATACTCGCATGGATTCTCCCTTTTCCGGGTACTCGCCCGGATTCCACCATTTTTCGATACTCGCACGGATTCTCCCTTTTTCCGGTACTCACAGGGACAGTTTTCCGGTACTCGCATGGATTCTCCCTTTTCCGGGTACTCGCCCGGATTTCACCATTTTTCGATACTCGCACGGATTCTATCTTTTTCCGGTACTCACAGGGACAGTTTTCCACTACTCGCTTGGATTCTCCTTTTTTCGGGTACTCGCCCGGATTCTACCATTTTTCGATACTCGCATGGATTCTATCTTTTTCCGGTACTCACAGGGACAGTTTTCCGATACTCGCATGGATTCTCCCTTTTCCGGGTACTCGCCCGGATTCCACCATTTTTCGATACTCGCACGTATTCTATCTTTTTCCGGTACTCATAGGGACAGTTTTCTGGTCCTCGCATGGATTCTCCTTTTTTAGGGTGCTCGCCCGGATTCCACCATTTTTCGATACTCGCACGGATTCTATCTTTTTTCGGTACTCACAGGGACAGTTTTCCGGCACTCGCATGGATTCTCCCTTTTTCGGGTACTCGCCCGTATTCCACCATTTTTCGATACTCGCACGGATTCTATCTTTTTTCGGTACTCACAGGGACAGTTTTCCGGTACTCGCATGGATTCTTCCTTTTCCGGGTACTCGCCCGGATTCCACCATTTTTCGACACTCGCACGTATTCTATCTTTTTCCGGTACTCACAGGCACAGTTTTCTGGTACTCGCATGGATTCTCCCTTTTTCGGGTACTCGCCCGGATTCCACCATTTTTCGATACTCCCACGGATTCTATCTTTTTCCGGTACTCACAGGGACAGTTTTCCACTACTCGCTTGGATTCTCCTTTTTTCGGGTACTCGCCCGGATTCTACCATTTTTCGATACTCGCATGGATTCTATCTTTTTCCGGTACTCACAGGGACAGTTTTCCGATACTCGCATGGATTCTCCCTTTTCCGGGTACTCGCCCGGATTCCACCATTTTTCGATACTCGCACGTATTCTATCTTTTTCCGGTACTCATAGGGACAGTTTTCTGGTACTCGCATGGATTCTCCCTTTTTAGGCTGCTCGCCCGGATTCCACCATTTTTCGATACTCGCACGGATTCTATCTTTTTTCTGTACTCACAGGGACAGTTTTCCGATACTGGCATGGATTCTCCCTTTTCTGGGTACTCGCCCGGATTCCACCATTTTTCGATACTCGCACGTATTCTATCTTTTTCCGGTACTCACAGGGACAATTTTCTGGTACTCGCATGGATTCTCCCTTTTCCGAGTACTCGCCCGGATTCCACCATTTTTCGATAGTCGCACGGATTCTATCTTTTTTCGGTACTCCTAGGGAGAGTTTTTCGATACTCGCATGGATTCTCCCTTTTCCGGGTACTCGCCCGGATTCCACCATTTTTCGATACTCGCACGGATTCTCCCTTTTTCCGGTACTCACAGGGACAGTTTTCCGGTACTCGCATGGATTCTCCCTTTTCCGGGTACTCGCCCGGATTTCACCATTTTTCGATACTCGCACGGATTCTATCTTTTTCCGGTACTCACAGGGACAGTTTTCCACTACTCGCTTGGATTCTCCTTTTTTCGGGTACTCGCCCGGATTCTACCATTTTTCGATACTCGCATGGATTCTATCTTTTTCCGGTACTCACAGGGACAGTTTTCCGATACTCGCATGGATTCTCCCTTTTCCGGGTACACGCCCGGATTCCACCATTTTTCGATACTCGCACGTATTCTATCTTTTTCCGGTACTCATAGGGACAGTTTTCTGGTACTCGCATGGATTCTCCCTTTTTGGGCTGCTCGCCCGGATTCCACCATTTTTCGATACTCGCACGGATTCTATCTTTTTTCGTTACTCACAGGGACAGTTTTCCGGCACTCGCATGGATTCTCCCTTTTTCGGGTACTCGCCCGTATTCCACCAGTTTTCGATACTCGCACGGATTCTATCTTTTTTCGGTACTCACAGGGACAGTTTTCCGGTACTGGCATGGATTCTCCCTTTTCCGGGTACTCGCCCGGATTCCACCATTTTTCGATACCCGGACGTATTCTATCTTTTTCCTGTACTCACAGGGACAGTTTTCGGGTAACCGCATGGATTCTCCCTTTTTCGGGTGCTCGCCCGGATTCCACCATTTTTCGATACTCGCACGGATTCTATCTTTTTTCGGTACTCACAGGGACAGTTTTTCGGCACTCGCATGGATTCTCCCTTTTTTGGGTACTCGCCCGGATTCCACCATTTTTCGATACTCGCACGGATTCTATCTTTTTCCGGTTCTCACAGGGACAGTTTTCCGATACTCGCATGGATTCTCCCTTTTCTGGGTACGCGCCCGGATTCCACCATTTTTCGATACTCGCACGGATTCTATCTTTTTCCGGTTCTCACAGGGACAGTTTTCCGATACTCGCATGGATTCTCCCTTTTCGGGGTACTCGCCCGGATTCCACCATTTTTCGATACTCGCACCGATTCTATCTTTTTCCGGTTCTCACAGGGACAGTTTTCCGATACACGCATGGATTCTCCCTTTTCCGGGTACTCGCCCGGATTCCACCATTTTTCGATACTCGCACGGATTCTATCTTTTTCCGGTACTCACAGGGACAGTTTTCCGGTACTCGCATGGATTCTCCCTTTTCCGGGTACTCGCCCGGATTCCACCATTTTTCGATACTCGCACGTATTCTATCTTTTTTCGGAACTCACAGGGACAGTTTTTCGGTACTCGCATGGATTCTCCCTTTTTCGGGTACTCGCCCGGATTCCACCATTTTTCGATACTCGCACGGATTCTATCTTTTTCCGGTACTCACAGGGACAGTTTTCCGATACTCGCATGGATTCTCCCTTTTTCGGGTACTCGCCCGGATTCCACCATTTTTCGATACTCGCACGTATTCTATCTTTTTCCGGTACTCACAGGGACAGTTTTCTGGTACTCGCATGGATTCTCCCTTTTCCGAGTACTCGCCCGGATTCCACCATTTTTCGATAGTCGCACGGATTCTATCTTTTTTCGGTACTCCTAGGGAGAGTTTTTCGATACTCGCATGGATTCTCCCTTTTCCGGGTACTCGCCCGGATTCCACCATTTTTCGATACTCGCACGGATTCTCCCTTTTTCCGGTACTCACAGGGACAGTTTTCCGGTACTCGCATGGATTCTCCCTTTTCCGGGTACTCGCCCGGATTTCACCATTTTTCGATACTCGCACGGATTCTATCTTTTTCCGGTACTCACAGGGACAGTTTTCCACTACTCGCTTGGATTCTCCTTTTTTCGGGTACTCGCCCGGATTCTACCATTTTTCGATACTCGCATGGATTCTATCTTTTTCCGGTACTCACAGGGACAGTTTTCCGATACTCGCATGGATTCTCCCTTTTCCGGGTACTCGCCCGGATTCCACCATTTTTCGATACTCGCACGTATTCTATCTTTTTCCGGTACTCATAGGGACAGTTTTCTGGTCCTCGCATGGATTCTCCCTTTTTAGGGTGCTCGCCCGGATTCCACCATTTTTCGATACTCGCACGGATTCTATCTTTTTTCGGTACTCACAGGGACAGTTTTCCGGCACTCGCATGGATTCTCCCTTTTTCGGGTACTCGCCCGTATTCCACCATTTTTCGATACTCGCACGGATTCTATCTTTTTTCGGTACTCACAGGGACAGTTTTCCGGTACTCGCATGGATTCTTCCTTTTCCGGGTACTCGCCCGGATTCCACCATTTTTCGACACTCGCACGTATTCTATCTTTTTCCGGTACTCACAGGCACAGTTTTCTGGTACTCGCATGGATTCTCCCTTTTTCGGGTACTCGCCCGGATTCCACCATTTTTCGATAGTCGCACGGATTCTATCTTTTTCCGGTACTCACAGGGATAGTTTTCCGGTACTCGCATGGATTCTCCTTTTGTCGGGTACTCGCCCGGATTCCACCCTTTTTCGATACTCGCACGTATTCTATCTTTTTCCGGTACTCACAGGCACAGTTTTCTGGTACTCGCATGGATTCTCCCTTTTTCGGGTTCTCGCCCGGATTCCACCATTTTTCGATACTCGCACGGATTCTATCTTTTTTCGGTACTCACAGGGACAGTTTTCCGGCACTCGCATGGATTCTCCCTTTTTCGGGTACTCGCCCGGATTCCACCATTTTTCGATACTCGCACGGATTCTATCTTTTTTCGGTTCTCACAGGGACAGTTTTCCGATACTCGCCTGGATTCTCCCTTTTCTGGGTACTCGCCCGGATTCCACCATTTTTCGATACTCGCACCGATTCTATCTTTTTCCGGTTCTCACAGGGACAGTTTTCCGATACACGCATGGATTCTCCCTTTTCCGGGTACTCGCCCGGATTCCACCATTTTTCGATACTCGCACGGATTCTATCTTTTTCCGGTACTCACAGGGACAGTTTTCCGGTACTCGCATGGATTCTCCCTTTTCCGGGTACTCGCCCGGATTCCACCATTTTTCGATACTCGCACGTATTCTATCTTTTTTCGGAACTCACAGGGACAGTTTTCCGATACACGCATGGATTCTCCCTTTTCCGGGTACTCGCCCGGATTCCACCATTTTTCGATACTCGCACGGATTATATCTTTTTCCGGTACTCACAGGGACAGTTTTCCGGTACTCGCATGGATTCTCCCTTTTCCGGGTACTCGCCCGGATTCCACCATTTTTCGATACTCGCACGTATTCTATCTTTTTTCGGAACTCACAGGGACAGTTTTCCGGTACTCGCATGGATTCTCCCTTTTTCGGGTACTCGCCCGGATTCCACCATTTTTCGATACTCGCACGGATTCTATCTTTTTCCGGTACTCACAGGGACAGTTTTCCGATACTCGCATGGATTCTCCCTTTTTCGGGTACTCGCCCGGATTCCACCATTTTTCGATACTCGCACGTATTCTATCTTTTTCCGGTACTCACAGGGACAGTTTTCTGGTACTCGCATGGATTCTCCCTTTTCCGAGTACTCGCCCGGATTCCACCATTTTTCGATAGTCGCACGGATTCTATCTTTTTTCGGTACTCCTAGGGAGAGTTTTTCGATACTCGCATGGATTCTCCCTTTTCCGGGTACTCGCCCGGATTCCACCATTTTTCGATACTCGCACGGATTCTCCCTTTTTCCGGTACTCACAGGGACAGTTTTCCGGTACTCGCATGGATTCTCCCTTTTCCGGGTACTCGCCCGGATTTCACCATTTTTCGATACTCGCACGGATTCTATCTTTTTCCGGTACTCACAGGGACAGTTTTCCACTACTCGCTTGGATTCTCCTTTTTTCGGGTACTCGCCCGGATTCTACCATTTTTCGATACTCGCATGGATTCTATCTTTTTCCGGTACTCACAGGGACAGTTTTCCGATACTCGCATGGATTCTCCCTTTTCCGGGTACTCGCCCGGATTCCACCATTTTTCGATACTCGCACGTATTCTATCTTTTTCCGGTACTCATAGGGACAGTTTTCTGGTCCTCGCATGGATTCTCCCTTTTTAGGGTGCTCGCCCGGATTCCACCATTTTTCGATACTCGCACGGATTCTATCTTTTTTCGGTACTCACAGGGACAGTTTTCCGGCACTCGCATGGATTCTCCCTTTTTCGGGTACTCGCCCGTATTCCACCATTTTTCGATACTCGCACGGATTCTATCTTTTTTCGGTACTCACAGGGACAGTTTTCCGGTACTCGCATGGATTCTTCCTTTTCCGGGTACTCGCCCGGATTCCACCATTTTTCGACACTCGCACGTATTCTATCTTTTTCCGGTACTCACAGGCACAGTTTTCTGGTACTCGCATGGATTCTCCCTTTTTCGGGTACTCGCCCGGATTCCACCATTTTTCGATACTCCCACGGATTCTATCTTTTTCCGGTACTCACAGGGACAGTTTTCCACTACTCGCTTGGATTCTCCTTTTTTCGGGTACTCGCCCGGATTCTACCATTTTTCGATACTCGCATGGATTCTATCTTTTTCCGGTACTCACAGGGACAGTTTTCCGATACTCGCATGGATTCTCCCTTTTCCGGGTACTCGCCCGGATTCCACCATTTTTCGATACTCGCACGTATTCTATCTTTTTCCGGTACTCATAGGGACAGTTTTCTGGTACTCGCATGGATTCTCCCTTTTTAGGCTGCTCGCCCGGATTCCACCATTTTTCGATACTCGCACGGATTCTATCTTTTTTCTGTACTCACAGGGACAGTTTTCCGATACTCGCATGGATTCTCCCTTTTCTGGGTACTCGCCCGGATTCCACCATTTTTCGATACTCGCACCAATTCTATCTTTTTCCGGTTCTCACAGGGACAGTTTTCCGATACACGCATGGATTCTCCCTTTTCCGGGTACTCGCCCGGATTCCACCATTTTTCGATACTCGCACGGATTCTATCTTTTTCCGGTACTCACAGGGACAGTTTTCCGGTACTCGCATGGATTCTCCCTTTTCCGGGTACTCGCCCGGATTCCACCATTTTTCGATACTCGCACGTATTCTATCTTTTTTCGGAACTCACAGGGACAGTTTTCCGGTACTCGCATGGATTCTCCCTTTTTCGGGTACTCGCCCGGATTCCACCATTTTTCGATACTCGCACGGATTCTATATTTTTCCGGTACTCACAGGGACAGTTTTCCGATACTCGCATGGATTCTCCCTTTTTCGGGTACTCGCCCGGATTCCACCATTTTTCGATACTCGCACGTATTCTATCTTTTTCCGGTACTCACAGGGACAGTTTTCCACTACTCGCTTGGATTCTCCTTTTTTCGGGTACTCGCCCGGATTCTACCATTTTTCGATACTCGCATGGATTCTATCTTTTTCCGGTACTCACAGGGACAGTTTTCCGATACTCGCATGGATTCTCCCTTTTCCGGGTACACGCCCGGATTCCACCATTTTTCGATACTCGCACGTATTCTATCTTTTTCCGGTACTCATAGGGACAGTTTTCTGGTACTCGCATGGATTCTCCCTTTTTAGGCTGCTCGCCCGGATTCCACCATTTTTCGATACTCGCACGGATTCTATCTTTTTTCGTTACTCACAGGGACAGTTTTCCGGCACTCGCATGGATTCTCCCTTTTTCGGGTACTCGCCCGTATTCCACCATTTTTCGATACTCGCACGGATTCTATCTTTTTTCGGTACTCACAGGGACAATTTTCCGGTACTCGCATGGATTCTCCCTTTTCCTGGTACTCGCCGGGATTCCACCATTTTTCGATACTCACACGGATTCTATCTTTTTCCGGTTCTCACAGGGACAGTTTTCCAATACTCGCATGGATTCTTCCTTTTCCGGGTACTCGCCCGGATTCCACCATTTTTCGATACTCGCACGGATTCTCCCTTTTTCCGGTACTCACAGGGACAGTTTTCCGGTACTCGCATGGATTCTCCCTTTTCCGGGTACTCGCCCGGATTTCACCATTTTTCGATAGTCGCACGGATTCTATCTTTTTCCGGTACTCACAGGGATAGTTTTCCGGTACTCGCATGGATTCTCCTTTTGTCGGGTACTCGCCCGGATTCCACCCTTTTTCGATACTCGCACGTATTCTATCTTTTTCCGGTACTCACAGGCACAGTTTTCTGGTACTCGCATGGATTCTCCCTTTTTCGGGTTCTCGCCCGGATTCCACCATTTTTCGATACTCGCACGGATTCTATCTTTTTTCGGTACTCACAGGGACAGTTTTCCGGCACTCGCATGGATTCTCCCTTTTTCGG
Organism: Vitis cinerea var. helleri x Vitis rupestris; assembly: GCA_945999865.1. Classification (NCBI taxonomy): domain Eukaryota; kingdom Viridiplantae; phylum Streptophyta; class Magnoliopsida; order Vitales; family Vitaceae; genus Vitis; species Vitis cinerea var. helleri x Vitis rupestris. The sequence continues at coordinate 168,637 of CAMFYI010000227.1, read as the reverse complement.
GTACTCGCCCGGATTCCACCATTTTTCGATACTCGCACGGATTCTATCTTTTTTCGGTTCTCACAGGGACAGTTTTCCGGTACTCGCATGGATTCTCCCTTTTCCGGGTACTCGCCCGGATTCCACCATTTTTCGATACTCGCACGGATTCTATCTTTTTTCGGTACTCACAGGCACAGTTTTCTGGTACTCGCATGGATTCTCCCTTTTTCGGGTGCTCGCCCGGATTCCACCATTTTTCGATACTCGCACGGATTCTATCATTTTCCGGTACTCACAGGGACAATTTTCTGGTACTCGCAGGAATTCTCCCTTTTTCGGGTACTCACCCGGATTCCACCATTTTTCGATACTCGCACGTATTCTATCTTTTTTCGGTACTCACAGGCACAGTTTTCTGGTACTCGCATGGATTCTCCCTTTTTCGGGTTCTCGCCCGGATTCCACCATTTTTCGATACTCGCACGGATTCTATCTTTTTTCGGTACTCACAGGCACAGTTTTCTGGTACTCGCATGGATTCTCCCTTTTCCGGGTACTCGCCCGGATTCCACCATTTTTCGATACTCGCACGGATTCTATCATTTTCCGGTACTCACAGGGACAATTTTCTGGTACTCGCAGGAATTCTCCCTTTTTCGGGTACTCACCCGGATTCCACCATTTTTCGATACTCGCACGTATTCTATCTTTTTCCGGTACTCACAGGGACAGTTTTCTGGTACTGGCATGGATTCTCCCTTTTCCGAGTACTCGCCCGGATTCCACCATTTTTCGATACTCGCACGGATTCTACCTTTTTCCGGTACTCACAGGGACAGTTTTCCACTACTCGCTTGGATTCTCCTTTTTTCGGGTACTCGCCCGGATTCTACCATTTTTCGATACTCGCATGGATTCTATCTTTTTCCGGTACTCACAGGGACAGTTTTCCGATACTCGCATGGATTCTCCCTTTTCCGAGTACTCGCCCGGATTACACCATTTTTCGATACTCGCACGGATTCTATCTTTTTCCGGTACTCATAGGGACAGTTTCCGGTACTCGCAGGAATTCTCCCTTTTTCGGGTGCTCGCTCGGATTTTACCATTTTTCGATACTCGCACGGATTCTATCTTTTTCCGGTACTCACAGGGACAGTTTTCCGGCACTCGCATGGATTCACCCTTTTTCAGGTGCTCGCCCGGATTCCACCATTTTTCGATACTCGCACGGATTCTATCTTTTTCCGATTCTCACAGGGACAGTTTTCCGATACTCGCATGGATTCTCCCTTTTCCGGGTACTCGCCCGGATTCCACCATTTTTCGATACTCGCACGGATTCTATATTTTTCCGGTTCTCACAGGGACAGTTTTCCGATACTCGCATGGATTTTCCCTTTTCCGGGTACTCGCCCGGATTCCACCATTTTTCGATACTCGCACGTATTCTATCTTTTTCTGGTACTCACAGGGACAGTTTTCTCGTACTCGCATGGATTCTCCCTTTTTCGAGTGCTCGCCCAGATTCCACCATTTTTCGATACTCGCACGGATTCTATCTTTTTTCTGTACTCATAGGGACAGTTTCCGGTACTCGCAGGAATTCTCCCTTTTTCGGGTACTCGCCCGTATTCCACCATTTTTCGATACTCGCACGGATTCTATCTTTTTTCGGTACTCACAGGGACAGTTTTTCGGTACTTGCATGGATTCTCCCTTTTCCGGGTACTCGCCCGGATTCCACCATTTTTCGATACCCGCACGTATTCTATCTTTTTCCTGTACTCACAGGGACAGTTTTCGGGTAACCGCATGGATTCTCCCTTTTTTGGATGCTCGCCCGGATTCCACCATTTTTCGATACTCGCACGGATTCTATCTTTTTTCGGTACTCACAGAGACAGTTTTTCGGCACTCGCATGGATTCTCCCTTTTTCGGGTACTCGCCCGGATTCCACCATTTTTCGATACTCGCACGTATTCTATCTTTTTCCGGTACTCACAAGGACAGTTTTCTGGTACTGGCATGGATTCTCCCTTTTCCGAGTACTCGCCCGGATTCCACCATTTTTCGATACTCGCACGGATTCTACCTTTTTCCGGTACTCACAGGGACAGTTTTCCACTACTCGCTTGGATTCTCCTTTTTTCGGGTACTCGCCCGGATTCTACCATTTTTCGATACTCGCATGGATTCTATCTTTTTCCGGTACTCACAGGGACAGTTTTCCGATACTCGCATGGATTCTCCCTTTTCCGGGTACTCGCCCGGATTCCACCATTTTTCGATACTCGCACGTATTCTATCTTTTTCCCGTACTCATAGGGACAGTTTTCTGGTACTCGCATGGATTCTCCTTTTTTAGGCTGCTCGCCCGGATTCCACCATTTTTCGATACTCGCACGGATTCTATCTTTTTTCGTTACTCACAGGGACAGTTTTCCGGCACTCGCATGGATTCTCCCTTTTTCGGGTACTCGCCCGTATTCCACCAGTTTTCGATACTCGCACGGATTCTATCTTTTTTCGGTACTCACAGGGACAGTTTTCCGGTACTCGCATGGATTCTCCCTTTTCCGGGTACTCGCCCGGATTCCACCATTTTTCGATACTCGCACGTATTCTATCTTTTTCCGGTACTCACAGGGACAGTTTTCCGGTACTCGCATGGATTCTCCCTTTTCCGGGTACTCGCCCGGATTCCACCATTTTTCGATACTCGCACGGATTCTATCTTTTTCCGGTACTCACAGGGACAATTTTCTGGTACTCGCAGGAATTCTCCCTTTTTCGGGTAGTCACCCGAATTCCACCATTTTTCGATACTCGCACGTATTCTATCTTTTTCCGGTACTCACAGGGACAGTTTTCTGGTACTCGCATGGATTCTCCCTTTTCCGAGTACTCGCCCGGATTACACCATTTTTCGATACTCGCACGGATTCTATCTTTTTCCGGTACTCATAGGGACAGTTTCCGGTACTCGCAGGAATTCTCCCTTTTTCGGGTGCTCGCTCGGATTTTACCATTTTTCGATACTCGCACGGATTCTATCTTTTTCCGGTACTCACAGGGACAGTTTTCCGGCACTCGCATGGATTCACCCTTTTTCAGGTGCTCGCCCGGATTCCACCATTTTTCGATACTCGCACGGATTCTATCTTTTTCCGATTCTCACAGGGACAGTTTTCCGATACTCGCATGGATTCTCCCTTTTCCGGGTACTCGCCCGGATTCCACCATTTTTCGATACTCGCACGGATTCTATATTTTTCCGGTTCTCACAGGGACAGTTTTCCGATACTCGCATGGATTTTCCCTTTTCCGGGTACTTGCCCGGATTCCACCATTTTTCGATACTCGCACGTATTCTATCTTTTTCTGGTACTCACAGGGACAGTTTTCTCGTACTCGCATGGATTCTCCCTTTTTCGAGTGCTCGCCCAGATTCCACCATTTTTCGATACTCGCACGGATTCTATCTTTTTTCTGTACTCATAGGGACAGTTTCCGGTACTCGCAGGAATTCTCCCTTTTTCGGGTACTCGCCCGTATTCCACCATTTTTCGATACTCGCACGGATTCTATCTTTTTTCGGTACTCACAGGGACAGTTTTTCGGTACTTGCATGGATTCTCCCTTTTCCGGGTACTCGCCCGGATTCCACCATTTTTCGATACCCGCACGTATTCTATCTTTTTCCTGTACTCACAGGGACAGTTTTCGGGTAACCGCATGGATTCTCCCTTTTTTGGGTGCTCGCCCGGATTCCACCATTTTTCGATACTCGCACGGATTCTATCTTTTTTCGGTACTCACAGAGACAGTTTTTCGGCACTCGCATGGATTCTCCCTTTTTCGGGTACTCGCCCGGATTCCACCATTTTTCGATACTCGCACGGATTCTATCTTTTTTCGGTACTCACCGGGACAGTTTTCCGGTACTCGCATGGATTCTCCCTTTTCCGGGTACTCGCCCGGATTCCACCATTTTTCGATACTCGCACGTATTCTATCTTTTTCCGGTACTCACAGGCACAGTTTTCGGGTACTCGCATGGATTCTCCCTTTTTCGGGTGCTCGCCCGGATTCCACCATTTTTCGATACTCGCACGGATTCTATCTTTTTTCGGTACTCACAGGGACAGTTTTTCGGCACTCGCATGGATTCTCCCTTTTTCGGGTACTCGCCCGGATTCCACCATTTTTCGATACTCGCACGGATTCTATCTTTTTTCGGTACTCACAGGGACAGTTTTTCGGCACTCACATGGATTCTCCCTTTTTCGGGTACTCGCCCGGATTCCACCATTTTTCGATACTCGCACGGATTCTATCTTTTTTCGGTACTCACAGGGACAGTTTTCCGGTACTTGCATGGATTCTCCCTTTTCCGGGTACTCGCCCGGATTCCACCATTTTTCGATACCCGCACGTATTCTATCTTTTTCCTGTACTCACAGGGACAGTTTTCGGGTAACCGCATGGATTCTCCCTTTTTCGGGTGCTCGCCCGGATTCCACCATTTTTCGATACTCGCACGGATTCTATCTTTTTTCGGTACTCATAGGGACAGTTTTTCGGCAATCGCATGGATTCTCCCTTTTTCGGGTACTCGCTCGGATTCCACCATTTTTCGATACTCGCACGGATTCTATCTTTTTCCGGTTCTCACAGGGACAGTTTTTCGGCACTCGCATGGATTCTCCCTTTTTCGGGTACTCGCCCGGATTCCACCATTTTTCGATACTCGCACGGATTCTATCTTTTTCCGGTTCTCACAGGGACAGTTTTCCGATACTCGCATGGATTCTCCCTTTTCCGGGTACTCGCCCGGATTCCACCATTTTTCGATACTCGCACGGATTCTATCTTTTTCCGGTACTCACACGGACAGTTTTCCGGTACTCGCATGGATTCTCCCTTTTCCGGGTACTCGCCCGGATTCCACCATTTTTCGATACTCGCACGGATTCTATCTTTTTTCGGTACTCACAGGGACAGTTTTCCGGTACTCGCATGGATTCTCCCTTTTCCGGGTACTCGCCCGGATTCCACCATTTTTCGATACTCGCACGGATTCTATCTTTTTCCGGTACTCACAGGGACAATTTTTTGGTACTCGCAGGAATTCTCCCTTTTTCGGGTAGTCACCCGAATTCCACCATTTTTCGATACTCGCACGGATTCTATCTTTTTCCGGTTCTCACAGGGACAGTTTTTCGGCACTCGCATGGATTCTCCCTTTTTCGGGTACTCGCCCGGATTCCACCATTTTTCGATACTCGCACGGATTCTATCTTTTTCCGGTTCTCACAGGGACAGTTTTCCGATACTCGCATGGATTCTCCCTTTTCCGGGTACTCGCCCGGATTCCACCATTTTTCGATACTCGCACGGATTCTATCTTTTTCCGGTACTCACACGGACAGTTTTCCGGTACTCGCATGGATTCTCCCTTTTCCGGGTACTCGCCCGGATTCCACCATTTTTCGATACTCGCACGGATTCTATCTTTTTTCGGTACTCACAGGGACAGTTTTCCGGTACTCGCATGGATTCTCCCTTTTCCGGGTACTCGCCCGGATTCCACCATTTTTCGATACTCGCACGGATTCTATCTTTTTCCGGTACTCACAGGGACAATTTTTTGGTACTCGCAGGAATTCTCCCTTTTTCGGGTAGTCACCCGAATTCCACCATTTTTCGATACTCGCACGGATTCTATCTTTTTCCGGTACTCACAGGGACAGTTTTTCGGCACTCGCATGGATTCTCCCTTTTTCGGGTACTCGCCCGGATTCCACCATTTTTCGATACTCGCACAGATTCTATCTTTTTTCGGTACTCACAGGGACAGTTTTTCGGCACTCACATGGATTCTCCCTTTTTCGGGTACTCGCCCGGATTCCACCATTTTTCGATACTCGCACGGATTCTATCTTTTTTCGGTACTCACAGGGACAGTTTTCCGGTACTTGCATGGATTCTCCCTTTTCCGGGTACTCGCCCGGATTCCACCATTTTTCGATACCCGCACGTATTCTATCTTTTTCCTGTACTCACAGGGACAGTTTTCGGGTAACCGCATGGATTCTCCCTTTTTCGGGTGCTCGCCCGGATTCCACCATTTTTCGATACTCGCACGGATTCTATCTTTTTTCGGTACTCATAGGGACAGTTTTTCGGCAATCGCATGGATTCTCCCTTTTTCGGGTACTCGCTCGGATTCCACCATTTTTCGATACTCGCACGGATTCTATCTTTTTCCGGTTCTCACAGGGACAGTTTTTCGGCACTCGCATGGATTCTCCCTTTTTCGGGTACTCGCCCGGATTCCACCATTTTTCGATACTCGCACGGATTCTATCTTTTTCCGGTTCTCACAGGGACAGTTTTCCGATACTCGCATGGATTCTCCCTTTTCCGGGTACTCGCCCGGATTCCACCATTTTTCGATACTCGCACGGATTCTATCTTTTTCCGGTACTCACAGGGACAGTTTTCCGGCACTCGCATGGATTCTCCCTTTTCCGGGTACTCGCCCGTATTCCACCATTTTTCGATACTCGCACGTATTCTATCTTTTTCCGGTACTCACAGGGACAGTTTTCTGGTACTCGCATGGATTCACCCTTTTTCGGGTGCTCGCTCGGATTCCACCATTTTTCGATACTCGCACCGATTCTATCTTTTTTCGGTACTCATAGGGTCAGTTTTCCGGCACTCGCATGGATTCTCCCTTTTTCGGGTACTCGCCCGGATTCCACCATTTTTCGATACTCGCACGGATTCTATCTTTTTCCGGTACTCACAGGGACAGTTTTCCCGTACTCACTTGGATTCTCCTTTTTTAGGCTGCTCGCCCGGATTCCACCAGTTTTCGATACTCGCACGGATTCTATCTTTTTTCGGTACTCATAGGGTCAGTTTTCCGGAACTCGCATGGATTCTCCCTTTTCCGGGTACTCGCCCGGATTCCACCATTTTTCGATACCCGCACGTATTCTATCTTTTTCCTATACTCACAGGGACAGTTTTCGGGTAACCGCATGGATTCTCCCTTTTTCGGGTGCTCGCCCGGATTCCACCATTTTTCGATACTCGCACGGATTCTATCTTTTTTCGGTACTCATAGGGACAGTTTTTCGGCACTCGCATGGATTCTCCCTTTTTCGGGTACTCGCCCGGATTCCACCATTTTTCGATACTCGCACGGATTCTATCTTTTTCCGATTCTCACAGGGACAGTTTTCCGATACTCGCATGGATTCTCCCTTTTCCGGGTACTCGCCCGGATTCCACCATTTTTCGATACTCGCACGGATTCTATATTTTTCCGGTTCTCACAGGGACAGTTTTCCGGTACTCGCATGGATTTTCCCTTTTTCGGGTACTCGCCCGGATTCCACCATTTTTCGATACTCGCACGGATTCTATCTTTTTTCGGTACTCACAGGGACAGTTTTCCGGCACTCGCATGGATTCTCCCTTTTTCGGGTACTCGCCCGGATTCCACCATTTTTCGATACTCGCACGTATTCTATCTTTTTCCGGTACTCACAGGCACAGTTTTCTGGTACTCGCATGGATTCTCCCTTTTTCGGGTGCTCGCCCGGATTCCACCATTTTTCGATACTCGCACGGATTCTATCTTTTTTCGGTACTCATAGGGACAGTTTTCCGGCACTCGCATGGATTCTCCTTTTTTCGGGTACTCGCCCGGATTCCACCATTTTTCGATACTCGCACGGATTCTATCTTTTTTCGGTACTCACAGGCACAGTTTTCCGGCACTCGCATGGATTCTCCCTTTTTCGGGTACTCGCCCGTATTCCACCATTTTTCGATACTCGCACGGATTCTATCTTTTTTCGGTACTCACAGGGACAGTTTTCCGGTACTCGCATGGATTCTCCCTTTTCCGGGTAGTCGCCCGGATTCCACCATTTTTCGATACTCGCACGGATTCTATCTTTTTCCGGTACTCACAGGGACAGTTTTCCAGTACTCGCTTGGATTCTCCTTTTTTCGGGTACTCGCCCGGATTCCACCATTTTTCGATACTCGCACGTATTCTATCTTTTTCCGGGACTCACAGGGACAGTTTTCTGGTACTCCCATGGATTCTCCCTTTTTAGGGTGCTCGCCCGGATGCCACCATTTTTCGATACTCGCACGGATTCTATCTTTCTCCGGTACTCACAGGGACAGTTTTCCGGTACTCGCATGGATTCTCCCTTTTTCGGGTACTCGCCCGGATTCCACCATTTTTCGATACTCGCACGGATTCTATCTTTTTCCGGTACTCACAGGAACAATTTTCTGGTACTCGCAGGAATTCTCCCTTTTCCGGGTACTCGCCCGGATTCCACCATTTTTCGATACTCGCACGGATTCTCCTTTTTTAGGCTGCTCGCCCGGATTCCACCAGTTTTCGATACTCGCACGGATTCTATCTTTTTTCGGTACTCATAGGGTCAGTTTTCCGGAACTCGCATGGATTCTCCCTTTTCCGGGTACTCGCCCGGATTCCACCATTTTTCGATACCCGCACGTATTCTATCTTTTTCCTATACTCACAGGGACAGTTTTCGGGTAACCGCATGGATTCTCCCTTTTTCGGGTGCTCGCCCGGATTCCACCATTTTTCGATACTCGCACGGATTCTATCTTTTTTCGGTACTCATAGGGACAGTTTTTCGGCACTCGCATGGATTCTCCCTTTTTCGGGTACTCGCCCGGATTCCACCATTTTTCGATACTCGCACGGATTCTATCTTTTTCCGATTCTCACAGGGACAGTTTTCCGATACTCGCATGGATTCTCCCTTTTCCGGGTACTCGCCCGGATTCCACCATTTTTCGATACTCGCACGGATTCTATATTTTTCCGGTTCTCACAGGGACAGTTTTCCGGTACTCGCATGGAATTTCCCTTTTTCGGGTACTCGCCCGGATTCCACCATTTTTCGATACTCGCACGGATTCTATCTTTTTTCGGTACTCACAGGGACAGTTTTCCGGCACTCGCATGGATTCTCCCTTTTTCGGGTACTCGCCCGGATTCCACCATTTTTCGATACTCGCACGTATTCTATCTTTTTCCGGTACTCACAGGCACAGTTTTCTGGTACTCGCATGGATTCTCCCTTTTTCGGGTGCTCGCCCGGATTCCACCATTTTTCGATACTCGCACGGATTCTATCTTTTTTCGGTACTCATAGGGACAGTTTTCCGGCACTCGCATGGATTCTCCTTTTTTCGGGTACTCGCCCGGATTCCACCATTTTTCGATACTCGCACGGATTCTATCTTTTTTCGGTACTCACAGGCACAGTTTTCCGGCACTCGCATGGATTCTCCCTTTTTCGGGTACTCGCCCGTATTCCACCATTTTTCGATACTCGCACGGATTCTATCTTTTTTCGGTACTCACAGGGACAGTTTTCCGGTACTCGCATGGATTCTCCCTTTTTCGGGTACTCGCCCGGATTCCACCATTTTTCGATACTCGCACGGATTCTATCTTTTTTCGGTACTCACAGGGACAGTTTTCCGGTACCCGCATGGATTCTCCCTTTTCCGGGTACTCGCCCGGATTCCACCATTTTTCGATACTCGCACGTATTCTATCTTTTTCCGGTACTCACAGGCACAGTTTTCTGGTACTCGCATGGATTCTCCCTTTTTCGGGTGCTCGCCCGGATTCCACCATTTTTCGATACTCGCACGGTTTCTATCTTTTTTCGGTACTCACAGGGACAATTTTCCGGCACTCGCATGGATTCTCCCTTTTTCGGGTCCTCGCCCGGATTCCACCATTTTTCGATACTCGCACGGATTCTATCTTTTTCCGGTTCTCACAGGGACAGTTTTCCGATACTCGCATGGATTCTCCCTTTTCCGGGTACTCGCCCGGATTCCACCATCTTTCGATACTCGCACGGATTCTATCTTTTTCCGGTACTCACAGGGACAGTTTTCCGGTACTCGCATGGATTCTCCCTTTTCCGGGTACTCGCCCGGATTCCACCATTTTTCGATACTCGCACGGATTCTATCTTTTTCCGGTACTCACAGGGACAATTTTCTGGTACTCGCAGGAATTCTCCCTTTTCCGGGTAGTCACCCGAATTCCACCATTTTTCGATACTCGCACGTATTCTATCTTTTTCCGGTACTCACAGGGACAGTTTTCTGGTACTCGCATGGATTCTCCCTTTTCCGAGTACTCGCCCGGATTACACCATTTTTCGATACTCGCACGGATTCTATCTTTTTCCGGTACTCATAGGGACAATTTCCGGTACTCGCAGGAATTCTCCCTTTTTCGGGTGATCGCTCGGATTTTACCATTTTTCGATACTCGCACGGATTCTATCTTTTTTCGGTGCTCACAGGGACAGTTTTCCGGCACTCGCATGGATTCTCCCTTTTTCGGGTACTCGCTCGGATTCCACCATTTTTCGACACTCGCACGGATTCTATCTTTTTTCCGGTTCTCACAGGGATAGTTTTTCGATACTCGCATGGATTCTCCCTTTTCCGGGTACTCGCCCGGATTCCACCTTTTTTCGATACTCGCACGTATTCTATCTTTTTCCGATACTCACAGGGACAGTTTTCTGGTACTCGCATGGATTCTCCCTTTTTAGGGTGCTCGCCCGAATTCCACCATTTTTCGATACTCGCACGGATTCTATCTTTTTTCGTTACTCACAGGGACAGTTTTCCGGCACTCGCGTGGATTCTTCTTTTTTCGGGTACTCGCCCGGATTCCACCATTTTTCGATACTCGCACGGATTCTATCTTTTTTCGGTACTCACAGGCACAGTTTTCCGGCACTCGCATGGATTCTCCCTTTTTCGGGTACTCGCCCGTATTCCACCATTTTTCGATACTCGCACGGATTCTATCTTTTTTCGGTACTCACAGGGACAGTTTTCCGGTACTCGCATGGATTCTCCCTTTTCCGGGTAGTCGCCCGGATTCCACCATTTTTCGATACTCGCACGGATTCTATCTTTTTCCGGTACTCACAGGGACAGTTTTCCAGTACTCGCTTGGATTCTCCTTTTTTCGGGTACTCGCCCGGATTCCACCATTTTTCGATACTCGCACGTATTCTATCTTTTTCCGGGACTCACAGGGACAGTTTTCTGGGTACTCCCATGGATTCTCCCTTTTTAGGGTGCTCGCCCGGATGCCACCATTTTTCGATACTCGCACGGATTCTATCTTTCTCCGGTACTCACAGGGACAGTTTTCCGGTACTCGCATGGATTCTCCCTTTTTCGGGTACTCGCCCGGATTCCACCATTTTTCGATACTCGCACGGATTCTATCTTTTTCCGGGTACTCACAGGAACAATTTTCTGGTACTCGCAGGAATTCTCCCTTTTCCGGGTACTCGCCCGGATTCCACCATTTTTCGATACTCGCACGGATTCTCCTTTTTTAGGCTGCTCGCCCGGATTCCACCAGTTTTCGATACTCGCACGGATTCTATCTTTTTTCGGTACTCATAGGGTCAGTTTTCCGGAACTCGCATGGATTCTCCCTTTTCCGGGTACTCGCCCGGATTCCACCATTTTTCGATACCCGCACGTATTCTATCTTTTTCCTATACTCACAGGGACAGTTTTCGGGTAACCGCATGGATTCTCCCTTTTTCGGGTGCTCGCCGGATTCCACCATTTTTCGATACTCGCACGGATTCTATCTTTTTTCGGTACTCATAGGGACAGTTTTTCGGCACTCGCATGGATTCTCCCTTTTTCGGGTACTCGCCCGGATTCCACCATTTTTCGATACTCGCACGGATTCTATCTTTTTCCGATTCTCACAGGGACAGTTTTCCGATACTCGCATGGATTCTCCCTTTTCCGGGTACTCGCCCGGATTCCACCATTTTTCGATACTCGCACGGATTCTATATTTTTCCGGTTCTCACAGGGACAGTTTTCCGGTACTCGCATGGAATTTCCCTTTTTCGGGTACTCGCCCGGATTCCACCATTTTTCGATACTCGCACGGATTCTATCTTTTTTCGGTACTCACAGGGACAGTTTTCCGGCACTCGCATGGATTCTCCCTTTTTCGGGTACTCGCCCGGATTCCACCATTTTTCGATACTCGCACGTATTCTATCTTTTTCCGGTACTCACAGGCACAGTTTTCTGGTACTCGCCCATGGATTCTCCCTTTTTCGGGTGCTCGCCCGGATTCCACCATTTTTCGATACTCGCACGGATTCTATCTTTTTTCGGTACTCATAGGGACAGTTTTCCGGCACTCGCATGGATTCTCCTTTTTTCGGGTACTCGCCCGGATTCCACCATTTTTCGATACTCGCACGGATTCTATCTTTTTTCGGTACTCACAGGCACAGTTTTCCGGCACTCGCATGGATTCTCCCTTTTTCGGGTTACTCGCCCGTATTCCACCATTTTTCGATACTCGCCACGGATTCTATCTTTTTTTCGGTACTCACAGGGACAGTTTTCCGGTACTCGCATGGATTCTCCCTTTTTCGGGTACTCGCCCGGATTCCACCATTTTCGATACTCGCACGGATTCTATCTTTTTTCGGTACTCACAGGGACAGTTTTCCGGTACCCGCCATGGATTCTCCCTTTTCCGGGTACTCGCCCGGATTCCACCATTTTTCGATACTCGCACGTATTCTATCTTTTTCCGGTACTCCACAGGCACAGTTTTCTGGTACTTCCGCATGGATTCTCCCTTTTTCGGGTGCTCGCCCGGATTCCACCATTTTTCGATACTCGCACGGTTTCTATCTTTTTTCGGGTACTCACAGGGACAATTTTTCCGGCACTCGCATGGATTCTCCCTTTTTCGGGTCCTCGCCCGGATTCCACCATTTTTCGATACTCGCACGGATTCTATCTTTTTCCGGTTCTCACAGGGACAGTTTTCCGATACTCGCATGGATTCTCCCTTTTCCGGGTACCTCGCCCCGGATTCCACCATCTTTCGATACTCGCACGGATTCTATCTTTTTCCGGTACCTCACAGGGACAGTTTTCCGGTACTCCGCATGGATTCTCCCTTTTCCGGGTACTCGCCCGGATTCCACCATTTTTCGATACTCGCACGGATTCTATCTTTTTCCGGTACTCACAGGGACAATTTTCTGGTTACTCCGCAGTGAATTCTCCCCTTTTCCGGGTAGTCACCCGAATTCCACCATTTTTCGATACTCGCTACGTATTCTATCTTTTTCCGGTACTCACAGGGACAGTTTTCTGGTACTCGCATGGATTCTCCCTTTTTCCGAGTACTCGCCCGGATTACACCATTTTTCGATACTCGCACGGATTCTATCTTTTTCCGGTACTCATAGGGACAATTTCCGGTACTCGCAGGAATTCTCCCTTTTTCGGGTGATCGCTCGGATTTTACCATTTTTCGATACTCGCACGGATTCTATCTTTTTTCGGTGCTCACAGGGACAGTTTTCCGGCACTCGCATGGATTCTCCCTTTTTCGGGTACTCGCTCGGATTCCACCATTTTTCGACACTCGCACGGATTCTATCTTTTTTCCGGTTCTCACAGGGATAGTTTTTTCGATACTCGCATGGATTCTCCCTTTTCCGGGTACTCGCCCGGCATTTCCACCTTTTTTCGATACTCGCACGTATTCTATCTTTTTTCCGATACTCCACAGGGACAGTTTTCTGGTACTCGCATGGATTCTCCCTTTTTAGGGTGCTCGCCCCGAATTCCACCATTTTTCGATACTCGCACGGATTCTATCTTTTTTCGTTACTCACAGGGACAGTTTTCCGGCACTCGCGTGGATTCTTCCTTTTTTCGGGTACTCGCTCCGGATTCCACCATTTTTCGATACTCGCACGGATTCTATCTTTTTCCGGTTCTCAGTGGGACAGTTTTCCGATACTCGCATGGATTCTCCCTTTTCCGGGTACTCGCCCGGATTCCACCATTTTTCGATACTCGCACGGATTCTATCTTTTTTCCGGTTCTCACAGGGACAATTTTCTGGTACTCGCAGGAATTCTCCCTTTTTCGGGTACTCACCCGGATTCCACCATTTTTCGATAGTCGCACGGATTCTATCTTTTTTCGGTACTCCCAGGGACAGTTTTTCGATACTCGCATGGATTCTCCCTTTTCCGGGTACTCGCCCGGATTCCACCATTTTTCGATACTCGCACGGATTCTCCCTTTTTCCGGTACTCACAGGGACAGTTTTCCGGTACTCGCATGGATTCTCCCCTTTTTCCGGGTACTCGACCGGATTCCACCATTTTTCGATACTCGCACGGATTCTATCTTTTTCCGGTACTCACAGGAACAATTTTCTGGTACTCGCAGGAATTCTCCCTTTTCCGGGTACTCGCCCGGATTCCACCATTTTTCGATACTCGCACGGATTCTATCTTTTTCCGGTTCTCACAGGGACAGTTTTCCAATACTCGCTTGGATTCTCCTTTTTTCGGGTACTCGCCCGGATTCCACCATTTTTCGATACTCGTACGGATTCTATCCTTTTCCGGTACTCACAGGGACAATTTTCTGGTACTCGCAGGAATTCTCCCCTTTTTCGGGTACTCGCCCCGGATTCCACCATTTTTCGATACTCGCACAGATTCCACCATTTTTCGATACTCGCACGTATTCTATCTTTTTCCGGTACTCACAGGGACAGTTTTCTGGTACTCGCATGGATTCTCCCTTTTCCGAGTACTCGCCCGGATTACACCATTTTTCGATACTCGCACGGATTCTATCTTTTTCCGGTACTCATAGGGACAATTTCCGGTACTCGCAGGAATTCTCCCTTTTTCCGGGTGATCGCTCGGATTTTACCATTTTTCGATACTCGCACGGATTCTACCTTTTTTCGGTGCTCACAGGGACAGTTTTCCGGCACTCGCATGGATTCTCCCTTTTTCGGGTACTCGCTCGGATTCCACGATTTTTCGATACTCGCACGGATTCTATCTTTTTCCGGTTCTCACAGGGATAGTTTTCCGATACTCGCATGGATTCTCCCTTTTCCGGGTACTCGCCCGGATTCCACCTTTTTTCGATACTCGCACGTATTCTATCTTTTTCCGATACTCACAGGGACAGTTTTCTGGTACTCGCATGGTTCTCCCTTTTTAGGGTGCTCGCCCGAATTCCACCATTTTTCGATACTCGCACGGATTCTATCATTTTTCGGTACTCACAGGGACAGTTTTCCGGCACTCGCGTGGATTCTTCCTTTTTCGGGTACTCGCCCGGATTCCACCATTTTTCGATACTCGCACGGATTCTCCCTTTTTCCGGTACTCACAGGGACAGTTTTCCGGTACTCGCATGGATTCTCCCTTTTTCCGGGTACTCGACCGGATTCCACCATTTTTCGATACTCGCACGGATTCTATCTTTTTCCGGTACTCACAGGAACAATTTTCTGGTACTCGCAGGAATTCTCCCTTTTCCGGGTACTCGCCCGGATTCCACCATTTTTCGATACTCGCACGGATTCTATCTTTTTCCGGTTCTCACAGGGACAGTTTTCCAATACTCGCTTGGATTCTCCTTTTTTCGCGTACTCGCCCGGATTCCACCATTTTTCGATACTCGTACGGATTCTATCTTTTTCCGGTACTCACAGGGACAATTTTCTGGTACTCACAGGAATTCTCCCTTTTTCGGGTACTCGCCCGGATTCCACCATTTTTCGATACTCGCACAGATTCCACCATTTTTCGATACTCGCCCGGAACAGTTTTCCGGTACTCGCATGGATTCTCCCTTTTCGGAGTACTCGCCCGGATTACACCATTTTTCGATACTCGCACGGATTCTATCTTTTTCCAGTACTCATAGGGACAGTTTCCGGTACTCGCAGGAATTCTCCCTTTTTCGGGTGCTCGCCCGGATTCCACCATTTTTCGATACTCGCACGGATTCTATCTTTTTCCGGTACTCACAGGGACAGTTTCCGGTACTCGCAAGAATTCTCCCTTTTTCGGGTCCTCGCCCGGATTCCACCATTTTTCGATACTCGCACGGATTCTATCTTTTTTCGGTACTCCCAGGGACAGTTTTTCGATACTCGCATGGATTCTCCCTTTTCCGGGTACTCGCCCGGATTCCACCATTTTTCGATACTCGCACGGATTCACCCTTTTTCCGGTACTCACAGGGACAGTTTTCCGGTACTCGCATGGATTCTCCCTTTTTCCGGGTACTCGACCGGATTCCACCATTTTTCGATACTCGCACGGATTCTATCTTTTTCCGGTACTCACAGGAACAATTTTCTGGTACTCGCAGGAATTCTCCCTTTTCCGGGTACTCGCCCGGATTCCACCATTTTTCGATACTCGCACGGATTCTATCTTTTTCCGGTTCTCACAGGGACAGTTTTCCAATACTCGCTTGGATTCTCCTTTTTTCGGGTACTCGCCCGGATTCCACCATTTTTCGATACTCGTACGGATTCTATCCTTTTCCGGTACTCACAGGGACAATTTTCTGGTACTCGCAGGAATTCTCCCTTTTTCGGGTACTCGCCCGGATTCCACCATTTTTCGATACTCGCACAGATTCCACCATTTTTCGATACTCGCACGTATTCTATCTTTTTCCGGTACTCACAGGGACAGTTTTCTGGTACTCGCATGGATTCTCCCTTTTCCGAGTACTCGCCCGGATTACACCATTTTTCGATACTCGCACGGATTCTATCTTTTTCCGGTACTCATAGGGACAATTTCCGGTACTCGCAGGAATTCTCCCTTTTTCGGGTGATCGCTCGGATTTTACCATTTTTCGATACTCGCACGGATTCTACCTTTTTTCGGTGCTCACAGGGACAGTTTTTCGGCACTCGCATGGATTCTCCCTTTTTCGGGTACTCGCTCGGATTCCACGATTTTTCGATACTCGCACGGATTCTATCTTTTTCCGGTTCTCACAGGGATAGTTTTCCGATACTCGCATGGATTCTCCCTTTTCCGGGTACTCGCCCGGATTCCACCTTTTTTCGATACTCGCACGTATTCTATCTTTTTCCGATACTCACAGGGACAGTTTTCTGGTACTCGCATGGTTCTCCCTTTTTAGGGTGCTCGCCCGAATTCCACCATTTTTCGATACTCGCACGGATTCTATCATTTTTCGGTACTCACAGGGACAGTTTTCCGGCACTCGCGTGGATTCTTCCTTTTTCGGGTACTCGCCCGGATTCCACCATTTTTCGATACTCGCACGGATTCTATCTTTTTCCGGTTCTCAGTGGGACAGTTTTCCGATACTCGCATGGATTTTCCCTTTTCCGGGTACTCGCCCGGATTCCACCATTTTTCGATACTCGCACGGATTCTATCTTTTTCCGGTTCTCATAGGGACAATTTTCTGGTACTCGCAGGAATTCTCCCTTTTTCGGGTACTCACCCGGATTCCACCATTTTTCGATAGTCGCACGGATTCTATCTTTTTTCGGTACTCCCAGGGACAGTTTTTCGATACTCGCATGGATTCTCCCTTTTCCGGGTACTCGCCCGGATTCCACCATTTTTCGATACTCGCACGGATTCTCCCTTTTTCCGGTACTCACAGGGACAGTTTTCCGGTACTCGCATGGATTCTCCCTTTTTCCGGGTACTCGACCGGATTCCACCATTTTTCGATACTCGCACGGATTCTATCTTTTTCCGGTACTCACAGGAACAATTTTCTGGTACTCGCAGGAATTCTCCCTTTTCCGGGTACTCGCCCGGATTCCACCATTTTTCGATACTCGCACGGATTCTATCTTTTTCCGGTTCTCACAGGGACAGTTTTCCAATACTCGCTTGGATTCTCCTTTTTTCGCGTACTCGCCCGGATTCCACCATTTTTCGATACTCGTACGGATTCTATCTTTTTCCGGTACTCACAGGGACAATTTTCTGGTACTCACAGGAATTCTCCCTTTTTCGGGTACTCGCCCGGATTCCACCATTTTTCGATACTCGCACAGATTCCACCATTTTTCGATACTCGCCCGGAACAGTTTTCCGGTACTCGCATGGATTCTCCCTTTTCCGAGTACTCGCCCGGATTACACCATTTTTCGATACTCGCACGGATTCTATCTTTTTCCAGTACTCATAGGGACAGTTTCCGGTACTCGCAGGAATTCTCCCTTTTTCGGGTGCTCGCCCGGATTCCACCATTTTTCGATACTCGCACGGATTCTATCTTTTTCCGGTACTCACAGGGACAGTTTCCGGTACTCGCAAGAATTCTCCCTTTTTCGGGTCCTCGCCCGGATTCCACCATTTTTCGATACTCGCACGGATTCTATCTTTTTTCGGTACTCACTGGGACTGTTTTCCTGTACTCGCATGGATTCTCCCATTTCCGGGTACTCGCCCGGATTCCACCATTTTTCGATACTCGCACGTATTCTATCTTTTTCCGGTACTCACAGGGACAGTTTTTTGGTACTCGCATGGATTCTCCCTTTTTCGGGTGCTCGCCCGGATTCCACCATTTTTCGATACTCGCACGGATTATATCTTTTTTCGGTACTCACAGGGACAGTTTTCCGGTGCTCGCATGGATTCTCCCTTTTCCGGGTACTCGCCCGGATTCCACCATTTTTCGATACTCGCACGTATTCTATCTTTTTCCGGTACTCACAGGCACAGTTTTCTGGTACTCGCATGGATTCTCCCTTTTCCGGGTACTCGCCCGGATTCCACCATTTTTCGATACTCGCACGGATTCTATCTTTTTCCGGTACTCACAGGGACAGTTTTCCGGTACTCGCATGGATTCTCCCTTTTCCGGGTACTCGCCCGGATTCCACCATTTTTCGATACTCGCACGTATTCTATCTTTTTCCGGTACTCACAGGCACAGTTTTCTGGTACTCGCATGGATTCTCCCTTTTCCGGGTACTCGCCCGGATTCCACCATTTTTCGATACTCGCACGGATTCTATCTTTTTCCGGTACTCACAGGGACAGTTTTCCGGTACTCGCATGGATTCTCCCTTTTCCGGGTACTCGCCCGGATTCCACCATTTTTCGATACTCGCACGTATTCTATCTTTTTCCGGGACTCACAGGGACAGTTTTCTGGTACTCCCATGGATTCTCCCTTTTTAGGGTGCTCGCCCGGATGCCACCATTTTTCGATACTCGCACGGATTCTATCTTTCTCCGGTACTCACAGGGACAGTTTTCCGGTACTCGCATGGATTCTCCCTTTTTCGGGTACTCGCCCGGATTCCACCATTTTTCGATACTCGCACGGATTCTATCTTTTTCCGGTACTCACAGGAACAATTTTCTGGTACTCGCAGGAATTCTCCCTTTTCCGGGTACTCGCCCGGATTCCACCATTTTTCGATACTCGCACGGATTCTATCTTTTTCCGGTACTCACAGGGACAGTTTTCCGGTACTCGCATGGATTCTCCCTTTTCCTGGTACTCGCCCGGATTCCACCATTTTTCGATACTCGCACGTATTCTATCTTTTTCCGGTACTCACAGGGACAGTTTTCCGGTACTCGCATGGATTCTCCCTTTTCCGGGTACTCGCCCGGATTCCATCATTTTTCGATACTCGCACGTATTCTATCTTTTTCCGGTACTCACAGGGACAGTTTTCTGGTACTCGCATGGATTCTCCCTTTTTCGGGTGCTCGCCCGGATTCCATCATTTTTCGATACTCGCACGGATTCTATCTTTTTTCGGTACTCACAGGGACAGTTTTCCGGCACTCGCATGGATTCTCCCTTTTTCGGGTACTCGCCCGGATTCCACCATTTTTCGATACTCGCACGGATTCTATCTTTTTCCGGTACTCACAGGGACAGTTTTCCGGTACTCGCATGGATTCTCCCTTTTCCGGGTACTCGCCCGGATTCCACCATTTTTCGATACTCGCACGTATTCTATCTTTTTCCGGTACTCACAGGGACAGTTTTCTGGTACTCGCATGGATTCTCCCTTTTGAGGGTGCTCGCCCGGATGCCACCATTTTTCGATACTCGCATGGATTCTATCTTTTTCCGGTACTCACAGGGACAATTTTCTGGTACTCGCAGGAATTCTCCCTTTTTCGGGTTCTCATAGGGACAGTTTTCCGGCACTCGCATGGATTCTCCCTTTTTCGGGTACTCGCCCGGATTCCACCATTTTTCGATACTCGCACGGATTCTATCTTTTTCCGATTCTCACAGGGACAGTTTTCCGATACTCGCATGGATTCTCCCTTTTCCGGGTACTCGCCCGGATTCCACCATTTTTCGATACTCGCACGGATTCTATCTTTTTCCGGTACTCACAGGGACAGTTTTCCGGTACTCGCATGGATTCTCCCTTTTCCGGGTACCCACCCGGATTCCACCATTTTTCGATACTCGCACGGATTCTATCTTTTTCCGGTACTCACAGGGACAGTTTTCCGGCACTCGCATGGATTCTCCCTTTTTCGGGTACTCGCCCGGATTCCACCATTTTTCGATACTCGCACGGATTCTATCTTTTTCCGATTCTCACAGGGACAGTTTTCCGATGCTCGCATGGATTCTCCCTTTTCCGGGTACTCGCCAGGATTCCACCATTTTTCGATACTCGCACGGATTCTATCTTTTTCCGGTACTCACAGGAACAATTTTCTGGTACTCGTAGGAATTCTCCCTTTTTCGGGTACTCGCCCGGATTCCACTATTTTTCGATACTCGCACGGATTCTATCTTTTTCCGGTACTCACAGCAACAATTTTCTGGTACTCGCAGGAATTCTCCCTTTTTCGGGTACTCGCCCGGATTCCACCATTTTTCGATACTCGCACAGATTCCACCATTTTTCGATACTCGCACGGATTCTATCTTTTTCCGGTACTCACAGGAACAATTTTCTGGTACTCGTAGGAATTCTCCCTTTTTCGGGTACTCGCCCGGATTCCACCATTTTTCGATACTCGCACAGATTCCACCATTTTTCGATACTCGCACGGATTCTATCTTTTTCCGGTACTCACAGGAACAATTTTCTGGTACTCGCAAGAATTCTCCCTTTTTCGGGTACTCGCCCGGATTCCACCATTTTTCGATACTCGCACGGATTCTATCTTTTTCCGATTCTCACAGGGACAGTTTTCCGATAATCGCATGGATTCTCCCTTTTCCGGGTACTCGCCCGGATTCCACCATTTTTCGATACTCGCACGGATTCTATCTTTTTCCGGTACTCACAGGGACAGTTTTCCGGTACTCGCATGGATTCTCCCTTTTCCGGGTACCCACCCGGATTCCACCATTTTTCGATACTCGCACGGATTCTATCTTTTTCCGGTACTCACAGGGACAGTTTTCCGGCACTCGCATGGATTCTCCCTTTTTCGGGTACTCGCCCGGATTCCACCATTTTTCGATACTCGCACGGATTCTATCTTTTTCCGGTACTCACAGGAACAATTTTCTGGTACTCGCAGGAATTCTCCCTTTTCCGGGTACTCGCCCGGATTCCACCATTTTTCGATACTCGTACGGATTCTATCTTTTTCCGGTTCTCACAGGGACAGTTTTCCGATACTCGCATGGATTCTCCCTTTTCCGGGTACTCGCCCGGATTCCACCATTTTTCGATACTCGCACGTATTCTATCTTTTTCCGGTACTCACAGGGACAGTTTTCTGGTACTCGCATGGATTCTCCCTTTTTAGGGTGCTCGCCCGGATGCCACCATTTTTCGATACTCGCACGGATTCTATCTTTCTCCGGTACTCACAGGGACAGTTTTCCGGTACTCGCATGGATTCTCCCTTTTCCGGGTACTCGCCCGGATTCCACCATTTTTCGATACTCGCACGGATTCTATCTTTTTCCGGTACTCACAGGGACAACTTTCTGGTACTCGCAGGAATTCTCCCTTTTCCGGGTACTCGCCCGGATTCCACCATTTTTCGATACTCGCACGGATTCTATCTTTTTCCGGTACTCACAGGGACAACTTTCTGGTACTCACAGGAATTCTCCCTTTTTCGGGTACTCGCCCGCATTCCACCATTTTTCGATACTCGCACGAATTCTATCTTTTTCCGGTACTCACAGGGGCAGTTTTCCGGCACTCGCATGGATTCTCCCTTTTTCGGGTACTCGCCCGGATTCCACCATTTTTCGATACTCGCACGGATTCTATCTTTTTCCGATTCTCACAGGGACAGTTTTCCGATACTCGCATGGATTCTCCCTTTTCCGGGTACTCGCCCGGATTCCACCATTTTTCGATACTCGCACGGATTCTATCTTTTTCCGGTACTCACAGGGACAGTTTTCCGGTACGTATGGATTCTCCCTTTTCCGGGTACCCGCCCGGATTCCACCATTTTTCGATACTCGCACGGATTCTATCTTTTTCCGGTACTCACAGGAACAATTTTCTGGTACTCGCAGGAATTCTCCCTTTTTCGGGTACTCGCTCGGATTCCACCATTTTTCGATACTCGCACAGATTCCACCATTTTTCGATACTCGCACGGATTCTATCTTTTTCCGATACTCACAAGAACAATTTTCTGGTACTCGTAGGAATTCTCCCTTTTTCGGGTACTCGCCCGGATTCCACCATTTTTCGATACTCGCACGGATTCTATCTTTTTCCGGTACTCACAGGAACAATTTTCTGGTACTCGCAGGAATTCTCCCTTTTTCGGGTACTCGCTCGGATTCCACCATTTTTCGATACTCGCACAGATTCCACCATTTTTCGATACTCGCACGGATTCTATCTTTTTCCGATACTCACAAGAACAATTTTCTGGTACTCGTAGGAATTCTCCCTTTTTCGGGTACTCGCCCGGATTCCACCATTTTTCGATACTCGCACGGATTCTATCTTTTTCCGGTACTCACAGGAACAATTTTCTGGTACTCGTAGGAATTCTCCCTTTTTCGGGTACTCGCCCGGATTCCACCATTTTTCGATACTCGCACGGATTCTATCTTTTTCCGGTACTCACAGGGACAGTTTTCCGGTACTCGCATGGATTCTCCCTTTTCCGGGTACTCGCCCGGATTCCACCATTTTTCGATACTCGCATGGATTCTATCTTTTTCCGGTACTCACAGGGACAGTTTTCCGGTACTTGCATGGATTCTCCCTTTTCCGGGTACTTGCCCGGATTCCACCATTTTTCGATACTCACATGGATTCTATCTTTCTCCGGTACTCACAGGGACAGTTTTCCGATACTCGCATGGATTCTCCCTTTTCCGGGTACACGCCCGGATTCCACCATTTTTCGATACTCGCACGAATTCTATCTTTTTCCGGTACTCACAGGGACAGTTTTCCGGTGCTCGCATGGATTCTCCCTTTTCCGGGTACTCGCCCGGATTCCACGATTTTTCGATACTCGCACGTATTCTATCTTTTTCCGGTACTCACAGGGACAGTTTTCTGGTACTCTCATGGATTCTCCCTTTTTAGGGTGCTCGCTCGGATGCCACCATTTTTCGATACTCGCACGGATTCTATCTTTCTCCGGTACTCACAGGGATAGTTTTCCGGTACTCGCATGGATTCTCCCTTTTACGGGTACTCGCCCGAATTCCACCATTTTTCGATACTCGCATGGATTCTATCTTTCTCCGGTACTCACAGGGACAGTTTTCCGATACTCGCATGGATTCTCCCTTTTCCGGGTACTCGCCCGGATTCCACCATTTTTCGATACTCGCACGAATTCTATCTTTTTTCGGTACTCACAGGGACAGCTTTCCGGTACTTGCATGGATTCTCCCTTTTCCGGGTACTCGCCCGGATTCCACCATTTTTCGATACTCGCACAGATTCTATCTTTCTCCGGCACTCACAGGGACAGTTTTCCGATACTCGCATGCATTCTCCCTTTTCCGGGTACTCGCCCGAATTTCACCATTTTTCGATACTCGCACGGATTCTATCTTTTTCCGGTACTCACAGGGATAGTTTTCCGGTACTCGCATGGATTCTCCCTTTTCCGGGTACTCGCCCGGATTCCACCATTTTTCGATACTCGCACGGATTCTATCTTTTTCCGGTACTCACAGGAACAATTTTCTGGTACTCCTAGGAATTCTCCCTTTTTCGGGTACTCGCCCGGATTCCACAATTTTTTGATACTCACACGGATTCTATCTTTTTCCGGTACTCACAGGAACAATTTTCTGGTACTCGCAGGAATTCTCCCTTTTCCGGGTACTCGCCCGGATTCCACCATTTTTCGATACTCGCACGAATTCTATCTTTTTCCGGTACTCACAGGGACAGTTTTCCGGCACTCGCATGGATTCTGCCTTTTTCGGGTACTCGCCCGTATTCCACCATTTTTCGATACTCGCACGGATTCTATCTTTCTCGGGTACTCACAGGGATAGTTTTCCGGTACTCGCATGGATTCTCCCTTTTCCGGGTACTCGCCCGGATTCCACCATTTTTCGATACTCGCACGGATTCTATCTTTTTCCGGTTCTCACAGGGACAGTTTTCCGATACTCGCATGGATTCTCCCTTTTCCGGGTAGTCGCCCGGATTCCACCATTTTTCGATACTCGCACGGATTCTATCTTTTTCCGGTACTCACAGGAACAATTTTCTGGTACTCGCAGGAATTCTCCCTTTTCCGGGTACTCGCCCGGATTCCACCATTTTTCGATACTCGCACGAATTCTATCTTTTTCCGGTACTCACAGGGACAGTTTTCCGGCACTCGCATGGATTCTCCCTTTTTCGGGTACTCGCCCGGATTCCACCATTTTTCGATACTCGCACGTACTCTATCTTTTTCCGGTACTCACAGGGACAGTTTTCTGGTACTCGCATGGATTCTCCCTTTTTAGGGTGCTCGCCCGGATGCCACCATTTTTCGATACTCGAACGGATTCTATCTTTCTCCGGAACTCACGGGGACAGTTTTCCGGTACTCGCATGGATTCTCCCTTTTCCGGGTACTCGCCCGGATTCCACCATTTTTCGATACTCGCACGGATTCTATCTTTTTCCGGTACTCACAGGGACAACTTTCTGGTACTCGCAGGAATTCTCCCTTTTTCGGGTACTCGCCCGGATTCCACCATTTTTCGATACTCGCACGGATTCTATCTTTTTCCGGTACTCGCATGGATTCTCCCTTTTTCGGGTGCTCGCCCGGATTCCACCATTTTTCGATACTCGCACGGATTCTATCTTTTTCCGGTACTCACAGGGACAATTTTCTGGTACTCGCAGGAATTCTCCCTTTTTCGGGTACTCGACCGGATTCCACCATTTTTCGATACTCGCACGGATTCTATCTTTTTTCTGTACTCATAGGGACAGTTTCCGGTACTCGCAGGAATTCTCCCTTTTTCGGGTACTCGCCCGTATTCCACCATTTTTCGATACTCGCACGGATTCTATCTTTTTCCGGTACTCACAGGGACAGTTTTCCGGTACTCGCATGGATTCTCCCTTTTTCGGGTGCTCGCCCGGATTCCACCATTTTTCGATACTCGCACGGATTCTATCTTTTTCCGGTACTCACAGGGACAGTTTTCCGGTACTCGCATGGATTCTCCCTTTTCCGGGTACTCGCCCGGATTCCACCATTTTTCGATACTCGCACGGATTCTATCTTTTTCCGGTACTCATAGGGACAATTTTCTGGTACTCGCAGGAATTCTCCCTTTTTCGGGTACTCGCCCGGATTCCACCATTTTTCGATACTCGCACGAATTCTATCTTTTTCCGGTACTCACAGGGACAGTTTTCCGGCACTCGCATGGATTCTCCCTTTTCCGGGTACTCGCCCGGATTCCACCATTTTTCGATACTCGCATGGATTCTATCTTTTTCCGGTACTCACAGGGACAGTTTTCCGGTACTTGCATGGATTCTCCCTTTTCCGGGTACTTGCCCGGATTCCACCATTTTTCGATACTCACATGGATTCTATCTTTCTCCGGTACTCACAGGGACAGTTTTCCGATACTCGCATGGATTCTCCCTTTTCCGGGTACACGCCCGGATTCCACCATTTTTCGATACTCGCACGAATTCTATCTTTTTCCGGTACTCACAGGGACAGTTTTCCGGTGCTCGCATGGATTCTCCCTTTTCCGGGTACTCGCCCGGATTCCACCATTTTTCGATACTCGCACGTATTCTATCTTTTTCCGGTACTCACAGGGACAGTTTTCTGGTACTCGCATGGATTCTCCCTTTTTAGGGTGCTCGCTCGGATGCCACCATTTTTCGATACTCGCACGGATTCTATCTTTCTCCGGTACTCACAGGGATAGTTTTCCGGTACTCGCATGGATTCTCCCTTTTACGGGTACTCGCCCGAATTCCACCATTTTTCGATACTCGCATGGATTCTATCTTTCTCCGGTACTCACAGGGACAGTTTTCCGATACTCGCATGGATTCTCCCTTTTCCGGGTACTCGCCCGGATTCCACCATTTTTCGATACTCGCACGAATTCTATCTTTTTTCGGTACTCACAGGGACAGTTTTCCGGTACTTGCATGGATTCTCCCTTTTCCGGGTACTCGCCCGGATTCCACCATTTTTCGATACTCGCACAGATTCTATCTTTCTCCGGCACTCACAGGGACAGTTTTCCGATACTCGCATGCATTCTCCCTTTTCCGGGTACTCGCCCGAATTTCACCATTTTTCGATACTCGCACGGATTCTATCTTTTTCCGGTACTCACAGGGATAGTTTTCCGGTACTCGCATGGATTCTCCCTTTTCCGGGTACTCGCCCGGATTCCACCATTTTTCGATACTCGCACGGATTCTATCTTTTTCCGGTACTCACAGGAACAATTTTCTGGTACTCGTAGGAATTCTCCCTTTTTCGGGTACTCGCCCGGATTCCACAATTTTTTGATACTCACACGGATTCTATCTTTTTCCGGTACTCACAGGAACAATTTTCTGGTACTCGCAGGAATTCTCCCTTTTTCGGGTACTCGCCCGGATTCCACCATTTTTCGATACTCGCACGAATTCTATCTTTTTCCGGTACTCACAGGGACAGTTTTCCGGCACTCGCATGGATTCTCCCTTTTTCGGGTACTCGCCCGGATTCCACCATTTTTCGATACTCGCACGGATTCTATCTTTTTCCGATTCTCACAGGGACAGTTTTCCGATACTCGCATGGATTCTCCCTTTTCCGGGTACTCGCCCGGATTCCACCATTTTTCGATACTCGCACGGATTCTATATTTTTCCGGTACTCACAGGGACAGTTTTCCAGTACGTATGGATTCTCCATTTTCCGGGTACTCGCCCGGATTCCACCATTTTTCGATACTCGCACAGATTCTATCTTTCTCCGGCACTCACAGGGTTAGTTTTCCGGTACTCGCATGGATTCTCCCTTTTCCGGGTACTCGCCCGGATGCCACCATTTTTCGATACTCGCACGGATTCTATCTTTCTCCGGCACTCACAGGGACAGTTTTCCGATACTCGCATGCATTCTCCCTTTTCCGGGTACTCGCCCGGATTCCACCATTTTTCGATACTCGCACGTATTATATCTTTTTACGGTACTCACAGGGACAGTTTTCTGGTACTCGCATGGATTCTCCCTTTTTAGGGTGCTCGCCTGGATGCCACCATTTTTCGATACTCGCACGGATTCTATCTTTCTCCGGTACTCACAGGGACAGTTTTCCGGTACTCGCATGGATTCTCCCTTTTTCGGGTACTCGCCCGGATTCCACCATTTTTCGATACTCGCACGGATTCTATCTTTTTCCGGTACTCACAGGGACAATTTTCTGGTACTCGCAGGAATTCTCCCTTTTTCGGGTACTCGCCCGGATTCCACCATTTTTCGATACTCGCACAGATTCCACCATTTTTCGATACTCGCACGGATTCTATCTTTTTCCGGTACTCACAGGAACAATTTTCTGGTACTCGTAGGAATTCTCCCTTTTTCGGGTACTCGCCCGGATTCCACCATTTTTTGATACTCGCCCGGATTCTATCTTTTTCCGGTACTCACAGGAACAATTTTCTGGTACTCGCAGGAATTCTCCCTTTTCCGGGTACTCGCCCGGATTCCACCATTTTTCGATACTCGCACGGATTCTATCTTTTTCCGGTACTCACAGGGACAGTTTTCCGGTACTCGCATGGATTCTCCCTTTTTCGGGTGCTCGCCCGGATTCCACCATTTTTCGATACTCGCACTGATTCTATCTTTTTCCGGTACTCACAGGGACAATTTTCTGGTACTCGCAGGAATTCTCCCTTTTTCGGGTACTCGCCCGGATTCCACCATTTTTCGATACTCGCACGGATTCTATCTTTTTCCGGTACTCACAGGGACAGTTTTCCGGCACTCGCATGGATTCTCCCTTTTTCGGGTACTCGCCCGGATTCCACCATTTTTCGATACTCGCACGGATTCTATCTTTTTCCGGTACTCACAGGGACAGTTTTCCGGTACTCGCATGGATTCTCCCTTTTCCGGGTACTCGCCCGGATGCCACCATTTTTCGATACTCGCACGGATTCTATCTTTCTCCGGTACTCACAGGGACAGTTTTCTGGTACTCGCATGGATTCTCCCTTTTTAGGGTGCTCGCCCGGATGCCACCATTTTTCGATACTCGCACGGATTCTATCTTTCTCCGGTACTCACAGGGACAGTTTTCCGGTACTTGCATGGATTCTCCCTTTTCCGGGTACTCGCCCGGATTCCACCATTTTTCGATACTCGCACGGATTCTCTCTTTCTCCGGCACTCACAGGGACAGTTTTCCGATACTCGCATGCATTCTCCCTTTTCCGGGTACTCGCCCGGATTCCACCATTTTTCGATACTCGCACGAATTCTATCTTTTTCCGGTACTCACAGGGACAGTTTTCCGGCACTCGCATGGATTCTCCCTTTTTCGGGTACTCGCCCGTATTCCACCATTTTTCGATACTCGCACGGATTCTATCTTTCTCCGGTACTCACAGGGATAGTTTTCCGGTACTCGCATGGATTCTCCCTTTTCCGGGTACTCGCCCGGATTCCACCATTTTTCGATACTCGCACGGATTCTATCTTTTTCCGGTACTCACAGGGATAGTTTTCCGGTACTCGCATGGATTCTCCCTTTTCCGGGTACTCGCCCGGATTCCACCATTTTTCGATACTCGCACGGATTCTATCTTTTTCCGGTACTCACAGGAACAATTTTCTGGTACTCGTAGGAATTCTCCCTTTTTCGGGTACTCGCCCGGATTCCACAATTTTTTGATACTCGCACGGATTCTATCTTTTTCCGGTACTCACAGGAACAATTTTCTGGTACTCGCAGGAATTCTCCCTTTTCCGGGTACTCGCCCGGATTCCACCATTTTTCGATACTCGCACGAATTCTATCTTTTTCCGGTACTCACAGGGACAGTTTTCCGGCACTCGCATGGATTCTCCCTTTTTCGGGTACTCGCCCGTATTCCACCATTTTTCGATACTCGCACGGATTCTATCTTTTTCCGGTACTCACAGGGACAATTTTCTGGTACTCGCAGGAATTCTCCTTTTTTCGGGTACTCGCCCGGATTCCACCATTTTTTGATACTCGCCCGGATTCTATCTTTTTCCGGTACTCACAGGAACAATTTTCTGGTACTCGCAGGAATTCTCCCTTTTCCGGGTACTCGCCCGGATTCCACCATTTTTCGATACTCGCAAGGATTCTATCTTTTTCCGGTTCTCACAGGGACAGTTTTCCGATACTCGCATGGATTCTCCCTTTTCCGGGTACTCGCCCGGATTCCACCATTTTTCGATACTCGCACGGATTCTATCTTTTTCCGGTACTCACAGAGACAGTTTTCCGGTACTCGCATGGATTCTCCCTTTTTCGGGTGCTCGCCCGGATTCCACCATTTTTCGATACTCGCACGTATTCTATCTTTTTCCGGTACTCACAGGGACAATTTTCTGGTACTCGCAGGAATTCTCCCTTTTTCGGGTACTCGCCCGGATTCCACCATTTTTCGATACTCGCACGGATTCTATCTTTCTCCGGTACTCACCGGGACAGTTTTCCGGTACTTGCATGGATTCTCCCTTTTCCGGGTACTCGCCCGGATTCCACCATTTTTCGATACTCGCACGGATTCTATCTTTCTCCGGCACTCACAGGGTTAGTTTTCCGGTACTCGCATGGATTCTCCCTTTTCCGGGTACTCGCCCGGATGCCACCATTTTTCGATACTCGCACGGATTCTATCTTTCTCCGGCACTCACAGGGACAGTTTTCCGATACTCGCATGCATTCTCCCTTTTCCGGGTACTCGCCCGGATTCCACCATTTTTCGATACTCGCACGTATTCTATCTTTTTACGGTACTCACAGGGACAGTTTTCTGGTACTCGCATGGATTCTCCCTTTTTAGGGTGCTCGCCCGGATGCCACCATTTTTCGATACTCGTACGGATTCTATCTTTCTCCAGTACTCACAGGGACAGTTTTCCGGTACTCGCATGGATTCTCCCTTTTTCGGGTACTCGCCCGGATTCCACCATTTTTCGATACTCGCACGGATTCTATCTTTTTCCGGTACTCACAGGGACAATTTTCTGGTACTCGTAGGAATTCTCCCTTTTTCGGGTACTCGCCCGGATTCCACCATTTTTCGATACTCGCACAGATTCCACCATTTTTCGATACTCGCACGGATTCTATCTTTTTCCGGTACTCACAGGAACAATTTTCTGGTACTCGTAGGAATTCTCCCTTTTTCGGGTACTCGCCCGGATTCCACCATTTTTTGATACTCGCCCGGATTCTATCTTTTTCCGGTACTTACAGGAACAATTTTCTGGTACTCGCAGGAATTCTCCCTTTTCCGGGTACTCGCCCGGATTCCACCATTTTTCGATACTCGCACGGATTCTATCTTTTTCCGGTACTCACAGGGACAGTTTTTCGGTACTCGCATGGATTCTCCCTTTTTCGGGTGCTCGCCCGGATTCCACCATTTTTCGATACTCGCACGGATTCTATCTTTTTCCGGTACTCACAGGGACAATTTTCTGGTACTCGCAGGAATTCTCCCTTTTTCGGGTACTCGCCCGGATTCCACCATTTTTCGATACTCGCACGGATTCTATCTTTTTCCGGTACTCACAGGGACAGTTTTCCGGCACTCGCATGGATTCTCCCTTTTTCGGGTACTCGCCCGGATTCCACCATTTTTCGATACTCGCACGGATTCTATCTTTTTCCGGTACTCACAAAGACAGTTTTCCGGTACTCGCATGGATTCTCCCTTTTTCGGGTGCTCGCCCGGATTCCACCATTTTTCGATACTCGCACGTATTCTATCTTTTTCCGGTACTCACAGGGACAATTTTTTGGTACTCGCAGGTATTCTCCCTTTTTCGGGTACTCGCCCGGATTCCACCATTTTTCGATACTCGCACGGATTCTATCTTTTTCCAGTACTCACAGGGACAATTTTCTGGTACTCGTAGGAATTCTCCCTTTTTCGGGTACTCGCCCGGATTCCACCATTTTTCGATACTCGCACGGATTCTATCTTTTTCCGGTACTCACAGGAACAATTTTCTGGTACTCGTAGGAATTCTCCCTTTTTCGTGTACTCGCCCGGATTCCACCATTTTTTGATACCCGGATTCTATCTTTTTCCGGTACTCGCATGGATTCTCCCTTTTTCGGGTACTCGCCCGGATTCCACCATTTTTCGATACTCGCACGGATTCTATCTTTTTCCGGTACTCACAGGAACAATTTTCTGGTACTCGTAGGAATTCTCCCTTTTTCGTGTACTCGCCCGGATTCCACCATTTTTTGATACCCGGATTCTATCTTTTTCCGGTACTCACAGGAACAATTTTCTGGTACTCGCAGGAACTCTCCCTTTTCCGGGTACTCGCCCAGATTCCACCATTTTTCGATACTCGCACGGATTCTATCTTTTTCCGGTACTCACAGGGACAGTTTTCCGGTACTCGCATGGATTCTCCCTTTTTCGGGTGCTCGCCCGGATTCCACCATTTTTCGATACTCGCACGGATTCTATCTTTTTCCGGTACTCACGGGGACAATTTTCTGGTACTCGCAGGAATTCTCCCTTTTTCGGGTACTCGCCCGGATTCCACCATTTTTCGATACTCGCACGGATTCTATCTTTTTCCGGTACTCACAGGGACAATTTTCTGGTACTCGTAGGAATTCTCCCTTTTTCGGGTACTCGCCCGGATTCCACCATTTTTCGATACTCGCACAGATTCCACCATTTTTCGATACTCGCACGGATTCTATCTTTTTCCGGTACTCACAGGAACAATTTTCTGGTACTCGTAGGAATTCTCCCTTTTTCGGGTACTCGCCCGGATTCCACCATTTTTTGATACTCGCCCGGATTCTATCTTTTTCCGGTACTCACAGGAACAATTTTCTGGTACTCGCAGGAATTCTCCCTTTTCCGGGTACTCGCCCGGATTCCACCATTTTTCGATACTCGCACGGATTCTATCTTTTTCCGGTACTCACAGGGACAGTTTTTCGGTACTCGCATGGATTCTCCCTTTTTCGGGTGCTCGCCCGGATTCCACCATTTTTCGATACTCGCACGGATTCTATCTTTTTCCGGTACTCACAGGGACAATTTTCTGGTACTCGCAGGAATTCTCCCTTTTTCGGGTACTCGCCCGGATTCCACCATTTTTCGATACTCGCACGGATTCTATCTTTTTCCGGTACTCACAGGGACAGTTTTCCGGCACTCGCATGGATTCTCCCTTTTTCGGGTACTCGCCCGGATTCCACCATTTTTCGATACTCGCACGGATTCTATCTTTTTCCG
Source organism: Vitis cinerea var. helleri x Vitis rupestris (assembly GCA_945999865.1). Lineage (NCBI taxonomy): Eukaryota > Viridiplantae > Streptophyta > Magnoliopsida > Vitales > Vitaceae > Vitis > Vitis cinerea var. helleri x Vitis rupestris. Next base: position 135,776 of record CAMFYI010000227.1, on the reverse strand, counting down.
GTACTCACAAAGACAGTTTTCCGGTACTCGCATGGATTCTCCCTTTTTCGGGTGCTCGCCCGGATTCCACCATTTTTCGATACTCGCACGTATTCTATCTTTTTCCGGTACTCACAGGGACAATTTTTTGGTACTCGCAGGTATTCTCCCTTTTTCGGGTACTCGCCCGGATTCCACCATTTTTCGATACTCGCACGGATTCTATCTTTTTCCAGTACTCACAGGGACAATTTTCTGGTACTCGTAGGAATTCTCCCTTTTTCGGGTACTCGCCCGGATTCCACCATTTTTCGATACTCGCACGGATTCTATCTTTTTCCGGTACTCACAGGAACAATTTTCTGGTACTCGTAGGAATTCTCCCTTTTTCGTGTACTCGCCCGGATTCCACCATTTTTTGATACCCGGATTCTATCTTTTTCCGGTACTCGCATGGATTCTCCCTTTTTCGGGTACTCGCCCGGATTCCACCATTTTTCGATACTCGCACGGATTCTATCTTTTTCCGGTACTCACAGGAACAATTTTCTGGTACTCGTAGGAATTCTCCCTTTTTCGTGTACTCGCCCGGATTCCACCATTTTTTGATACCCGGATTCTATCTTTTTCCGGTACTCACAGGAACAATTTTCTGGTACTCGCAGGAACTCTCCCTTTTCCGGGTACTCGCCCAGATTCCACCATTTTTCGATACTCGCACGGATTCTATCTTTTTCCGGTACTCACAGGGACAGTTTTCCGGTACTCGCATGGATTCTCCCTTTTTCGGGTGCTCGCCCGGATTCCACCATTTTTCGATACTCGCACGGATTCTATCTTTTTCCGGTACTCACGGGGACAATTTTCTGGTACTCGCAGGAATTCTCCCTTTTTCGGGTACTCGCCCGGATTCCACCATTTTTCGATACTCGCACGGATTCTATCTTTTTCCGGTACTCACAGGGACAGTTTTCCGGCACTCGCATGGATTCTCCCTTTTTCGGGTACTCGCCCGGATTCCACCATTTTTCGATACTCGCACGGATTCTATCTTTTTCCGGTACTCACAGAGACAGTTTTCCGGTACTCGCATGGATTCTCCCTTTTTCGGGTGCTCGCCCGGATTCCACCATTTTTCGATACTCGCACGTATTCTATCTTTTTCCGGTACTCACAGGGACAATTTTTTGGTACTCGCAGGTATTCTCCCTTTTTCGGGTACTCGCCCGGATTCCACCATTTTTCGATACTCGCACGGATTCTATCTTTTTCCGGTACTCACAGGGACAGTTTTCCGGTACTCGCATGGATTCTCCCTTTTTCGGGTGCTCGCCCGGATTCCACCATTTTTCGATACTCGCACGGATTCTATCTTTTTCCGGTACTCACAGGGACAATTTTCTGGTACTCGCAGGAATTCTCCCTTTTTCGGGTACTCGCCCGGATTCCACCATTTTTCGATACTCGCACGGATTCTATCTTTTTCCGGTACTCACAGGGACAGTTTTCCGGTACTCGCATGGATTCTCCCTTTTTCGGGTGCTCGCCTGGATTCCACCATTTTTCGAAACTCGCACGTATTCTATCTTTTTCCGGTACTCACACGGACAGTTTTCTGGTACTCGCATGGATTCTCCCTTTTTAGGGTGCTCGCCCGGATGCCACCATTTTTCGATACTCGCACAGATTCTATCTTTCTCCGGTACTCACAGGGACAGTTTTCCGGTGCTCGCATGGATTCTCCCTTTTTCGGGTACTCGCCCGGATTCCACCCTTTTTCGATACTCGCACGGATTCTATCTTTTTCCGGTACTCACATTGACAATTTTCTGGTACTCGCAGGAATTCTCCCTTTTTCGGGTACTCGCCCGGATTCCACCATTTTTCGATACTCGCACAGATTCCACCATTTTTCGATACTCGCACGGATTCTATCTTTTTCCGGTACTCACAGGAACAATTTTCTGGTACTCGTAGGAATTCTCCCTTTTCGGGTACTCGCCCGGATTCCACCATTTTTTGATACTCGCCCGGATTCTATCTTTTTCCGGTACTCACAGGAACAATTTCATGGTACTCGCAGGAATTCTCCCTTTTCCGGGTACTCGCCCGGATTCCACCATTTTTCGATACTCGCACGGATTCAATCTTTTTCCGGTACTCACAGGGACAGTTTTCCGGTACTCGCATGGATTCTCCCTTTTTCGGGTGCTCGCCCGGATTCCACCATTTTTCGATACTCGCACAGATTCTATCTTTTTCCGGCACTCACAGGGACAGTTTTCCGGTACTCGCATGGATTCTCCCTTTTTCGGGTGCTCGCCCGGATTCCACCATTTTTCGATACTCGCACGTATTCTATCTTTTTCCGGTACTCACACGGACAGTTTTCTGGTACTCGCATGGATTCTCCCTTTTTAGGGTGCTCGCCCGGATGCCACCATTTTTCGATACTCGCACAGATTCTATCTTTCTCCGGTACTCACAGGGACAGTTTTCCGGTACTCGCATGGATTCTCCCTTTTTCGGGTACTCGCCCGGATTCCACCCTTTTTCGATACTCGCACGGATTCTATCTTTTTCCGGTACTCACAGGGACAATTTTCTGGTACTCGCAGGAATTCTCCCTTTTTCGGGTACTCGCCCGGATTCCACCATTTTTCGATACTCGCACAGATTCCACCATTTTTCGATACTCGCACGGATTCTATCTTTTTCCGGTACTCACAGGAACAATTTTCTGGTACTCGTAGGAATTCTCCCTTTTCGGGTACTCGCCCGGATTCCACCATTTTTTGATACTCGCCCGGATTCTATCTTTTTCCGGTACTCACAGGAACAATTTTCTGGTACTCACTGGAATTCTCCCTTTTCCGGGTACTCGCCCGGATTCCACCATTTTTCGATACTCGCACGGATTCTATCTTTTTCCGGTACTCACAGGGACAGTTTTCCGGTACTCGCATGGATTCTCCCTTTTTCGGGTGCTCGCCCGGATTCCACCATTTTTCGATACTCGCACGGATTCTATCTTTTTCCGGTACTCACAGGGACAATTTTCTGGTACTCGCAGGAATTCTCCCTTTTTCGGGTACTCGCCCGGATTCCACCATTTTTCGATACTCGCACGGATTCTATCTTTTTCCGGTACTCACAGGGACAGTTTTCCGGCACTCGCATGGATTCTCCCTTTTTCGGGTACTCGCCCGGATTCCACCATTTTTCGATACTCGCACGGATTCTATCTTTTTCCGGTACTCACAGAGACAGTTTTCCGGTACTCGCATGGATTCTCCCTTTTTCGGGTGCTCGCCCGGATTCCACCATTTTTCGATACTCGCACGTATTCTATCTTTTTCCGGTACTCACAGGGACAATTTTTTGGTACTCGCAGGTATTCTCCCTTTTTCGGGTACTCGCCCGGATTCCACCATTTTTCGATACTCGCACGGATTCTATCTTTTTCCGGTACTCACAGGGACAGTTTTCCGGTACTCGCATGGATTCTCCCTTTTTCGGGTGCTCGCCCGGATTCCACCATTTTTCGATACTCGCACGGATTCTATCTTTTTCCGGTACTCATAGGGACAATTTTCTGGTACTCGCAGGAATTCTCCCTTTTTCGGGTACTCGCCCGGATTCCACCATTTTTCGATACTCGCACGGATTCTATCTTTTTCCGGTACTCACAGGGACAGTTTTCCGGTACTCGCATGGATTCTCCCTTTTTCGGGTGCTCGCCCGGATTCCACCATTTTTCGATACTCGCACGTATTCTATCTTTTTCCGGTACTCACACGGACAGTTTTCTGGTACTCGCATGGATTCTCCCTTTTTAGGGTGCTCGCCCGGATGCCACCATTTTTCGATACTCGCACAGATTCTATCTTTCTCCGGTACTCACAGGGACAGTTTTCCGGTACTCGCATGGATTCTCCCTTTTTCGGGTACTCGCCCGGATTCCACCCTTTTTCGATACTCGCACGGATTCTATCTTTTTCCGGTACTCACAGGGACAATTTTCTGGTACTCGCAGGAATTCTCCCTTTTTCGGGTACTCGCCCGGATTCCACCATTTTTTGATACTTGCACGGATTCTATCTTTTTCCGGTACTCACAGGAACAATTTTCCGGCACTCGCATGTATTCTCCCTTTTTCGGGTACTCGCCCGGATTCCACCATTTTTCGATACTCGCACGGATTCTATCTTTTTCCAGTACTCACAGGGACAGTTTTCTGGTACTCGTAGGAATTCTCCCTTTTTCGGGTACTCGCCCGGATTCCACCATTTTTCGATACTTGCACGGATTCTATCTTTTTCCGGTACTCACAGGGACAGTTTTCCGGTACTCGCATGGATTCTCCCTTTTTCGGGAGCTCGCCCGGATTCCACCATTTTTCGATACTCGCACGGATTCTATCTTTTTTCGGTACTCACAGGGACAGTTTTCCGGCACTCGCATGGATTCTCCCTTTTTCGGGTACTCGCCCGGATTCCACCATTTTTCGATACTCGCACGGATTCTATCTTTTTCCGGTACTCACAGAGACAGTTTTCCGGTACTCGCATGGATTCTCCCTTTTTCGGGTGCTCGCCCGGATTCCACCATTTTTCGATACTCGCACGTATTCAATCTTTTTTCGGTACTCACATGGACAATTTTTTGGTACTCGCAGGTATTCTCCCTTTTTCGGGTACTCGCCCGGATTCCACCATTTTTCGATACTCGCACGGATTCTATCTTTTTCCGGTACTCACAGGGACAGTTTTCCGGTACTCGCATGGATTCTCCCTTTTTCGGGTGCTCGCCCGGATTCCACCATTTTTCGATACTCGCACGGATTCTATCTTTTTCCGGTACTCACAGGGACAATTTTCTGGTACTCGCAGGAATTCTCCCTTTTTCGGGTACTCGCCCGGATTCCACCATTTTTCGATACTCGCACGGATTCTATCTTTTTCCGGTACTCACAGGGACAGTTTTCCGGTACTCGCATGGATTCTCCCTTTTTCGGGTGCTCGCCCGGATTCCACCATTTTTCGATACTCGCACGTATTCTATCTTTTTCCGGTACTCACAGGGACAGTTTTCTGGTACTCGCATGGATTCTCCCTTTTTAGGGTGCTCGCCCGGATGCCACCATTTTTCGATACTCGCACGGATTCTATCTTTCTCCGGTACTCACAGGGACAGTTTTCCGGTACTCGCATGGATTCTCCTTTTTTCGGGTACTCGCCCGGATTCCACCATTTGCCGATACTCGCACGGATTCTATCTTTTTCCGGTACTCACAGGGACAATTTTCTGGTACTAGCAGGAATTCTCTCTTTTTCGGGTACTCGCCCGGATTCCACCATTTTTCGATACTCGCACAGATTCCACCATTTTTCGATACTCGCACGGATTCTATCTTTCTCCGGTACTCACAGGGACAGTTTTCCGGTACTCGCATGGATTCTCCCTTTTTCGGGTACTCGCCCGGATTCCACCATTTTTCGATACACGCACGGATTCTATCTTTTTCCGGTACTCACAGGGACAATTTTCTGGTACTCGCAGGAATTCTCCCTTTTTCGGGTACTCGCCCGGATTCCACCATTTTTCGATACTCGCACGGATTCTATCTTTTTCCGGTACTCACAGGGACAGTTTTCCGGTACTCGCATGGATGCTCCCTTTTTCGGGTGCTCGCCCGGATTCCACCATTTTTCGATACTCGCACGGATTCTATCTTTTTTCGGTACTCACAGGGACAGTTTTCCGGCACTCGCATGGATTCTCCCTTTTTCGGGTACTCGCCCGGATTCCACCATTTTTCGATACTCGCACGGATTCTATCTTTTTCCGGTACTCACAGAGACAGTTTTCCGGTACTCGCATGGATTCTCCCTTTTTCGGGTGCTCGCCCGGATTCCACCATTTTTCGATACTCGCACGTATTCAATCTTTTTCCGGTACTCACAGGGACAATTTTTTGGTACTCGCAGGTATTCTCCCTTTTTCGGGTACTAGCCCGGATTCCACCATTTTTCGATACTCGCACGGATTCTATCTTTTTCCGGTACTCACAGGGACAGTTTTCCGGTACTCGCATGGATTCTCCCTTTTTCGTGTGCTCGCCCGGATTCCACCATTTTTCGATACTCGCACGGATTCTATCTTTTTCCGGTACTCACAGGGACAGTTTTCCGGTACTCGCATGGAATCTCCCTTTTTCGTGTGCTCGCCCGGATTCCACCATTTTTCGATACTCGCACGGATTCTATCTTTTTCCGGTACTCACAGGGACAATTTTTTGGTACTCGCAGGTATTCTCCCTTTTTCGGGTACTCGCCCGGATTCCACCATTTTTCGATACTCGCACGGATTCTATCTTTTTCCGGTACTCACAGGGACAGTTTTCCGGTACTCGCATGGAATCTCCCTTTTTCGTGTGCTCGCCCGGATTCCACCATTTTTCGATACTCGCACGGATTCTATCTTTTTCCGGTACTCACAGGGACAATTTTTTGGTACTCGCAGGTATTCTCCCTTTTTCGGGTACTCGCCCGGATTCCACCATTTTTCGATACTCGCACGGATTCTATCTTTTTCCGGTACTCACAGGGACAGTTTTCCGGTACTCGCATGGATTTTCCCGTTTTCGGGTACTCGCCCGGATTCCACCATTTGCCGATACTCGCACGGATTCTATCTTTTTCCGGTACTCACAGGGACAATTTTCTGGTACTAGCAGGAATTCTCTCTTTTTCGGGTACTCGCCCGGATTCCACCATTTTTCGATACTCGCACAGATTCCACCATTTTTCGATACTCGCACGGATTCTATCTTTTTCCGGTACTCACAGGAACAATTTTCTGGTACTCGTAGGAATTCTCCCTTTTTCGGGTACTCGCCCGGATTCCACCATTTTTTGATACTCGCACGGATTCTATCTTTTTCCGGTACTCACAGGAACAATTTTCTGGTACTCGCAGGAATTCTCCCTTTTCCGGGTACTCGCACGGATTCTATCTTTTTTCGGTACTCACAGGGACAGTTTTCCGGCACTCGCATGTATTCTCCCTTTTTCGGGTACTCGCCCGGATTCCACCATTTTTCGATACTCGCACGGATTCTCCCTTTTCCGGTACTCACAGGGACAGTTTTCCCGTACTCGCTTGGATTCTCCTTTTTTCGGGTACTCGCCCGGATTCCACCATTTTTCGATACTCGCACGGATTCTATCTTTTTCCAGTACTCACAGGGACAGTTTTCTGGTACTCGTAGGAATTCTCCCTTTTTCGGGTACTCGCCCGGATTCCACCATTTTTCGATACTCGCACGGATTCTATCTTTTTCCGGTACTCACAGGGACAGTTTTCCGGTACTCGCATGGATTCTCCCTTTTTCGGGTGCTCGCCCGGATTCCACCATTTTTCGATACTCGCACGGATTCTATCTTTTTTCGGTACTCACAGGGACAGTTTTCCGGCACTCGCATGGATTCTCCCTTTTTCGGGTACTCGCCCGGATTCCACCATTTTTCGATACTCGCACGGATTCTATCTTTTTCCGGTACTCACAGAGACAGTTTTCCGGTACTCGCATGGATTCTCCCTTTTTCGGGTGCTCGCCCGGATTCCACCATTTTTCGATACTCGCACGTATTCAATCTTTTTCCGGTACTCACAGGGACAATTTTTTGGTACTCGCAGGTATTCTCCCTTTTTCGGGTACTCGCCCGGATTCCACCATTTTTCGATACTCGCACGGATTCTATCTTTTTCCGGTACTCACAGGGACAATTTTTTGGTACTCGCAGGTATTCTCCCTTTTTCGGGTACTCGCCCGGATTCCACCATTTTTCGATACTCGCACGGATTCTATCTTTTTCCGGTACTCACAGGGACAGTTTTCCGGTACTCGCATGGATTCTCCCTTTTTCGGGTGCTCGCCCGGATTCCACCATTTTTCGATACTCGCACGGATTCTATCTTTTTCCGGTACTCACAGGGACAATTTTCTGGTACTCGCAGGAATTCTCCCTTTTTCGGGTACTCGCCCGGATTCCACCATTTTTCGATACTCGCACGGATTCTATCTTTTTCCGGTACTCACAGGGACAGTTTTCCGGTACTCGCATGGATTCTCCCTTTTTCGGGTGCTCGCCCGGATTCCACCATTTTTCGATACTCGCACGGATTCTATCTTTTTCCGGTACTCACAGGGATAATTTTCTGGTACTCGCAGGAATTCTCCCTTTTTCGGGTACTCGCCCGGATTCCACCATTTTTCGATACTCGCACGGATTCTATCTTTTTCCGGTACTCACAGGGACAGTTTTCCGGTACTCGCATGGATTCTCCCTTTTTCGGGTGCTCGCCCGGATTCCACCATTTTTCGATACTCGCACGGATTCTATCTTTTTTCGGTACTCACAGGGACAGTTTTCCGGCACTCGCATGGATTCTCCCTTTTTCGGGTACTCGCCCGGATTCCACCATTTTTCGATACTCGCACGGATTCTATCTTTTTCCGGTACTCACAGAGACAGTTTTCCGGTACACGCATGGATTCTCCCTTTTTCGGGTGCTCGCCCGGATTCCACCATTTTTCGATACTCGAACGTATTCAATCTTTTTCCGGTACTCACAGGGACAATTTTTTGGTACTCGCAGGTATTCTCCCTTTTTCGGGTACTCGCCCGGATTCCACCATTTTTCGATACTCGCACGGATTCTATCTTTTTCCGGTACTCACAGGGACAGTTTTCCGGTACTCGCATGGAATCTCCCTTTTTCGTGTGCTCGCCCGGATTCCACCATTTTTCGATACTCGCACGGATTCTATCTTTTTCCGGTACTCACAGGGACAATTTTTTGGTACTCGCAGGTATTCTCCCTTTTTCGGGTACTCGCCCGGATTCCACCATTTTTCGATACTCGCACGGATTCTATCTTTTTCCGGTACTCACAGGGACAGTTTTCCGGTACTCGCATGGAATCTCCCTTTTTCGTGTGCTCGCCCGGATTCCACCATTTTTCGATACTCGCACGGATTCTATCTTTTTCCGGTACTCACAGGGACAATTTTTTGGTACTCGCAGGTATTCTCCCTTTTTCGGGTACTCGCCCGGATTCCACCATTTTTCGATACTCGCACGGATTCTATCTTTTTCCGGTACTCACAGGGACAGTTTTCCGGTACTCGCATGGATTCTCCCTTTTTCGGGTACTCGCCCGGATTCCACCATTTGCCGATACTCGCACGGATTCTATCTTTTTCCGGTACTCACAGGGACAATTTTCTGGTACTAGCAGGAATTCTCTCTTTTTCGGGTACTCGCCCGGATTCCACCATTTTTCGATACTCGCACAGATTCCACCATTTTTCGATACTCGCACGGATTCTATCTTTTTCCGGTACTCACAGGAACAATTTTCTGGTACTCGTAGGAATTCTCCCTTTTTCGGGTACTCGCCCGGATTCCACCATTTTTTGATACTCGCACGGATTCTATCTTTTTCCGGTACTCACAGGAACAATTTTCTGGTACTCGCAGGAATTCTTCCTTTTCCGGGTACTCGCACGGATTCTATCTTTTTTCGGTACTCACAGGGACAGTTTTCCGGCACTCGCATGTATTCTCCCTTTTTCGGGTACTCGCCCGGATTCCACCATTTTTCGATACTCGCACGGATTCTCCCTTTTCCGGTACTCACAGGGACAGTTTTCCCGTACTCGCTTGGATTCTCCTTTTTTCGGGTACTCGCCCGGATTCCACCATTTTTCGATACTCGCACGGATTCTATCTTTTTCCAGTACTCACAGGGACAGTTTTCTGGTACTCGTAGGAATTCTCCCTTTTTCGGGTACTCGCCCGGATTCCACCATTTTTCGATACTCGCACGGATTCTATCTTTTTCCGGTACTCACAGGGACAGTTTTCCGGTACTCGCATGGATTCTCCCTTTTTCGGGTGCTCGCCCGGATTCCACCATTTTTCGATACTCGCACGGATTCTATCTTTTTTCGGTACTCACAGGGACAGTTTTCCGGCACTCGCATGGATTCTCCCTTTTTCGGGTACTCGCCCGGATTCCACCATTTTTCGATACTCGCACGGATTCTATCTTTTTCCGGTACTCACAGAGACAGTTTTCCGGTACTCGCATGGATTCTCCCTTTTTCGGGTGCTCGCCCGGATTCCACCATTTTTCGATACTCGCACGTATTCAATCTTTTTCCGGTACTCACAGGGACAATTTTTTGGTACTCGCAGGTATTCTCCCTTTTTCGGGTACTCGCCCGGATTCCACCATTTTTCGATACTCGCACGGATTCTATCTTTTTCCGGTACTCACAGGGACAATTTTTTGGTACTCGCAGGTATTCTCCCTTTTTCGGGTACTCGCCCGGATTCCACCATTTTTCGATACTCGCACGGATTCTATCTTTTTCCGGTACTCACAGGGACAGTTTTCCGGTACTCGCATGGATTCTCCCTTTTTCAGGTGCTCGCCCGGATTCCACCATTTTTCGATACTCGCACGGATTCTATCTTTTTCCGGTACTCACAGGGACAATTTTTTGGTACTCGCAGGTATTCTCCCTTTTTCGGGTACTCGCCCGGATTCCACCATTTTTCGATACTCGCACGGATTCTATCTTTTTCCGGTACTCACAGGGACAATTTTTTGGTACTCGCAGGTATTCTCCCTTTTTCGGGTGCTCGCCCGGATTCCACCATTTTTCGATACTCGCACGGATTCTATCTTTTTTCGGTACTCACAGGGACAGTTTTCCGGTACTCGCATGGATTCTCCCTTTTTCGGGTGCTCGCCCGGATTCCACCATTTTTCGGTACTCGCACGGATTCTATCTTTTTCCGGTACTCACAGGGACAATTTTCTGGTACTCGCAGGAATTCTCCCTTTTTCGGGTACTCGCCCGGATTCCACCATTTTTCGATACTCGCACGGATTCTATCTTTTTCCGGTACTCACAGGGACAGTTTTCCGGTACTCGCATGGATTCTCCCTTTTTCGGGTGCTCGCCCGGATTCCACCATTTTTCGATACTCGCACGGATTCTATCTTTTTCCGGTACTCACAGGGATAATTTTCTGGTACTCGCAGGAATTCTCCCTTTTTCGGGTACTCGCCCGGATTCCACCATTTTTCGATACTCGCACGGATTCTATCTTTTTCCGGTACTCACAGGGACAGTTTTCCGGTACTCGCATGGATTCTCCCTTTTTCGGGTGCTCGCCCGGATTCCACCATTTTTCGATACTCGCACGGATTCTATCTTTTTTCGGTACTCACAGGGACAGTTTTCCGGCACTCGCATGGATTCTCCCTTTTTCGGGTACTCGCCCGGATTCCACCATTTTTCGATATTCGCACGGATTCTATCTTTTTCCGGTACTCACAGAGACAGTTTTCCGGTACACGCATGGATTCTCCCTTTTTCGGGTGCTCGCCCGGATTCCACCATTTTTCGATACTCGAACGTATTCAATCTTTTTCCGGTACTCACAGGGACAATTTTTTGGTACTCGCAGGTATTCTCCCTTTTTCGGGTACTCGCCCGGATTCCACCATTTTTCGATACTCGCACGGATTCTATCTTTTTCCGGTACTCACAGGGACAGTTTTCCGGTACTCGCATGGAATCTCCCTTTTTCGTGTGCTCGCCCGGATTCCACCATTTTTCGATACTCGCACGGATTCTATCTTTTTCCGGTACTCACAGGGACAATTTTTTGGTACTCGCAGGTATTCTCCCTTTTTCGGGTACTCGCCCGGATTCCACCATTTTTCGATACTCGCACGGATTCTATCTTTTTCCGGTACTCACAGGGACAGTTTTCCGGTACTCGCATGGATTCTCCCTTTTTCGGGTACTCGCCCGGATTCCACCATTTGCCGATACTCGCACGGATTCTATCTTTTTCCGGTACTCACAGGGACAATTTTCTGGTACTAGCAGGAATTCTCTCTTTTTCGGGTACTCGCCCGGATTCCACCATTTTTCGATACTCGCACAGATTCCACCATTTTTCGATACTCGCACGGATTCTATCTTTTTCCGGTACTCACAGGAACAATTTTCTGGTACTCGTAGGAATTCTCCCTTTTTCGGGTACTCGCCCGGATTCCACCATTTTTTGATACTCGCACGGATTCTATCTTTTTCCGGTACTCACAGGAACAATTTTCTGGTACTCGCAGGAATTCTTCCTTTTCCGGGTACTCGCACGGATTCTATCTTTTTTCGGTACTCACAGGGACAGTTTTCCGGCACTCGCATGTATTCTCCCTTTTTCGGGTACTCGCCCGGATTCCACCATTTTTCGATACTCGCACGGATTCTCCCTTTTCCGGTACTCACAGGGACAGTTTTCCCGTACTCGCTTGGATTCTCCTTTTTTCGGGTACTCGCCCGGATTCCACCATTTTTCGATACTCGCACGGATTCTATCTTTTTCCAGTACTCACAGGGACAGTTTTCTGGTACTCGTAGGAATTCTCCCTTTTTCGGGTACTCGCCCGGATTCCACCATTTTTCGATACTCGCACGGATTCTATCTTTTTCCGGTACTCACAGGGACAGTTTTCCGGTACTCGCATGGATTCTCCCTTTTTCGGGTGCTCGCCCGGATTCCACCATTTTTCGATACTCGCACGGATTCTATCTTTTTTCGGTACTCACAGGGACAGTTTTCCCGCACTCGCATGGATTCTCCCTTTTTCGGGTACTCGCCCGGATTCCACCATTTTTCGATACTCGCACGGATTCTATCTTTTTCCGGTACTCACAGAGACAGTTTTCCGGTACTCGCATGGATTCTCCCTTTTTCGGGTGCTCGCCCGGATTCCACCATTTTTCGATACTCGCACGTATTCAATCTTTTTCCGGTACTCACAGGGACAATTTTTTGGTACTCGCAGGTATTCTCCCTTTTTCGGGTACTCGCCCGGATTCCACCATTTTTCGATACTCGCACGGATTCTATCTTTTTCCGGTACTCACAGGGAGAATTTTTTGGTACTCGCAGGTATTCTCCCTTTTTCGGGTACTCGCCCGGATTCCACCATTTTTCGATACTCGCACGGATTCTATCTTTTTCCGGTACTCACAGGGACAGTTTTCCGGTACTCGCATGGATTCTCCCTTTTTCGGGTGCTCGCCCGGATTCCACCATTTTTCGATACTCGCACGGATTCTATCTTTTTCCGGTACTCACAGGGACAATTTTCTGGTACTCGCAGGAATTCTCCCTTTTTCGGGTACTCGCCCGGATTCCACCATTTTTCGATACTCGCACGGATTCTATCTTTTTCCGGTACTCACAGGGACAGTTTTCCGGTACTCGCATGGATTCTCCCTTTTTCGGGTGCTCGCCCGGATTCCACCATTTTTCGATACTCGCACGGATTCTATCTTTTTTCGGTACTCACAGGGACAGTTTTCCGGCACTCGCATGGATTCTCCCTTTTTCGGGTACTCGCCCGGATTCCACCATTTTTCGATACTCGCACGGATTCTATCTTTTTCCGGTACTCACAGAGACAGTTTTCCGGTACTCGCATGGATTCTCCCTTTTTCGGGTGCTCGCCCGGATTCCACCATTTTTCGATACTCGCACGTATTCAATATTTTTCCGGTACTCACAGGGACAATTTTTTGGTACTCGCAGGTATTCTCCCTTTTTCGGGTACTAGCCCGGATTCCACCATTTTTCAATACTCGCACGGATTCTATCTTTTTCCGGTACTCACAGGGACAGTTTTCCGGTACTCGCATGGATTCTCCCTTTTTCGGGTGCTCGCCCGGATTCCACCATTTTTCGATACTCGCACGGATTCTATCTTTTTCCGGTACTCACAGGGACAATTTTCTGGTACTCGCAGGAATTCTCCCTTTTCCGGGTACTCGCCCGGATTGCACCATTTTTCGATACTCGCACGGATTCTATCTTTTTCCGGTACTCACAGGGACAGTTTTCCGGTACTCGCATGGATTCTCCCTTTTTCGGGTGCTCGCCCGGATTCCACCATTTTTCGATACTCGCACGGATTCTATCTTTTTCCGGTACTCACAGGGACAATTTTCTGGTACTCGCAGGAATTCTCCCTTTTTCGGGTACTCGCCCGGATTCCACCATTTTTCGATACTCGCACGGATTCTATCTTTTTCCGGTACTCACAGGGACGGTTTTCCGGTACTCGCATGGATTCTCCCTTTTTCGGGTGCTCGCCCGGATTCCACCATTTTTCGATACTCGCACGTATTCTATCTTTTTCCGGTACTCACACGGACAGTTTTCTGGTACTCGCATGGATTCTCCCTTTTTAGGGTGCTCGCCCGGATGCCACCATTTTTCGATACTCGCACAGATTCTATCTTTCTCCGGTACTCACAGGGACAGTTTTCCGGTACTCGCATGGATTCTCCCTTTTTTGGGTACTCGCCCGGATTCCACCTTTTTTCGATACTCGCACGGATTCTATCTTTTTCCGGTACTCACAGGGACAATTTTCTGGTACTCGCAGGAATTCTCCCTTTTTCGGGTACTCGCCCGGATTCCACCATTTTTCGATACTCGCACAGATTCCACCATTTTTCGATACTCGCACGGATTCTATCTTTTTCCGGTACTCACAGGAACAATTTTCTGGTACTCGTAGGAATTCTCCCTTTTTCGGGTACTCGCCCGGATTCCACCATTTTTTGATACTCGCCCGGATTCTATCTTTTTCCGGTACTCACAGGAACAATTTTCTGGTACTCGCAGGAATTCTCCCTTTTCCGGGTACTCGCCCAGATTCCACCATTTTTCGATACTCGCACGGATTCTATCTTTTTTCGGTACTCACAGGGACAGTTTTCCGGTACTCGCATGGATTCTCCCTTTTTCGGGTGCTCGCCCGGATTCCACCATTTTTCGATACTCGCACGGATTCTATCTTTTTCCGGTACTCACAGGGACAATTTTCTGGTACTCGCAGGAATTCTCCCTTTTTCGGGTACTCGCCCGGATTCCACCATTTTTCGATACTCGCACGGATTCTATCTTTTTCCGGTACTCACAGGGACAGTTTTCCGGTGCTCGCATGGATTCTCCCTTTTTCGGGTACTCGCCCGGATTCCACCATTTTTCGATACTCGCACGGATTCTATCTTTTTCCGGTACTCACAGGGACAATTTTCTGGTACTCGCAGGAATTCTCCCTTTTTCGGGTACTTGCCCGGATTCCACCATTTTTCGATACTCGCACAGATTCCACCATTTTTCGATACTCGCACGGATTCTATCTTTTTCCGGTACTCACAGGAACAATTTTCTGGTACTCGTAGGAATTCTCCCTTTTTCGGGTACTCGCCCGGATTCCACCATTTTTTGATACTCGCCCGGATTCTATCTTTTTCCGGTACTCACAGGAACAATTTTCTGGTACTCGCAGGAATTCTCCCTTTTCCGGGTACTCGCCCAGATTCCACCATTTTTCGATACTCGCACGGATTCTATCTTTTTCCGGTACTCACAGGGACAGTTTTCCGGTACTCGCATGGATTCTCCCTTTTTCGGGTGCTCGCCCGGATTCCACCATTTTTCGATACTCGCACGGATTCTATCTTTTTCCGGTACTCACAGGGACAATTTTCTGGTACTCGCAGGAATTCTCCCTTTTTCGGGTACTCGCCCGGATTCCACCATTTTTCGATACTCGCACGGATTCTATCTTTTTCCGGTACTCACAGGGACAGTTTTCCGGCACTCGCATGGATTCTCCCTTTTTCGGGTACTCGCCCGGATTCCACCATTTTTCGATACTCGCACGGATTCTATCTTTTTCCGGTACTCACAGAGACAGTTTTCCGGTACTCGCATGGATTCTCCCTTTTTCGGGTGCTCGCCCGGATTCCACCATTTTTCGATACTCGCACGTATTCAATCTTTTTCCGGTACTCACAGGGACAATTTTTTGGTACTCGCAGGTATTCTCCCTTTTTCGGGTACTCGCCCGGATTCCACCATTTTTCGATACTCGCACGGATTCTATCTTTTTCCGGTACTCACAGGGACAGTTTTCCGGTACTCGCATGGATTCTCCCTTTTTCGGGTGCTCGCCCGGATTCCACCATTTTTCGATACTCGCACGGATTCTATCTTTTTCCGGTACTCACAGGGACAATTTTCTGGTACTCGCAGGAATTCTCCCTTTTTCGGGTACTCGCCCGGATTCCACCATTTTTCGATACTCGCACGGATTCTATCTTTTTCCGGTACTCACAGGGACAGTTTTCCGGTACTCGCATGGATTCTCCCTTTTTCGGGTGCTCGCCCGGATTCCACCATTTTTCGATACTCGCACGTATTCTATCTTTTTCCGGTACTCACAGGGACAGTTTTCTGGTACTCGCATGGATTCTCCCTTTTTAGGGTGCTCGCCCGGATGCCTCCATTTTTCGATACTCGCACGGATTCTATCTTTCTCCGGTACTCACAGGGACAGTTTTCCGGTACTCGCATGGATTCTCCTTTTTTCGGGTACTCGCCCGGATTCCACCATTTGCCGATACTCGCACGGATTCTATCTTTTTCCGGTACTCACAGGGACAATTTTCTGGTACTAGCAGGAATTCTCTCTTTTTCGGGTACTCGCCCGGATTCCACCATTTTTCGATACTCGCACAGATTCCACCATTTTTCGATACTCGCACGGATTCTATCTTTCTCCGGTACTCACAGGGACAGTTTTCCGGTACTCGCATGGATTCTCCCTTTTTCGGGTACTCGCCCGGATTCCACCATTTTTCGATACTCGCACGGATTCTATCTTTTTCCGGTACTCACAGGGACAATTTTCTGGTACTCGCAGGAATTCTCCCTTTTTCGGGTACTCGCCCGGATTCCACCATTTTTCGATACTCGCACAGATTCCACCATTTTTCGATACTCGCACGGATTCTATCTTTCTCCGGTACTCACAGGGACAGTTTTCCGGTACTCGCATGGATTCTCCCTTTTTCGGGTACTCGCCCGGATTCCACCATTTTTCGATACTCGCACGGATTCTATCTTTTTCCGGTACTCACAGGAACAATTTTCTGGTACTCGTAGGAATTCTCCCTTTTTCGGGTACTCGCCCGGATTCCACCATTTTTTGATACTCGCCCGGATTCTATCTTTTTCCGGTACTCACAGGAACAATTTTCTGGTACTCGCAGGAATTCTCCCTTTTCCGGGTACTCGCCCGGATTCCACCATTTTTCGATACTCGCACGGATTCTATCTTTTTCCGGTTCTCACACGGACAGTTTTCGATACTCGCATGGATTCTCCCTTTTCCGGGTACTCGCCCGGATTCCACCATTTTTCGATACTCGCACAGATTCCACCATTTTTCGATACTCGCACGGATTCTATCTTTTTCCGGTACTCACAGGAACAATTTTCTGGTACTCGTAGGAATTCTCCCTTTTTCGGGTACTCGCCCGGATTCCACCATTTTTTGATACTCGCCCGGATTCTATCTTTTTCCGGTACTCACAGGAACAATTTTCTGGTAGTCGCAGGAATTCTCCCTTTTCCGGGTACTCGCCCGGATTCCACCATTTTTCGATACTCGCACGGATTCTATCTTTTTCCGGTTCTCACACGGACAGTTTTCCGATACTCGCATGGATTCTCCCTTTTCCGGGTACTCGCCCGGATTCCACCATTTTTCGATACTCGCACGGATTCTATCTTTTTCCTGTACTCACAGGGACAGTTTTCCGGTACTCGCATGGATTCTCCCTTTTTCGGGTGCTCGCCCGGATTCCACCATTTTTTGATACTCGCACGGATTCTATCTTTTTTCGGTACTCACAGGGACAGTTTTCCGGCACTCGCATGGATTCTCCCTTTTTCGGGTACTTGCCCGGATTCCACCATTTTTTGATACTCGCACGGATTCTATCTTTTTTCGGTACTCACAGGGACAGTTTTCCGGCACTCGCATGGATTCTCCCTTTTTCGGGTACTCGCCCGGATTCCACCATTTTTCGATACTCGCACGGATTCTATCTTTTTCCGGTACTCACAGGGACAGTTTTCCGGTACTCGCATGGATTCTCCCTTTTCCGGGTACTCGCCCGGATTCCACCATTTTTCGATACTCGCACGTATTCTATCTTTTTCCGGTACTCACAGGGACAATTTTCTGGTACTCGCAGGAATTCTCCCTTTTTCGAGTAATCGCCTGGATTCCACCATTTTTCGATACTCGCACGGATTCTATCTTTTTCCGGTACTCACAGGGACAGTTTTCGGGGACTCGCATGGATTCTTCCTTTTTCGGGTGCTCGCCCGGATTCCACCATTTTTCGATACTCGCACGGATTCTATCTTTTTTCGATACTCACAGGGACAGTTTTCCGGCACTCGCATGGATTCTCCCTTTTTCGGGTACTCGCCCGGATTCCACCATTTTTCGATACTCGCACGGATTCTATCTTTTTCCGGTACTCACAGGGACAGTTTTCCGGTACTCGCATGGATTCTCCCTTTTCCGGGTACTCGCCCGGATTCCACCATTTTTCGATACTCGCACGTATTCTATCTTTTTCCGGTACTCACAGGGACAATTTTCTGGTACTCGCAGGAATTCTCCCTTTTTCGAGTAATCGCCTGGATTCCACCATTTTTCGATACTCGCACGGATTCTATCTTTTTCCGGTACTCACAGGGACAATTTTCTGGTACTCGCCCGGATTCCACCATTTTTCGATACTCACACGGATTCTATCTTTTTCCGGTACTCACAGGGACAATTTTCTGGTACTCGCAGGAATTCTCCCTTTTTCGGGTACTCGCCGGATTCCACCATTTTTCGATACTCGCACGGATTCTATCTTTTTCCGGTACTCACAGGGACAGTTTTCCGGTACTCGCATGGATTCTCCCTTTTCCGAGTAATCGCCTGGATTCCACCATTTTTCGATACTCGCACGGATTCTATCTTTTTCCGGTACTCACAGGGACAGTTTTCCAGTACTCGCATGGATTCTCCTTTTCCGGGTACTCGCCCGGATTCCACCATTTTTCGATACTCGCACGGATTCTATCTTTTTCCGGTACTCACAGGGACAGTTTTCCAGTACTCGCATGGATTCTCCCTTTTCCGGGTACTCGCCCGGATTCCACCATTTTTCGATACTCGCACGTATTCTATCTTTTTCCGGTACCCACAGGGACAGTTTTCTGGTACTCGCATGGATTCTCCCTTTTTCGGGTGCTCGCCCAGATTCCACCATTTTTCAATACTCGCACGGATTCTATCTTTTTTCGGTACTCACAGGGACAGTTTTCCGGCACTCGCATGGATTCTCCATTTTTCGGGTACTCGCCCGGATTCCACCTTTTTTAGATACTCGCACGGATTCTATCTTTTTCCGGTACTCACAGGGACAATTTTCTGGTACTCGCAGGAATTCTCCCTTTTTCGGGTACTCGCCGGATTCCACCATTTTTCGATACTCGCACGGATTCTATCTTTTTCCGGTACTCACAGGGACAGTTTTCCGGTACTCGCATGGATTCTCCCTTTTCCGAGTAATCGCCCGGATTCCACCATTTTTCGATACTCGCACGGATTCTATCTTTTTCCGGTACTCACAGGGACAATTTTCTGGTACTCGCCCGGATTCCACCATTTTTCGATACTCGCACGGATTCTATCTTTTTCTGGTACTCACAGGGACAGTTTTCCAGTACTCGCATGGATTCTCCCTTTTCCGAGTACTCGCCCGGATTCCACCATTTTTCGATACTCGCACGGATGCTATCTTTTTTCGGTTATCGCAGGGACAGTTTTCCGATACTCGCATGGATTCTCCCTTTTCCGGGTACTCGCTCGGATTCCACCATTTTTCAATACTCGCACGGATTCTATCTTTTTTCGGTACTCACAGGGACAGTTTTCCGGCAGTCGCATGGATTCTCCCTTTTCCGGGTACTCGCCCGAATTCCACCATTTTTCGATACTCGCACGGATTCTATCTTTTTCCGGTACTCACAGGGACAATTTTCTGGTACTCGCAGGAATTCTCCCTTTTTCGGGTACTCACCCGGATTCAACCATTTTTCGATACTCGCACGGATTCTATCTTTTTCCGGTACTCACAGGGACAATTTTCTGGTACTCGCAGGAATTCTCCCTTTTTCGGGTACTCGCCCGGATTCCACCATTTTTCGATACTCGCACGGATTCTATCTTTTTCCGGTACTCACAGGGACAGTTTTCTGGTACTCGCATGGATTCTCCCTTTTTAGGGTGCTCGCCCGGATGCCACCATTTTTCGATACTCGCACGGATTCTATCTTTCTCCGGTACTCACAGGGACAGTTTTCCGGCACTCGCATGGATTCTCCCTTTTTCGGGCACTCGCCCGGATTCCACCATTTTTCGATACTCGCACGGATTCTATCTTTTTCCGGTACTCACAGGGACAATTTTCTGGTACTCGCAGGTATTCTCCCTTTTTCGGGTACTCGCCCGGATTCCACCATTTTTCGATACTCGCACGGATTCTATCTTTTTCCGGTACTCACAGGGACAGTTTTCCGGTACTCGCATGGATTCTCCCTTTTTCGGGTGCTCGCCCGGATTCCACCATTTTTCGATACTCGCACGGATTCTATCTTTTTCCGGTACTCACAGGGACAATTTTCTGGTACTCGCAGGAATTCTCCCTTTTTCGGGTACTCGCCCGGATTCCACCATTTTTCGATACTCGCACGGATTCTATCTTTTTCCGGTACTCACAGGGACAGTTTTCCGGTACTCGCATGGATTCTCCCTTTTTCGGGTGCTCGCCCGGATTCCACCATTTTTCGATACTCGCACGTATTCTATCTTTTTCCGGTACTCACAGGGACAGTTTTCTGGTACTCGCATGGATTCTCCCTTTTTAGGGTGCTCGCCCGGATGCCACCATTTTTTGATACTCGCACGGATTCTATCTTTCTCCGGTACTCACAGGGACAGTTTTCCGGTACTCGCATGGATTCTCCCTTTTTCGGGTATTCGCCCGGATTCCACCATTTGCCGATACTCGCACGGATTCTATCTTTTTCCGGTACTCACAGGGACAATTTTCTGGTACTAGCAGGAATTCTCTCTTTTTCGGGTACTCGCCCGGATTCCACCATTTTTCGATACTCGCACAGATTCCAACATTTTTCGATACTCGCACGGATTCTATCTTTTTCCGGTACTCACAGGAACAATTTTCTGGTACTCGTAGGAATTCTCCCTTTTTCGGGTGCTCGCCCGGATTCCACCATTTTTCGATACTCGCACGTATTCTATCTTTTTCCGGTACTCACAGGGACAATTTTCTGGTACTCGCAGGAATTCTCCATTTTTCGGGTACTCGCTCGGATTCCACCATTTTTCGATACTCGCACGGATTCTATCTTTTTCCGGTACTCACAGGGACAGTTTTCCGGTACTCGCATGGATTCTCCCTTTTTCGGGTGCTCGCCCGGATTCCACCATTTTTCGATACTCGCACGGATTCTATCTTTTTTCGGTACTCACAGAGACAGTTTTCCGGCACTCGCATGGATTCTCCCTTTTTCGGGCACTCGCCCGGATTCCACCATTTTTCGATACTCGCACGGATTCTATCTTTTTCCGGTACTCACAGAGACAGTTTTCCGGTACTCGCATGGATTCTCCCTTTTTCGGGTGCTCGCCCGGATTCCACCATTTTTCGATACTCGCACGTATTCTATCTTTTTCCGGTACTCACAGGGACAATTTTCTGGTACTCGCAGGTATTCTCCCTTTTTCGGGTCCTCGCCCGGATTCCACCATTTTTCG
Source organism: Vitis cinerea var. helleri x Vitis rupestris (assembly GCA_945999865.1). Taxonomy (NCBI): domain Eukaryota; kingdom Viridiplantae; phylum Streptophyta; class Magnoliopsida; order Vitales; family Vitaceae; genus Vitis; species Vitis cinerea var. helleri x Vitis rupestris. The sequence continues at coordinate 113,927 of CAMFYI010000227.1, read as the reverse complement.
ATACTCGCACGGATTCTATCTTTTTCCGGTACTCACAGGGACAGTTTTCCGGTACTCGCATGGATTCTCCCTTTTTCGGGTGCTCGCCCGGATTCCACCATTTTTCGATACTCGCACGGATTCTATCTTTTTCCGGTACTCACAGGGACAATTTTCTAGTACTCGCAGGAATTCTCCCTTTTTCTGGTACTCGCCCGGATTCCACCATTTTTCGATACTCGCACGGATTCTATTTTTTTCCGGTACTCACAGGGACAGTTTTCCGGTACTCGCATGGATTCTCCCTTTTTAGAGTGCTCGCCCGGATGCCACCATTTTTTGATACTCGCACGGATTCTATCTTTCTCCGGTACTCACAGGGACAGTTTTCCGGTACTCGCATGGATTCTCCCTTTTTCGGGTACTCGCCCGGATTCCACCATTTGCCGATACTCGCACGGATTCTATCTTTTTCCGGTACTCACAGGGACAATTTTCTGGTACTAGCAGGAATTCTCTCTTTTTCGGGTACTCGCCCGGATTCCACCATTTTTCGATACTCGCACAGATTCCACCATTTTTCGATGCTCGCACGGATTCTATCTTTTTCCGGTACTCACAAGAACAATTTTCTGGTACTCGTAGGAATTCTCCCTTTTTCGGGTACTCGCCCGGATTCCACCATTTTTTGATACTCGCACGGATTCTATCTTTTTCCGGTACTCACAGGAACAATTTTCTGGTACTCGCAGGAATTCTCCCTTTTCCGGGTACTCGCACGGATTCTATCTTTTTTCGGTACTCACAGGGACAGTTTTCCGGCACTCGCATGTATTCTCCCTTTTTCGGGTACTCGCCCGGATTCCACCATTTTTCGATACTCGCACGGATTCTCCCTTTTCCGGTACTCACAGGGACAGTTTTCCCGTACTCGCTTGGATTCTCCTTTTTTCGGGTACTCGCCCGGATTCCACCATTTTTCGATACTCGCACGGATTCTATCTTTTTCCAGTACTCACAGGGACAATTTTCTGGTACTCGTAGGAATTCTCCCTTTTTCGGGTACTCGCCCGGATTCCACCATTTTTCGATACTCGCACGGATTCTATCTTTTTCCGGTACTCACAGGGACAGTTTTCCGGTACTCGCATGGATTCTCCCTTTTTCGGGTGCTCGCCCGGATTCCACCATTTTTCGATACTCGCACGGATTCTATCTTTTTCCGGTACTCACAGGGACAATTTTCTGGAACTCGCAGGAATTCTCCCTTTTTCGGGTACTCGCCCGGATTCCACCATTTTTCGATACTCGCACGGATTCTATCTTTTTCCGGTACTCACAGGGACAGTTTTCCGGTACTCGCATGGATTCTCCCTTTTTCGGGTGCTCGCCCGGATTCCACCATTTTTCGATACTCGCACGAATTCTATCTTTTTCCGGTACTCACAGGGACAGTTTTCCGGTACTCGCATGGATTCTCCCTTTTTCGGGTGCTCGCCCGGATTCCACCATTTTTCGATACTCGCACGGATTCTATCTTTTTTCGGTACTCACAGGGACAGTTTTCCGGCACTCGCATGGATTCTCCCTTTTTCGGGCACTCGCCCGGATTCCACCATTTTTCGATACTCGCACGGATTCTATCTTTTTCCGGTACTCACAGGGACAGTTTTCCGGTACTCGCATGGATTCTTCCTTTTTCGGGTGCTCGCCCGGATTCCACCATTTTTCGATACTCGCACGGATTCTATCTTTTTCCGGTACTCACAGGGACAATTTTCTGGTACTCGCAGGAATTCTCCCTTTTTCGGGTACTCGCCCGGATTCCACCATTTTTCGATACTCGCACGGATTCTATCTTTTTCCGGTACTCACAGGGACAGTTTTCCGGTACTCGCATGGATTCTCCTTTTTCCGGGTACTCGCCCGGATTCCACCATTTTTCGATACTCGCACGGATTCTATCTTTTTCCGGTACTCACAGGGACAGTTTTCCGGTACTCGCATGGATTCTTCCTTTTTCGGGTGCTCGCCCGGATTCCACCATTTTTCGATACTCGCACGGATTCTATCTTTTTCCGGTACTCACAGGGACAATTTTCTGGTACTCGCAGGAATTCTCCCTTTTTCGGGTACTCGCCCGGATTCCACCATTTTTCGATACTCGCACGTATTCTATCTTTTTCCGGTACTCACAGGGACAGTTTTCTGGTACTCGCATGGATTCTCCCTTTTTAGGGTGCTCGCCCGGATGCCACCATTTTTCGATACTCGCACGGATTCTATCTTTCTCCGGTACTCACAGGGACAGTTTTCCGGTACTCGCATGGATTCTCCCTTTTTCGGGTACTCGCCCGGATTCCACCATTTTTCGATACTCGCACGGATTCTATCTTTTTCCGGTACTCACAGGGACAATTTTCTGGTACTCGCAGGAATTCTCCCTTTTTCGGGTACTTGCCCGGATTCCACCATTTTTCGATACTCGCACAGATTCCACCATTTTTCGATACTCGCACGGATTCTATCTTTTTCCGGTACTCACAGGAACAATTTTCTGGTACTCGTAGGAATTCTCCCTTTTTCGGGTACTCGCCCGGATTCCACCATTTTTTGATACTCGCCCGGATTCTATCTTTTTCCGGTACTCACAGGAACAATTTTCTGGTACTCGCAGGAATTCTCCCTTTTCCGAGTACTCGCCCGGATTCCACCATTTTTCGATACTCGCACGGATTCTATCTTTTTCCGGTACTCACAGGGACAATTTTCTGGTACTCGCAGGAATTCTCCCTTTTTCGGGTACTCACCCGGATTCCACCATTTTTCGATACTCGCACGGATTCTATCTTTTTCCGGTACTCACAGGGACAATTTTCTAGTACTCGCAGGAATTCTCCCTTTTTCGGGTAGTCGCCCGGATTCCACCATTTTTCGATACTCGCACAGATTCTATCTTTTTCCGGTACTCACAGGGACAGTTTTCTGGTACTCGCATGGATTCTCCCTTTTTAGGGTGCTCGCTCGGATGCCACCATTTTTCGATACTCGCACGGATTCTATCTTTCTCCGGTACTCACAGGGACAGTTTTCCGGTACTCGCATGGATTCTCCCTTTTCCGGGTACTCGCCCGGATTCCACCATTTTTCGATACTCGCAGGGACTCTATCTTTTTCCGGTACTCACAGGGACAATTTTCTGGTACTCGCAGGAATTCTCCCTTTTTCGGGTACTCGCCCGGATTCCACCATTTTTCGATACTCGCACGGATTCTATCTTTTTCCTGTACTCACAGGGACAGTTTTCCGGTACTCGCATGGATTCTCCCTTTTTCGGGTGCTCGCCCGGATTCCACCATTTTTCGATACTCGCACGGATTCTATCTTTTTTCGGTACTCACAGGGACAGTTTTCCGGCACTCGCATGGATTCTCCCTTTTTCGGGTACTCGCCCGGATTCCACCATTTTTCGATACTCGCACGGATTCTATCTTTTTTCGGTACTCACAGGGACAGTTTTCCGGCACTCGCATGGATTCTCCCTTTTTCGGGTACTCGCCCGGATTCCACCATTTTTCGATACTCGCACGGATTCTATCTTTTTCCGGTACTCACAGGGACAGTTTTACGGTACTCGCATGGATTCTCCCTTTTCCGGGTACTCGCCCGGATTCCACCATTTTTCGATACTCGCACGTATTCTATCTTTTTCCGGTACTCACAGGGACAATTTTCTGGTACTCGCAGGAATTCTCCCTTTTTCGAGTAATCGCCTGGATTCCACCATTTTTCGATACTCGCACGGATTCTATCTTTTTCCGGTACTCACAGGGACAATTTGCTCGTACTCGCCCGGATTCCACCATTTTTCGATACTCACACGGATTCTATCTTTTTCCGGTACTCACAGGGACAATTTTCTGGTACTCGCAGGAATTCTCCCTTTTTCGGGTACTTGCCGGATTCCACCATTTTTCGATACTCGCACGGATTCTATCTTTTTCCGGTACTCACAGGGACAGTTTTCCGGTACTCGCATGGATTCTCCCTTTTCCGAGTAATCGCCTGGATTCCACCATTTTTCGATACTCGCACGGATTCTATCTTTTTCCGGTACTCACAGGGACAGTTTTCCAATACTCGCATGGATTCTCCCTTTTCCGGGTACTCGCCCGGATTCCACCATTTTTCGATACTCGCACGGATTCTATCTTTTTCCGGTACTCACAGGGACAGTTTTCCAGTACTCGCATGGATTCTCCCTTTTCCGGGTACTCGCCCGGATTCCACCATTTTTCGATACTCGCACGCATTCTATCTTTTTCCGGTACTCACAGGGACAGTTTTCCGGTACTCGCATGGATTCTACCTTTTTCGGGTGCTCGCCCGGATTCCACCATTTTTCGATACTCGCACGGATTCTATCTTTTTTCGGTACTCACAGGGACAGTTTTCCGGCACTCGCATGGATTCTCCCTTTTCCGGGCACTCGCCCGGATTCCACCATTTTTCGATACTCGCACGGATTCTATCTTTTTCCGGTACTCACAGGGACAATTTTCTGGAACTCGCAGGAATTCTCCCTTTTTCGGGTACTCGCCCGGATTCCACCATTTTTCGATACTCGCACGGATTCTATCTTTTTCCGGTACTCACAGGGACAGTTTTCCGGTACTCGCATGGATTCTCCCTTTTTCGGGTGCTCGCCCGGATTCCACCATTTTTCGATACTCGCACGAATTCTATCTTTTTCCGGTACTCACAGGGACAGTTTTCCGGTACTCGCATGGATTCTCCCTTTTTCGGGTGCTCGCCCGGATTCCACCATTTTTCGATACTCGCACGGATTCTATCTTTTTTCGGTACTCACAGGGACAGTTTTCCGGCACTCGCATGGATTCTCCCTTTTTCGGGCACTCGCCCGGATTCCACCATTTTTCGATACTCGCACGGATTCTATCTTTTTCCGGTACTCACAGGGACAGTTTTCCGGTACTCGCATGGATTCTTCCTTTTTCGGGTGCTCGCCCGGATTCCACCATTTTTCGATACTCGCACGGATTCTATCTTTTTCCGGTACTCACAGGGACAATTTTCTGGTACTCGCAGGAATTCTCCCTTTTTCGGGTACTCGCCCGGATTCCACCATTTTTCGATACTCGCACGGATTCTATCTTTTTCCGGTACTCACAGGGACAGTTTTCCGGTACTCGCATGGATTCTCCTTTTTCCGGGTACTCGCCCGGATTCCACCATTTTTCGATACTCGCACGGATTCTATCTTTTTCCGGTACTCACAGGGACAGTTTTCCGGTACTCGCATGGATTCTTCCTTTTTCGGGTGCTCGCCCGGATTCCACCATTTTTCGATACTCGCACGGATTCTATCTTTTTCCGGTACTCACAGGGACAATTTTCTGGTACTCGCAGGAATTCTCCCTTTTTCGGGTACTCGCCCGGATTCCACCATTTTTCGATACTCGCACGTATTCTATCTTTTTCCGGTACTCACAGGGACAGTTTTCTGGTACTCGCATGGATTCTCCCTTTTTAGGGTGCTCGCCCGGATGCCACCATTTTTCGATACTCGCACGGATTCTATCTTTCTCCGGTACTCACAGGGACAGTTTTCCGGTACTCGCATGGATTCTCCCTTTTTCGGGTACTCGCCCGGATTCCACCATTTTTCGATACTCGCACGGATTCTATCTTTTTCCGGTACTCACAGGGACAATTTTCTGGTACTCGCAGGAATTCTCCCTTTTTCGGGTACTTGCCCGGATTCCACCATTTTTCGATACTCGCACAGATTCCACCATTTTTCGATACTCGCACGGATTCTATCTTTTTCCGGTACTCACAGGAACAATTTTCTGGTACTCGTAGGAATTCTCCCTTTTTCGGGTACTCGCCCGGATTCCACCATTTTTTGATACTCGCCCGGATTCTATCTTTTTCCGGTACTCACAGGAACAATTTTCTGGTACTCGCAGGAATTCTCCCTTTTCCGAGTACTCGCCCGGATTCCACCATTTTTCGATACTCGCACGGATTCTATCTTTTTCCGGTACTCACAGGGACAATTTTCTGGTACTCGCAGGAATTCTCCCTTTTTCGGGTACTCACCCGGATTCCACCATTTTTCGATACTCGCACGGATTCTATCTTTTTCCGGTACTCACAGGGACAATTTTCTAGTACTCGCAGGAATTCTCCCTTTTTCGGGTAGTCGCCCGGATTCCACCATTTTTCGATACTCGCACAGATTCTATCTTTTTCCGGTACTCACAGGGACAGTTTTCTGGTACTCGCATGGATTCTCCCTTTTTAGGGTGCTCGCTCGGATGCCACCATTTTTCGATACTCGCACGGATTCTATCTTTCTCCGGTACTCACAGGGACAGTTTTCCGGTACTCGCATGGATTCTCCCTTTTCCGGGTACTCGCCCGGATTCCACCATTTTTCGATACTCGCAGGGACTCTATCTTTTTCCGGTACTCACAGGGACAATTTTCTGGTACTCGCAGGAATTCTCCCTTTTTCGGGTACTCGCCCGGATTCCACCATTTTTCGATACTCGCACGGATTCTATCTTTTTCCTGTACTCACAGGGACAGTTTTCCGGTACTCGCATGGATTCTCCCTTTTTCGGGTGCTCGCCCGGATTCCACCATTTTTCGATACTCGCACGGATTCTATCTTTTTTCGGTACTCACAGGGACAGTTTTCCGGCACTCGCATGGATTCTCCCTTTTTCGGGTACTCGCCCGGATTCCACCATTTTTCGATACTCGCACGGATTCTATCTTTTTTCGGTACTCACAGGGACAGTTTTCCGGCACTCGCATGGATTCTCCCTTTTTCGGGTACTCGCCCGGATTCCACCATTTTTCGATACTCGCACGGATTCTATCTTTTTCCGGTACTCACAGGGACAGTTTTACGGTACTCGCATGGATTCTCCCTTTTCCGGGTACTCGCCCGGATTCCACCATTTTTCGATACTCGCACGTATTCTATCTTTTTCCGGTACTCACAGGGACAATTTTCTGGTACTCGCAGGAATTCTCCCTTTTTCGAGTAATCGCCTGGATTCCACCATTTTTCGATACTCGCACGGATTCTATCTTTTTCCGGTACTCACAGGGACAATTTGCTCGTACTCGCCCGGATTCCACCATTTTTCGATACTCACACGGATTCTATCTTTTTCCGGTACTCACAGGGACAATTTTCTGGTACTCGCAGGAATTCTCCCTTTTTCGGGTACTTGCCGGATTCCACCATTTTTCGATACTCGCACGGATTCTATCTTTTTCCGGTACTCACAGGGACAGTTTTCCGGTACTCGCATGGATTCTCCCTTTTCCGAGTAATCGCCTGGATTCCACCATTTTTCGATACTCGCACGGATTCTATCTTTTTCCGGTACTCACAGGGACAGTTTTCCAATACTCGCATGGATTCTCCCTTTTCCGGGTACTCGCCCGGATTCCACCATTTTTCGATACTCGCACGGATTCTATCTTTTTCCGGTACTCACAGGGACAGTTTTCCAGTACTCGCATGGATTCTCCCTTTTCCGGGTACTCGCCCGGATTCCACCATTTTTCGATACTCGCACGCATTCTATCTTTTTCCGGTACTCACAGGGACAGTTTTCCGGTACTCGCATGGATTCTCCCTTTTTCGGGTGCTCGCCCGGATTCCACCATTTTTCGATACTCGCACGGATTCTATCTTTTTTCGGTACTCACAGGGACAGTTTTCCGGCACTCGCATGGATTCTCCCTTTTCCGGGCACTCGCCCGGATTCCACCATTTTTCGATACTCGCACGGATTCTATCTTTTTCCGGTACTCACAGGGACAGTTTTCCGGTACTCGCATGGATTCTCCCTTTTTCGGGTGCTCGCCCGGATTCCACCATTTTTCGATACTCGCACGGATTCTATCTTTTTCCGGTACTCACAGGGACAATTTTCTGGTACTCGCAGGAATTCTCCCTTTTTCGGGTACTCGCCCGGATTCCACCATTTTTCGATACTCGCACGGATTCTATCTTTTTCCGGTACTCACAGGGACAGTTTTCCGGTACTCGCATGGATTCTCCTTTTTCCGGGTACTCGCCCGGATTCCACCATTTTTCGATACTCGCACGTATTCTATCTTTTTCCGGTTCTCACAGGGACAGTTTTCTGGTACTCGCATGGATTCTCCCTTTTTAGGGTGCTCGCCCGGATGCCACCATTTTTCGATACTCGCACGGATTCTATCTTTCTCCGGTACTCACAGGGACAGTTTTCCGGTACTCGCATGGATTCTCCCTTTTTCGGGTACTCGCCCGGATTCCACCATTTTTCGATACTCGCACGGATTCTATCTTTTTCCGGTACTCACAGGGACAATTTTCTGGTACTCGCAGGAATTCTCCCTTTTTCGGGTACTTGCCCGGATTCCACCATTTTTCGATACTCGCACAGATTCCACCATTTTTCGATACTCGCACGGATTCTATCTTTTTCCGGTACTCACAGGAACAATTTTCTGGTACTCGTAGGAATTCTCCCTTTTTCGGGTACTCGCCCGGATTCCACCATTTTTTGATACTCGCCCGGATTCTATCTTTTTCCGGTACTCACAGGAACAATTTTCTGGTACTCGCAGGAATTCTCCCTTTTCCGAGTACTCGCCCGGATTCCACCATTTTTCGATACTCGCACGGATTCTATCTTTTTCCGGTACTCACAGGGACAATTTTCTGGTACTCGCAGGAATTCTCCCTTTTTCGGGTACTCACCCGGATTCCACCATTTTTCGATACTCGCACGGATTCTATCTTTTTCCGGTACTCACAGGGACAATTTTCTAGTACTCGCAGGAATTCTCCCTTTTTCGGGTAGTCGCCCGGATTCCACCATTTTTCGATACTCGCACAGATTCTATCTTTTTCCGGTACTCACAGGGACAGTTTTCTGGTACTCGCATGGATTCTCCCTTTTTAGGGTGCTCGCCCGGATGCCACCATTTTTCGATACTCGCACGGATTCTATCTTTCTCCGGTACTCACAGGGACAGTTTTCCGGTACTCGCATGGATTCTCCCTTTTCCGGGTACTTGCCCGGATTCCACCATTTTTCGATACTCGCAGGGACTCTATCTTTTTCCGGTACTCACAGGGACAATTTTCTGGTACTCGCAGGAATTCTCCCTTTTTCGGGTACTCGCCCGGATTCCACCATTTTTCGATACTCGCACGGATTCTATCTTTTTCCTGTACTCACAGGGACAGTTTTCCGGTACTCGCATGGATTCTCCCTTTTTCGGGTGCTCGCCCGGATTCCACCATTTTTCGATACTCGCACGGATTCTATCTTTTTTCGGTACTCACAGGGACAGTTTTCCGGCACTCGCATGGATTCTCCCTTTTTCGGGTCCTCGCCCGGATTCCACCATTTTTCGATACTCGCACGGATTCTATCTTTTTTCGGTACTCACAGGGACAGTTTTCCGGCACTCGCATGGATTCTCCCTTTTTCGGGTACTCGCCCGGATTCCACCATTTTTCGATACTCGCACGGATTCTATCTTTTTCCGGTACTCACAGGGACAGTTTTACGGTACTCGCATGGATTCTCCCTTTTCCGGGTACTCGGCCGGATTCCACCATTTTTCGATACTCGCACGTATTCTATCTTTTTCCGGTACTCACAGGGACAATTTTCTGGTACTCGCAGGAATTCTCCCTTTTTCGAGTAATCGCCTGGATTCCACCATTTTTCGATACTCGCACGGATTCTATCTTTTTCCGGTACTCACAGGGACAATTTGCTAGTACTCGCCCGGATTCCACCATTTTTCGATACTCACACGGATTCTATCTTTTTCCGGTACTCACAGGGACAATTTTCTGGTACTCGCAGGAATTCTCCCTTTTTCGGGTACTTGCCGGATTCCACCATTTTTCGATACTCGCACGGATTCTATCTTTTTCCGGTACTCACAGGGACAGTTTTCCGGTACTCGCATGGATTCTCCCTTTTCCGAGTAATCGCCCGGATTCCACCATTTTTTGATACTCGCACGGATTCTATCTTTTTCCGGTACTCACAGGGACAGTTTTACGGTACTCGCATGGATTCTCCCTTTTTCGGGTGCTCGCCCGGATTCCACCATTTTTCGATACTCGCACGGATTCTATCTTTTTCCGGTACTCACAGGGACAATTTTCTGGTACTCGCAGGAATTCTCCCTTTTTCGGGTACTTGCCGGATTCCACCATTTTTCGATACTCGCACGGATTCTATCTTTTTCCGGTACTCACAGGGACAGTTTTCCGGTACTCGCATGGATTCTCCCTTTTCCGAGTAATCGCCTGGATTTCACCATTTTTCGATACTCGCATGGATTCTATCTTTTTCCGGTACTCACAGGGACAGTTTTCCAGTACTCGCATGGATTCTCCCTTTTCCGGGTACTCGCCCGGATTCCACCATTTTTCGATACTCGCACGGATTCTATCTTTTTCCCGTACTCACAGGGACAATTTTCTGGTACTTGCCCGGATTCCACCATTTTTCGATACTCGCACGGATTCTATCTTTTTCTGGTACTCACAGGGACAGTTTTCCAGTACTCGCATGGATTCTCCCTTTTCCGGGTACTCGCCCGGATTCCACCATTTTTCGATACTCGCACGTATTCTATGTTTTTCCGGTACCCACAGGGACAGTTTTCTGGTACTCGCATGGATTCTCCCTTTTTCGGGTGCTCGCCCAGATTCCACCATTTTTCGATACTCGCACGGATTCTATCTTTTTTCGGTAGTCACAGGGACAGTTTTCCGGCACTCGCATGGATTCTCCCTTTTTCGGGTACTCGCCCGGATTCCACCTTTTTTAGATACTCGCACGGATTCTATCTTTTTCCGGTACTCACAGGGACAATTTTCTGGTACTCGCAGGAATTCTCCCTTTTTCGGGTACTCGCCGGATTCCACCATTTTTCGATACTCGCACGGATTCTATCTTTTTCCGGTACTCACAGGAACAGTTTTCCAGTACTCGCATGGATTCTCCCTTTTCCGGGTACTCGCCCGGATTCCACCATTTGCCGATACTCGCACGGATTCTATCTTTTTCCGGTACTCACAGGGACAATTTTCTGGTACTAGCAGGAATTCTCTCTTTTTCGGGTACTCGCCCGGATTCCACCATTTTTCGATACTCGCACAGATTCCACCATTTTTCGATGCTCGCACGGATTCTATCTTTTTCCGGTACTCACAAGAACAATTTTCTGGTACTCGTAGGAATTCTCCCTTTTTCGGGTACTCGCCCGGATTCCACCATTTTTTGATACTCGCACGGATTCTATCTTTTTCCGGTACTCACAGGAACAATTTTCTGGTACTCGCAGGAATTCTCCCTTTTCCGGGTACTCGCACGGATTCTATCTTTTTTCGGTACTCACAGGGACAGTTTTCCGGCACTCGCATGTATTCTCCCTTTTTCGGGTACTCGCCCGGATTCCACCATTGTTCGATACTCGCACGGATTCTCCCTTTTCCGGTACTCACAGGGACAGTTTTCCCGTACTCGCTTGGATTCTCCTTTTTTCGGGTACTCGCCCGGATTCCACCATTTTTCGATACTCGCACGGATTCTATCTTTTTCCAGTACTCACAGGGACAATTTTCTGGTACTCGTAGGAATTCTCCCTTTTTCGGGTACTCGCCCGGATTCCACCATTTTTCGATACTCGCACGGATTCTATCTTTTTCCGGTACTCACAGGGACAGTTTTCCGGTACTCGCATGGATTCTCCCTTTTTCGGGTGCTCGCCCGGATTCCACCATTTTTCGATACTCGCACGGATTCTATCTTTTTCCGGTACTCACAGGGACAATTTTCTGGAACTCGCAGGAATTCTCCCTTTTTCGGGTACTCGCCCGGATTCCACCATTTTTCGATACTCGCACGGATTCTATCTTTTTCCGGTACTCACAGGGACAGTTTTCCGGTACTCGCATGGATTCTCCCTTTTTCGGGTGCTCGCCCGGATTCCACCATTTTTCGATACTCGCACGAATTCTATCTTTTTCCGGTACTCACAGGGACAGTTTTCCGGTACTCGCATGGATTCTCCCTTTTTCGGGTGCTCGCCCGGATTCCACCATTTTTCGATACTCGCACGGATTCTATCTTTTTTCGGTACTCACAGGGACAGTTTTCCGGCACTCGCATGGATTCTCCCTTTTTCGGGCACTCGCCCGGATTCCACCATTTTTCGATACTCGCACGGATTCTATCTTTTTCCGGTACTCACAGGGACAGTTTTCCGGTACTCGCATGGATTCTTCCTTTTTCGGGTGCTCGCCCGGATTCCACCATTTTTCGATACTCGCACGGATTCTATCTTTTTCCGGTACTCACAGGGACAATTTTCTGGTACTCGCAGGAATTCTCCCTTTTTCGGGTACTCGCCCGGATTCCACCATTTTTCGATACTCGCACGGATTCTATCTTTTTCCGGTACTCACAGGGACAGTTTTCCGGTACTCGCATGGATTCTCCTTTTTCCGGGTACTCGCCCGGATTCCACCATTTTTCGATACTCGCACGGATTCTATCTTTTTCCGGTACTCACAGGGACAGTTTTCCGGTACTCGCATGGATTCTTCCTTTTTCGGGTGCTCGCCCGGATTCCACCATTTTTCGATACTCGCACGGATTCTATCTTTTTCCGGTACTCACAGGGACAATTTTCTGGTACTCGCAGGAATTCTCCCTTTTTCGGGTACTCGCCCGGATTCCACCATTTTTCGATACTCGCACGTATTCTATCTTTTTCCGGTACTCACAGGGACAGTTTTCTGGTACTCGCATGGATTCTCCCTTTTTAGGGTGCTCGCCCGGATGCCACCATTTTTCGATACTCGCACGGATTCTATCTTTCTCCGGTACTCACAGGGACAGTTTTCCGGTACTCGCATGGATTCTCCCTTTTTCGGGTACTCGCCCGGATTCCACCATTTTTCGATACTCGCACGGATTCTATCTTTTTCCGGTACTCACAGGGACAATTTTCTGGTACTCGCAGGAATTCTCCCTTTTTCGGGTACTAGCCCGGATTCCACCATTTTTCGATACTCGCACAGATTCCACCATTTTTCGATACTCGCACGGATTCTATCTTTTTCCGGTACTCACAGGAACAATTTTCTGGTACTCGTAGGAATTCTCCCTTTTTCGGGTACTCGCCCGGATTCCACCATTTTTTGATACTCGCCCGGATTCTATCTTTTTCCGGTACTCACAGGAACAATTTTCTGGTACTCGCAGGAATTCTCCCTTTTCCGAGTACTCGCCCGGATTCCACCATTTTTCGATACTCGCACGGATTCTATCTTTTTCCGGTACTCACAGGGACAATTTTCTGGTACTCGCAGGAATTCTCCCTTTTTCGGGTACTCACCCGGATTCCACCATTTTTCGATACTCGCACGGATTCTATCTTTTTCCGGTACTCACAGGGACAATTTTCTAGTACTCGCAGGAATTCTCCCTTTTTCGGGTAGTCGCCCGGATTCCACCATTTTTCGATACTCGCACAGATTCTATCTTTTTCCGGTACTCACAGGGACAGTTTTCTGGTACTCGCATGGATTCTCCCTTTTTAGGGTGCTCGCCCGGATGCCACCATTTTTCGATACTCGCACGGATTCTATCTTTCTCCGGTACTCACAGGGACAGTTTTCCGGTACTCGCATGGATTCTCCCTTTTCCGGGTACTCGCCCGGATTCCACCATTTTTCGATACTCGCAGGGACTCTATCTTTTTCCGGTACTCACAGGGACAATTTTCTGGTACTCGCAGGAATTCTCCCTTTTTCGGGTACTCGCCCGGATTCCACCATTTTTCGATACTCGCACGGATTCTATCTTTTTCCTGTACTCACAGGGACAGTTTTCCGGTACTCGCATGGATTCTCCCTTTTTCGGGTGCTCGCCCGGATTCCACCATTTTTCGATACTCGCACGGATTCTATCTTTTTTCGGTACTCACAGGGACAGTTTTCCGGCACTCGCATGGATTCTCCCTTTTTCGGGTACTCGCCCGGATTCCACCATTTTTCGATACTCGCACGGATTCTATCTTTTTTCGGTACTCACAGGGACAGTTTTCCGGCACTCGCATGGATTCTCCCTTTTTCGGGTACTCGCCCGGATTCCACCATTTTTCGATACTCGCACGGATTCTATCTTTTTCCGGTACTCACAGGGACAGTTTTACGGTACTCGCATGGATTCTCCCTTTTCCGGGTACTCGCCCGGATTCCACCATTTTTCGATACTCGCACGTATTCTATCTTTTTCCGGTACTCACAGGGACAATTTTCTGGTACTCGCAGGAATTCTCCCTTTTTCGAGTAATCGCCTGGATTCCACCATTTTTCGATACTCGCACGGATTCTATCTTTTTCCGGTACTCACAGGGACAATTTGCTCGTACTCGCCCGGATTCCACCATTTTTCGATACTCACACGGATTCTATCTTTTTCCGGTACTCACAGGGACAATTTTCTGGTACTCGCAGGAATTCTCCCTTTTTCGGGTACTTGCCGGATTCCACCATTTTTCGATACTCGCACGGATTCTATCTTTTTCCGGTACTCACAGGGACAGTTTTCCGGTACTCGCATGGATTCTCCCTTTTCCGAGTAATCGCCTGGATTCCACCATTTTTCGATACTCGCACGGATTCTATCTTTTTCCGGTACTCACAGGGACAGTTTTCCAGTACTCGCATGGATTCTCCCTTTTCCGGGTACTCGCCCGGATTCCACCATTTTTCGATACTCGCACGGATTCTATCTTTTTCCGGTACTCACAGGGACAGTTTTCCAGTACTCGCATGGATTCTCCCTTTTCCGGGTACTCGCCCGGATTCCACCATTTTTCGATACTCGCACGCATTCTATCTTTTTCCGGTACTCACAGGGACAGTTTTCCGGTACTCGCATGGATTCTCCCTTTTTCGGGTGCTCGCCCGGATTCCACCATTTTTCGATACTCGCACGGATTCTATCTTTTTTCGGTACTCACAGGGACAGTTTTCCGGCACTCGCATGGATTCTCCCTTTTCCGGGCACTCGCCCGGATTCCACCATTTTTCGATACTCGCACGGATTCTATCTTTTTCCGGTACTCACAGGGACAGTTTTCCGGTACTCGCATGGATTCTCCCTTTTTCGGGTGCTCGCCCGGATTCCACCATTTTTCGATACTCGCACGGATTCTATCTTTTTCCGGTACTCACAGGGACAATTTTCTGGTACTCGCAGGAATTCTCCCTTTTTCGGGTACTCGCCCGGATTCCACCATTTTTCGATACTCGCACGGATTCTATCTTTTTCCGGTACTCACAGGGACAGTTTTCCGGTACTCGCATGGATTCTCCTTTTTCCGGGTACTCGCCCGGATTCCACCATTTTTCGATACTCGCACGTATTCTATCTTTTTCCGGTTCTCACAGGGACAGTTTTCTGGTACTCGCATGGATTCTCCCTTTTTAGGGTGCTCGCCCGGATGCCACCATTTTTCGATACTCGCACGGATTCTATCTTTCTCCGGTACTCACAGGGACAGTTTTCCGGTACTCGCATGGATTCTCCCTTTTTCGGGTACTCGCCCGGATTCCACCATTTTTCGATACTCGCACGGATTCTATCTTTTTCCGGTACTCACAGGGACAATTTTCTGGTACTCGCAGGAATTCTCCCTTTTTCGGGTACTAGCCCGGATTCCACCATTTTTCGATACTCGCACAGATTCCACCATTTTTCGATACTCGCACGGATTCTATCTTTTTCCGGTACTCACAGGAACAATTTTCTGGTACTCGTAGGAATTCTCCCTTTTTCGGGTACTCGCCCGGATTCCACCATTTTTTGATACTCGCCCGGATTCTATCTTTTTCCGGTACTCACAGGAACAATTTTCTGGTACTCGCAAGAATTCTCCCTTTTCCGAGTACTCGCCCGGATTCCACCATTTTTCGATACTCGCACGGATTCTATCTTTTTCCGGTACTCACAGGGACAATTTTCTGGTACTCGCAGGAATTCTCCCTTTTTCGGGTACTCACCCGGATTCCACCATTTTTCGATACTCGCACGGATTCTATCTTTTTCCGGTACTCACAGGGACAATTTTCTAGTACTCGCAGGAATTCTCCCTTTTTCGGGTAGTCGCCCGGATTCCACCATTTTTCGATACTCGCACAGATTCTATCTTTTTTCGGTACTCACAGGGACAGTTTTCTGGTACTCGCATGGATTCTCCCTTTTTAGGGTGCTCGCCCGGATGCCACCATTTTTCGATACTCGCACGGATTCTATCTTTCTCCGGTACTCACAGGGACAGTTTTCCGGTACTCGCATGGATTCTCCCTTTTCCGGGTACTTGCCCGGATTCCACCATTTTTCGATACTCGCAGGGACTCTATCTTTTTCCGGTACTCACAGGGACAATTTTCTGGTACTCGCAGGAATTCTCCCTTTTTCGGGTACTCGCCCGGATTCCACCATTTTTCGATACTCGCACGGATTCTATCTTTTTCCTGTACTCACAGGGACAGTTTTCCGGTACTCGCATGGATTCTCCCTTTTTCGGGTGCTCGCCCGGATTCCACCATTTTTCGATACTCGCACGGATTCTATCTTTTTTCGGTACTCACAGGGACAGTTTTCCGGCACTCGCATGGATTCTCCCTTTTTCGGGTCCTCGCCCGGATTCCACCATTTTTCGATACTCGCACGGATTCTATCTTTTTTCGGTACTCACAGGGACAGTTTTCCGGCACTCGCATGGATTCTCCCTTTTTCGGGTACTCGCCCGGATTCCACCATTTTTCGATACTCGCACGGATTCTATCTTTTTCCGGTACTCACAGGGACAGTTTTACGGTACTCGCATGGATTCTCCCTTTTCCGGGTACTCGGCCGGATTCCACCATTTTTCGATACTCGCACGTATTCTATCTTTTTCCGGTACTCACAGGGACAATTTTCTGGTACTCGCAGGAATTCTCCCTTTTTCGAGTAATCGCCTGGATTCCACCATTTTTCGATACTCGCACGGATTCTATCTTTTTCCGGTACTCACAGGGACAATTTGCTAGTACTCGCCCGGATTCCACCATTTTTCGATACTCACACGGATTCTATCTTTTTCCGGTACTCACAGGGACAATTTTCTGGTACTCGCAGGAATTCTCCCTTTTTCGGGTACTTGCCGGATTCCACCATTTTTCGATACTCGCACGGATTCTATCTTTTTCCGGTACTCACAGGGACAGTTTTCCGGTACTCGCATGGATTCTCCCTTTTCCGAGTAATCGCCCGGATTCCACCATTTTTTGATACTCGCACGGATTCTATCTTTTTCCGGTACTCACAGGGACAGTTTTACGGTACTCGCATGGATTCTCCCTTTTTCGGGTGCTCGCCCGGATTACACCATTTTTCGATACTCGCACGGATTCTATCTTTTTCCGGTACTCACAGGGACAATTTTCTGGTACTCGCAGGAATTCTCCCTTTTTCGGGTACTTGCCGGATTCCACCATTTTTCGATACTCGCACGGATTCTATCTTTTTCCGGTACTCACAGGGACAGTTTTCCGGTACTCGCATGGATTCTCCCTTTTCCGAGTAATCGCCTGGATTTCACCATTTTTCGATACTCGCATGGATTCTATCTTTTTCCGGTACTCACAGGGACAGTTTTCCAGTACTCGCATGGATTCTCCCTTTTCCGGGTACTCGCCCGGATTCCACCATTTTTCGATACTCGCACGGATTCTATCTTTTTCCCGTACTCACAGGGACAATTTTCTGGTACTTGCCCGGATTCCACCATTTTTCGATACTCGCACGGATTCTATCTTTTTCTGGTACTCACAGGGACAGTTTTCCAGTACTCGCATGGATTCTCCCTTTTCCGGGTACTCGCCCGGATTCCACCATTTTTCGATACTCGCACGTATTCTATGTTTTTCCGGTACCCACAGGGACAGTTTTCTGGTACTCGCATGGATTCTCCCTTTTTCGGGTGCTCGCCCAGATTCCACCATTTTTCGATACTCGCACGGATTCTATCTTTTTTCGGTAGTCACAGGGACAGTTTTCCGGCACTCGCATGGATTCTCCCTTTTTCGGGTACTCGCCCGGATTCCACCTTTTTTAGATACTCGCACGGATTCTATCTTTTTCCGGTACTCACAGGGACAATTTTCTGGTACTCGCAGGAATTCTCCCTTTTTCGGGTACTCGCCGGATTCCACCATTTTTCGATACTCGCACGGATTCTATCTTTTTCCGGTACTCACAGGAACAGTTTTCCAGTACTCGCATGGATTCTCCCTTTTCCGGGTACTCGCCCGGATTCCACCATTTTTCGATACTCGCACGGATTCCATCTTTTTCCGGTACTCACAGGGACAATTTTCTGGTACTCGCCCGGATTCCACCATTTTTCGATACTCGCACGGATTCTATCTTTTTCTGGTACTCACAGGGACAGTTTTCCAGTACTCGCATGGATTCTCCCTTTTCCGAGTACTCGCCCGGATTCCACCATTTTTCGATACTCGCACGGATGCTATCTTTTTCCGGTTCTCGCAGGGACAGTTTTCCGATACTCGCATGGATTCTCCCTTTTCCGGGTACTCGCTCGGATTCCACCATTTTCCAATACTCGCACGGATTCTATCTTTTTTTGGTACTCACAGGGACAGTTTTCCGGCACTCGCATGGATTCTCCCTTTTCCGGGTACTCGCCCGAATTCCACCATTTTTCGATACTCGCACGGATTCTATCTTTTTCCGGTACTCACAGGGACAATTTTCTGGTACTCCCAGGAATTCTCCCTTTTTCGGGTACTCACCCGGATTCCACCATTTTTCGATACTCGCACGGATTCTATCTTTTTCCGGTACTCACAGGGACAATTTTCTGGTACTCGCAGGAATTCTCCCTTTTTCGGGTACTCGCCCGGATTCCACCATTTTTCGATACTCGCACGGATTCTATCTTTTTCCGGTACTCACAGGGACAGTTTTCTGGTACTCGCATGGATTCTTTCTTTTTAGGGTGCTCGCCCGGATGCCACCATTTTTCGATACTCGCACGGATTCTATCTTTCTCCGGTACTCACAGGGACAGTTTTCCGATACTCGCATGGATTCTCCCTTTTTCGGGTGCTCGCCCGGATTCCACCATTATTCGATACTCGCACGGATTCTATCTTTTTTCGGTACTCATAGGGACAGTTTCCGGTACCCGCAGGAATTCTCCCTTTTCCGGGTACTCGCCCGGATTCCACCATTTTTCGATACTCGCACGTATTCTATCTTTTTCCGGTACTCACAGGGACAGTTTTCTGGTACACGCATGGATTCTTCCTTTTTCGGGTGCTCGCCCGGATTCTACCATTTTTCGATACTCGCACGGATTCTATCTTTTTTCGGTACTCACAGGGACAGTTTTCCGGCACTCGCATGGATTCTCCATTTTTCGGGTACTCGCCCGGATTCCACCATTTTTCGATACTCGCACAGATTCTATCTTTTTCCGGTACTCACAGGGACAGTTTTCCGGTACTCGCATGGATTCTCCCTTTTCCGGGTACTCGCCCGGATTCCACCATTTTTCGATACTCGCACGTATTTTATCTTTTTCCGGTACTCACAGGGACAGTTTTCTGGTACTCGCATGGATTCTCCCTTTTTCGGGTGCTCGCCCGGATTCCACCATTTTTTGATACTCGCACGGATTCTATCTTTTTCCGGTACTCACAGGGACAATTTTCCGGTACTCGCATGGATTCTCCCTTTTCCGGGTACTCACCCGGATTCCACCATTTTTCGATACTCGCACGGATTCTATCTTTTTCCGGTACTCACAGGGACAGTTTTCTGGTACTCGCATGGATTCTCCCTTTTTCGGGTGCTCGCCCGGATTCCACCATATTTCGATACTCGCACGGATTCTATCTTTTTCCGGTACTCACAGGGACAATTTTCTGGTACTCGCAGGAATTCTCCCTTTTTCGGGTACTCGCCCGGATTCCACCATTTTTCGATACTCGCACGGATTCTATCTTTTTCCGATACTCACAGGGACAGTTTTCCGGTACTCGCATGGATTCTCCCTTTTTCGGGTGCTCGCCCGGATTCCACCATTTTTCGATACTCGCACGTATTCTATCTTTTTCCGGTACTCACAGGGACAGTTTTCTGGTACTCGCATGGATTCTCCCTTTTTAGGGTGCTCGCCCGGATGCCACCATTTTTCGATACTCGCACGGATTCTATCTTTCTCCGGTACTCACAGGGACAGTTTTCCGGTACTCGCATGGATTCTCCCTTTTTCGGGTACTCGCCCGGATTCCACCATCTGCCGATACTCGCACGGATTCTATCTTTTTCCGGTACTCACAGGGACAATTTTCTGGTACTAGCAGGAATTCTCTCTTTTTCGGGTACTCGCCCGGATTCCACCATTTTTCGATACTCGCACAGATTCCACCATTTTTCGATACTCGCACGGATTCTATCTTTTTCCGGTACTCACAGGAACAATTTTCTGGTACTCGTAGGAATTCTCCCTTTTTCGGGTACTCGCCCGGATTCCACCATTTTTTGATACTCGCCCGGATTCTATCTTTTTCCGGTACTCACAGGAACAATTTTCTGGTACTCGCAGGAATTCTCCCTTTTCCGGGTACTCGCCCGGATTCCACCATTTTTCGATACTCGCACGGATTCTATCTTTTTCCGGTACTCACAGGGACAGTTTTTCGGTACTCGCATGGATTCTCCCTTTTCCGGGTACTCGCCCGGATTCCACCATTTTTCGATACTCGCACGTATTCTATCTTTTTCCGGTACTCACAGGGACAGTTTTCTGGTACTCGCATGGATTCTCCCTTTTTAGGGTGCTCGCCCGGATTCCACCATTTTTCGATACTCGCACGGATTCTATCTTTTTCCGGTACTCACAGGGACAATTTTCTGGTACTCGCAGGAATTCTCCCTTTTTCGGGTACTCGCCCGGATTCCACCATTTTTCGATACTCGCACAGATTCCACCATTTTTCGATACTCGCACGGATTCTATCTTTTTCCGGTACTCACAGGGACAATTTTCTGGTACTCGCAGGAATTCTCCCTTTTTCGGGTACTCGCCCGGATTCCACCATTTTTTGATACTCGCCCGGATTCTATCTTTTTCCGGTACTCACAGGAACAATTTTCTGGTACTCGCAGGAATTCTCCCTTTTCCGGGTACTCGCCCGGATTCCACCATTTTTCGATACTCGCACGGATTCTATCTTTTTTCGGTTCTCACACGGACAGTTTTCCGATACTCGCATGGATTCTCCCTTTTCCGGGTACTCGCCCGGATTCCACCATTTTTCGATAGGCGCACGGATTCTATCTTTTTCCGGTACTCACAGGGACAGTTTTCCGGTACTCGCATGGATTCTCCCTTTTTCGGGTGCTCGCCCGGATTCCACCATTTTTCGATACTCGCACGGATTCTATCTTTTTCCGGTACTCACAGGGACAATTTTCTGGTACTCGCAGGAATTCTCCCTTTTTCGGGTACTCGCCCGGATTCCACCATTTTTCGATACTCGCACGGATTATATCTTTTTCCGGTACTCACAGGGACAGTTTTCCGGTACTCGCATGGATTCTCCCTTTTTCGGGTGCTCGCCCGGATTCCACCATTTTTCGATACTCGCACGTATTCTATCTTTTTCCGGTACTCACAGGGACAGTTTTCTTGTACTCGCATGGATTCTTCCTTTTTCGGGTGCTCGCCCGGATTCCACCATTTTTCGATACTCGCACGGATTCTATCTTTTTCCTGTACTCACAGGGACAGTTTTTTGGTACTCGCATGGATTCTCCCTTTTTCGGGTGCTCGCCCGGATTCCACCATTTTTCGATACTCGCACGGATTCTATCTTTTTCCGGTACTCACAGGGACAGTTTTCCGGTACTCGCATGGATTCTCCCTTTTTCGGGTGCTCGCCCGGATTCCACCATTTTTCGATACTCGCACGGATTCTATTTTTTTCCTGTACTCACAGGGACAGTTTTCTGGTACTCGCATGGATTCTCCCTTTTTCGGGTGCTCGCCCGGATTCCACCATTTTTCGATACTCGCACGGATTCTATCTTTTTCCGGTACTCACAGGGACAGTTTTCCGGTACTCGCATGGATTCTCCCTTTTTCGGGTGCTCGCCCGGATTCCACCATTTTTCGATACTCGCACGTATTCTATCTTTTTCCGGTACTCAAAGGGACAGTTTTCTGGTACTCGCATGGATTCTCCCTTTTTAGGGTGCTCGCCCGGATGCCACCATTTTTCGATACTCGCACGGATTCTATCTTTCTCCGGTACTCACAGGGACAGTTTTCCGGTACTCGCATGGATTCTCCCTTTTTCGGGTACTCGCCCGGATTCCACAATTTGCCGATACTCGCACGGATTCTATCTTTTTCCGGTACTCACAGGGACAATTTTCTGGTACTAGCAGGAATTCTCTCTTTTTCGGGTACTCGCCCGGATTCCACCATTTTTCGATACTCGCACAGATTCCACCATTTTTCGATACTCGCACGGATTCTATCTTTTTCCGGTACTCACAGGAACAATTTTCTGGTACTCGTAGGAATTCTCCCTTTTTCGGGTACTCGCCCGGATTCCACCATTTTTTGATACTCGCCCGGATTATATCTTTTTCCGGTACTCACAGGAACAATTTTCTGGTACTCGCAGGAATTCTCCCTTTTCCGGGTACTCGCCCGGATTCCACCATTTTTCGATACTCGCACGGATTCTATCTTTTTCCGGTACTCACAGGGACAGTTTTCCGGTACTCGCATGGATTCTCCCTTTTCCGGGTACTCGCCCGGATTCCACCATTTTTCGATACTCGCACGTATTCTATCTTTTTCCGGTACTCACAGGGACAGTTTTCTGGTACTCGCATGGATTCTCCCTTTTTAGGGTGCTCGCCCGGATTCCACCATTTTTCGATACTCGCACGGATTCTATCTTTTTCCGGTACTCACAGGGACAATTTTCTGGTACTCGCAGGAATTCTCCCTTTTTCGGGTACTCGCCCGGATTCCACCATTTTTCGATACTCGCACAGATTCCACCATTTTTCGATACTCGCACGGATTCTATCTTTTTCCGGTACTCACAGGAACAATTTTCTGGTACTCGTAGGGATTCTCCCTTTTTCGGGTACTCGCCCGGATTCCACCATTTTTTGATACTCGCCCGGATTCTATCTTTTTCCGGTACTCACAGGAACAATTTTCTGGTACTCGCAGGAATTCTCCCTTTTCCGGGTACTCGCCCGGATTCCACCATTTTTTGATACTCGCACGGATTCTATCTTTTTTCGGTTCTCACACGGACAGTTTTCCGATACTCGCATGGATTCTCCCTTTTCCGGGTACTCGCCCGGATTCCACCATTTTTCGATAGTCGCACGGATTCTATCTTTTTCCGGTACTCACAGGGACAGTTTTCCGGTACTCGCATGGATTCTCCCTTTTTCGGGTGCTCGCCCGGATTCCACCATTTTTCGATACTCGCACGGATTCTATCTTTTTCCGGTACTCACAGGGACAATTTTCTGGTACTCGCAGGAATTCTCCCTTTTTCGGGTACTCGCCCGGATTCCACCATTTTTCGATACTCGCACGGATTATATCTTTTTCCGGTACTCACAGGGACAGTTTTCCGGTACTCGCATGGATTCTCCCTTTTTCGGGTGCTCGCCCGGATTCCACCATTTTTCGATACTCGCACGTATTCTATCTTTTTCCGGTACTGACAGGGACAGTTTTCTTGTACTCGCATGGATTCTTCCTTTTTCGGGTGCTCGCCCGGATTCCATCATTTTTCGATACTCGCACGGATTCTATCTTTTTCCTGTACTCACAGGGACAGTTTTCTGGTACTCGCATGGATTCTCCCTTTTTCGGGTGCTCGCCCGGATTCCACCATTTTTCGATACTCGCACGGATTCTATCTTTTTCCGGTACTCACAGGGACAGTTTTCCGGTACTCGCATGGATTCTCCCTTTTTCGGGTGCTCGCCCGGATTCCACCATTTTTCGATACTCGCACGGATTCTATCTTTTTCCTGTACTCACAGGGACAGTTTTCTGGTACTCGCATGGATTCTCCCTTTTTCGGGTGCTCGCCCGGATTCCACCATTTTTCGATACTCGCACGGATTCTATCTTTTTCCGGTACTCACAGGGACAATTTTCTGGTACTCGCAGGAATTCTCCCTTTTTCGGGTACTCGCCCGGATTCCACCATTTTTCGATACTCGCACAGATTCCACCATTTTTCGATACTCGCACGGATTCTATCTTTTTCCGGTACTCACAGGGACAATTTTCTGGTACTCGCAGGAATTCTCCCTTTTTCGGGTACTCGCCCGGATTCCACCATTTTTTGATACTCGCCCGGATTCTATCTTTTTCCGGTACTCACAGGAACAATTTTCTGGTACTCGCAGGAATTCTCCCTTTTCCGGGTACTCGCCCGGATTCCACCATTTTTCGATACTCGCACGGATTCTATCTTTTTTCGGTTCTCACACGGACAGTTTTCCGATACTCGCATGGATTCTCCCTTTTCCGGGTACTCGCCCGGATTCCACCATTTTTCGATAGTCGCACGGATTCTATCTTTTTCCGGTACTCACAGGGACAGTTTTCCGGTACTCGCATGGATTCTCCCTTTTTCGGGTGCTCGCCCGGATTCCACCATTTTTCGATACTCGCACGGATTCTATCTTTTTCCGGTACTCACAGGGACAATTTTCTGGTACTCGCAGGAATTCTCCCTTTTTCGGGTACTCGCCCGGATTCCACCATTTTTCGATACTCGCACGGATTATATCTTTTTCCGGTACTCACAGGGACAGTTTTCCGGTACTCGCATGGATTCTCCCTTTTTCGGGTGCTCGCCCGGATTCCACCATTTTTCGATACTCGCACGTATTCTATCTTTTTCCGGTACTCACAGGGACAGTTTTCTTGTACTCGCATGGATTCTTCCTTTTTCGGGTGCTCGCCCGGATTCCACCATTTTTCGATACTCGCACGGATTCTATCTTTTTCCTGTACTCACAGGGACAGTTTTCTGGTACTCGCATGGATTCTCCCTTTTTCGGGTGCTCGCCCGGATTCCACCATTTTTCGATACTCGCACGGATTCTATCTTTTTCCGGTACTCACAGGGACAGTTTTCCGGTACTCGCATGGATTCTCCCTTTTTCGGGTGCTCGCCCGGATTCCACCATTTTTCGATACTCGCACGGATTCTATTTTTTTCCTGTACTCACAGGGACAGTTTTCTGGTACTCGCATGGATTCTCCCTTTTTCGGGTGCTCGCCCGGATTCCACCATTTTTCGATACTCGCACGGATTCTATCTTTTTCCGGTACTCACAGGGACAGTTTTCCGGTACTCGCATGGATTCTCCCTTTTTCGGGTGCTCGCCCGGATTCCACCATTTTTCGATACTCGCACGTATTCTATCTTTTTCCGGTACTCAAAGGGACAGTTTTCTGGTACTCGCATGGATTCTCCCTTTTTAGGGTGCTCGCCCGGATGCCACCATTTTTCGATACTCGCACGGATTCTATCTTTCTCCGGTACTCACAGGGACAGTTTTCCGGTACTCGCATGGATTCTCCCTTTTTCGGGTACTCGCCCGGATTCCACAATTTGCCGATACTCGCACGGATTCTATCTTTTTCCGGTACTCACAGGGACAATTTTCTGGTACTAGCAGGAATTCTCTCTTTTTCGGGTACTCGCCCGGATTCCACCATTTTTCGATACTCGCACAGATTCCACCATTTTTCGATACTCGCACGGATTCTATCTTTTTCCGGTACTCACAGGAACAATTTTCTGGTACTCGTAGGAATTCTCCCTTTTTCGGGTACTCGCCCGGATTCCACCATTTTTTGATACTCGCCCGGATTATATCTTTTTCCGGTACTCACAGGAACAATTTTCTGGTACTCGCAGGAATTCTCCCTTTTCCGGGTACTCGCCCGGATTCCACCATTTTTCGATACTCGCACGGATTCTATCTTTTTCCGGTACTCACAGGGACAGTTTTCCGGTACTCGCATGGATTCTCCCTTTTCCGGGTACTCGCCCGGATTCCACCATTTTTCGATACTCGCACGTATTCTATCTTTTTCCGGTACTCACAGGGACAGTTTTCTGGTACTCGCATGGATTCTCCCTTTTTAGGGTGCTCGCCCGGATTCCACCATTTTTCGATACTCGCACGGATTCTATCTTTTTCCGGTACTCACAGGGACAATTTTCTGGTACTCGCAGGAATTCTCCCTTTTTCGGGTACTCGCCCGGATTCCACCATTTTTCGATACTCGCACAGATTCCACCATTTTTCGATACTCGCACGGATTCTATCTTTTTCCGGTACTCACAGGAACAATTTTCTGGTACTCGTAGGGATTCTCCCTTTTTCGGGTACTCGCCCGGATTCCACCATTTTTTGATACTCGCCCGGATTCTATCTTTTTCCGGTACTCACAGGAACAATTTTCTGGTACTCGCAGGAATTCTCCCTTTTCCGGGTACTCGCCCGGATTCCACCATTTTTTGATACTCGCACGGATTCTATCTTTTTTCGGTTCTCACACGGACAGTTTTCCGATACTCGCATGGATTCTCCCTTTTCCGGGTACTCGCCCGGATTCCACCATTTTTCGATAGTCGCACGGATTCTATCTTTTTCCGGTACTCACAGGGACAGTTTTCCGGTACTCGCATGGATTTTCCCTTTTTCGGGTGCTCGCCCGGATTCCACCATTTTTCGATACTCGCACGGATTCTATCTTTTTCCGGTACTCACAGGGACAATTTTCTGGTACTCGCAGGAATTCTCCCTTTTTCGGGTACTCGCCCGGATTCCACCATTTTTCGATACTCGCACGGATTATATCTTTTTCCGGTACTCACAGGGACAGTTTTCCGGTACTCGCATGGATTCTCCCTTTTTCGGGTGCTCGCCCGGATTCCACCATTTTTCGATACTCGCACGTATTCTATCTTTTTCCGGTACTGACAGGGACAGTTTTCTTGTACTCGCATGGATTCTTCCTTTTTCGGGTGCTCGCCCGGATTCCACCATTTTTCGATACTCGCACGGATTCTATCTTTTTCCTGTACTCACAGGGACAGTTTTCTGGTACTCGCATGGATTCTCCCTTTTTCGGGTGCTCGCCCGGATTCCACCATTTTTCGATACTCGCACGGATTCTATCTTTTTCCGGTACTCACAGGGACAGTTTTCCGGTACTCGCATGGATTCTCCCTTTTTCGGGTGCTCGCCCGGATTCCACCATTTTTCGATACTCGCACGGATTCTATCTTTTTCCTGTACTCACAGGGACAGTTTTCTGGTACTCGCATGGATTCTCCCTTTTTCGGGTGCTCGCCCGGATTCCACCATTTTTCGATACTCGCACGGATTCTATCTTTTTCCGGTACTCACAGGGACAGTTTTCCGGTACTCGCATGGATTCTCCCTTTTTCGGGTGCTCGCTCGGATTCCACCATTTTTCGATACTCGCACGTATTCTATCTTTTTCCGGTACTCAAAGGGACAGTTTTCTGGTACTCGAATGGATTCTCCCTTTTTAGGGTGCTCGCCCGGATGCCACCATTTTTCGATACTCGCACGGATTCTATCTTTCTCCGGTACTCACAGGGACAGTTTTCCGGTACTCGCATGGATTCTCCCTTTTTCGGGTACTCGCCCGGATTCCACCATTTGCCGATACTCGCACGGATTCTATCTTTTTCCGGTACTCACAGGGACAATTTTCTGGTACTAGCAGGAATTCTCTCTTTTTCGGGTACTCGCCCGGATTCCACCATTTTTCGATACTCGCACAGATTCCACCATTTTTCGATACTCGCACGGATTCTATCTTTTTCCGGTACTCACAGGAACAATTTTCTGGTACTCGTAGGAATTCTCCCTTTTTCGGGTACTCGCCCGGATTCCACCATTTTTTGATACTCGCACAGATTCTATCTTTTTCCGGTACTCACAGGAACAATTTTCTGGTACTCGCAGGAATTCTCCCTTTTCCGGGTACTCGCACGGATTCTATCTTTTTTCGGTACTCACAGGGACAGTTTTCCGGCACTCGCATGTAATCTCCCTTTTTCGGGTACTCGCCCGGATTCCACCATTTTTCGATACTCGCACGGATTCTCCCTTTTCCGGTACTCACAGGGACAGTTTTCCCGTACTCGCTTGGATTCTCCTTTTTTCGGGTACTCGCCCGGATTCCACCATTTTTCGATACTCGCACGGATTCTATCTTTTTCCAGTACTCACAGGGACAATTTTCTGGTACTCGTAGGAATTCTCCCTTTTTCGGGTACTCGCCCGGATTCCACCATTTTTCGATACTCGCACGGATTCTATCTTTTTCCGGTACTCACAGGGACAGTTTTACGGTACTCGCATGGATTCTCCCTTTTTCCGGTGCTCGCCCGGATTCCACCATTTTTCGATACTCGCACGGATTCTATCTTTTTCCGGTACTCACAGGGACAGTTTTCCGGTACTCGCATGGATTCTCCCTTTTTCGGGTACTCGCCCGGATTTCACCATTTTTCGATACTCGCACGGATTCTATCTTTTTCCGGTACTCACAGGGACAATTTTCTGGTACTCGCAGGAATTCTCCCTTTTTCGGGTACTCGCCCGGATTCCACCATTTTTCGATACTCGCACAGATTCCACCATTTTTCGATACTCGCACGGATTCTATCTTTTTCCGGTACTCACAGGAACAATTTTCTGGTACTCGTACGAATTCTCCCTTTTTCGGGTACTCGCCCGGATTCCACCATTTTTTGATACTCGCCCGGATTCTATCTTTTTCCGGTACTCACAGGAACAATTTTCTGGTACTCGCAGGAATTCTCCCTTTTCCGGGTACTCGCCCGGATTCCACCATTTTTCGATACTCGCACGGATTCTATCTTTTTCCGGTTCTCACACGGACAGTTTTCCGATACTCGCATGGATTCTCCCTTTTCCGGGTACTCGCCCGGATTCCACCATTTTTCGATACTCGCACGGATTCTATCTTTTTCCGGTACTCACAGGGACAGTTTTACGGTACTCGCATGGATTCTCCCTTTTTCGGGTGCTCGCCCGGATTCCACCATTTTTCGATACTCGCACGGATTCTATCTTTTTCCGGTACTCACAGGGACAATTTTCTGGTACTCGCAGGAATTCTCCCTTTTTCGGGTACTCGCCCGGATTCCACCATTTTTCGATACTCGCACGGATTCTATCTTTTTCCGGTACTCACAGGGACAGTTTTACGGTACTCGCATGGATTCTCCCTTTTTCGGGTGCTCGCCCGGATTCCACCATTTTTCGATACTCGCACGGATTCTATCTTTTTCCGGTACTCACAGGGACAATTTTCTGGTACTCGCAGGAATTCTCCCTTTTTCGGGTACTCGCCCGGATTCCACCATTTTTCGATACTCGCACGTATTCTATCTTTTTCCGGTACTCACAGGGACAGTTTTCTGGTACTCGCATGGATTCTCCCTTTTTAGGGTGCTCGCCCGGATTCCACCATTTTTCGATACTCGCACGGATTCTATCTTTTTCCGGTACTCACAGGGACAGTTTTCGGGTACTCGCATGGATTCTCCCTTTTCCGGGTACTCGCCCGGATTCCACCATTTTTCGATACTCGCACGGATTCTATCTTTTTCCGGTACTCACAGGGACAATTTTCTGGTACTCGCAGGAATTCTCCCTTTTTCGGGTACTCACCCGGATTCCACCATTTTTCGATACTCGCACGGATTCTATCTTTTTCCGGTACTCACAGGGACAATTTTCTGGTACTCGCAGGAATTCTCCCTTTTTCGGGTACTCGCCCGGATTCCACCATTTTTCGATACTCGCACGGATTCTATCTTTTTCCGGTACTCACAGGGACAGTTTTCTGGTACTCGCATGGATTCTCCCTTTTTAGGGTGCTCGCCCGGATTCCACCATTTTTCGATACTCGCACGGATTCTATCTTTTTCCGGTACTCACAGGGGCAGTTTTCCGGTACTCGCATGGATTCTCCCTTTTACGGGTACTTGCCCGGATTCCACCATTTTTCGATACTCGCACGTATTCTATCTTTTTCCGGTACTCACAGGGACAGTTTTCTGGTACTCGCATGGATTCTCCCTTTTTAGGGTGCTCGCCCGGATTCCACCATTTTTCGGTACTCGCACGGATTCTATCTTTTTTCGGTACTCACAGGGGCAGTTTTCCGGTACTCGCATGGATTCTCCCTTTTCCGGGTACTCGCCCGGATTCCACCATTTTTCGATACTCGCACGGATTCTATCTTTTTCCGGTACTCACAGGGACAGTTTTCTGGTACTCGCAGGAATTCTCCCTTTTTCGGGTACTCGCCCGGATTCCACCATTTTTCGATACTCGCACGGATTCTATCTTTTTCCGGTACTCATAGGGATAGTTTTCGGTACTCGCAGGAATTCTCCCTTTTTCGGGTACTCGCCCGGATTCCACCATTTTTCGATACTCGCACGGATTCTATCTTTTTTCGGTACTCATAGGGACAGTTTTCCTGTACTCGAATGGATTCTCCCTTTTCCGGGTACTCGCCCGGATTCCACCATTTTTCGATACTCGCACGGATTCTATCTTTTTCCGGTACTCACAGGGACAATTTTCTGGTACTCGCAGGAATTCTCCCTTTTTCGGGTACTCACCCGGATTCCACCATTTTTCGATACTCGCACGGATTCTATCTTTTTCCGGTACTCACAGGGACAATTTTCTGGTACTCGCAGGAATTCTCCCTTTTTCGGGAACTCGCCCGGATTCCACCATTTTTCGATACTCGCACGGATTCTATCTTTTTCCGGTACTCACAGGGACAGTTTTCTGGTACTCGCATGGATTCTCCCTTTTTAGGGTGCTCGCCCGGATTCCACCATTTTTCGATACTCGCACGGATTCTATCTTTTTCCGGTACTCACAGGGGCAGTTTTCCGGTACTCGCATGGATTCTCCCTTTTACGGGTACTTGCCCGGATTCCACCATTTTTCGATACTCGCACGTATTCTATCTTTTTCCGGTACTCACAGGGACAGTTTTCTGGTACTCGCATGGATTCTCCCTTTTTAGGGTGCTCGCCCGGATTCCACCATTTTTCGGTACTCGCACGGATTCTATCTTTTTTCGGTACTCACAGGGGCAGTTTTCCGGTACTCGCATGGATTCTCCCTTTTCCGGGTACTCGCCCGGATTCCACCATTTTTCGATACTCGCACGGATTCTATCTTTTTCCGGTACTCACAGGGACAGTTTTCTGGTACTCGCAGGAATTCTCCCTTTTTCGGGTACTCGCCCGGATTCCACCATTTTTCGATACTCGCACGGATTCTATCTTTTTCCGGTACTCATAGGGATAGTTTTCGGTACTCGCAGGAATTCTCCCTTTTTCGGGTACTCGCCCGGATTCCACCATTTTTCGATACTCGCACGGATTCTATCTTTTTTCGGTACTCATAGGGACAGTTTTCCTGTACTCGAATGGATTCTCCCTTTTCCGGGTACTCGCCCGGATTCCACCATTTTTCGATACTCGCACGGATTCTATCTTTTTCCGGTACTCACAGGGACAATTTTCTGGTACTCGCAGGAATTCTCCCTTTTTCGGGTACTCACCCGGATTCCACCATTTTTCGATACTCGCACGGATTCTATCTTTTTCCGGTACTCACAGGGACAATTTTCTGGTACTCGCAGGAATTCTCCCTTTTTCGGGTACTCGCCCGGATTCCACCATTTTTCGATACTCGCACGGATTCTATCTTTTTCCGGTACTCACAGGGACAGTTTTCTGGTACTCGCATGGATTCTCCCTTTTTAGGGTGCTCGCCCGGATTCCACCATTTTTCGATACTCGCACGGATTCTATCTTTTTCCGGTACTCACAGGGGCAGTTTTCCGGTACTCGCATGGATTTTCCCTTTTCCGGGTACTCGCCCGGATTCCACCATTTTTCGATACTCGCACGTATTCTATCTTTTTCCGGTACTCACAGGGACAGTTTTCTGGTACTCGCATGGATTCTCCCTTTTTAGGGTGCTCGCCCGGATGCCACCATTTTTCGATACTCGCACGGATTCTATCTTTCTCCGGTACTCACAGGGACAGTTTTCCGGTACTCGCATGGATTCTCCCTTTTTCGGGTACTCGCTCGGATTCCACCATTTTTCGATACTCGCACGGATTCTATCTTTTTCCGGTACTCACTGGGACAATTTTCTGGTACTCGCAGGAATTCTCCCTTTTTCGGGTACTCGCCCGGATTCCACCATTTTTCGATACTCGCACAGATTCCACCATTTTTCGATACTCGCACGGATTCTATCTTTTTCCGGTACTCACAGGAACAATTTTCTGGTACTCGTTGGAATTCTCCCTTTTTCGGGTACTCGCCCGGATTCCACCATTTTTTGATACTCGCATGGATTCTCCATTTTTCGGGTGCTCGCTCGGATTCCACCATTTTTCGATACTCGCACGGATTCTATCTTTTTCCGGTACTCACAGGGACAATTTTCTGGTACTCGCAGGAATTCTCCCTTTTTCGGGTACTCGCCCGGATTCCACCATTTTTCGATACTCGCACGGATTCTATCTTTTTCCGGTACTCACAGGGACAATTTTCTGGTACTCGCAGGAATTCTCCCTTTTTCGGGTACTCGCCCGGATTCCACCATTTTTCGATACTCGCACGGATTCTATCTTTTTCCTGTACTCACAGGGACAGTTTTCCGGTACTCGCATGGATTCTCCCTTTTTCGGGTGCTCGCCCGGATTCCACCATTTTTCGATACTCGCACGGATTCTATCTTTTTTCGGTACTCACAGGGACAGTTTTCCGGCACTCGCATGGATTCTCCCTTTTTCGGGTACTCGCCCGGATTCCACCATTTTTCGATACTCGCACGGATTCTATCTTTTTTCGGTACTCACAGGGACAGTTTTCCGGTACTCGCATGGATTCTCCTTATTACGGGTACTCGCCCGGATTCCACCATTTTTCGATACTCGCACGGATTCTATCTTTTTCCGGTACTCACAGGGACAGTTTTCCGGTACTCGCATGGATTCTCCCTTTTTCGGGTGCTCGCCCGGATGCCACCATTTTTCGATACTCGCACGGATTCTATCTTTCTCCGGTACTCACAGGGACAGTTTTCCGGTACTCGCATGGATTCTCCCTTTTTCGGGTACTCGCTCGGATTCCACCATTTTTCGATACTCGCACGGATTCTATCTTTTTCCGGTACTCACAGGGACAATTTTCTGGTACTCGCAGGAATTCTCCCTTTTTCGGGTACTCGCCCGGATTCCACCATTTTTCGATACTCGCACAGATTCCACCATTTTTCGATACTCGCACGGATTCTATCTTTATCCGGTACTCACAGGAACAATTTTCTGGTACTCGTAGGAATTCTCCCTTTTTCGGGTACTCGCCCGGATTCCACCATTTTTTGATACTCGCACGGATTCTATCTTTTTCCGGTACTCACAGGAACAATTTTCTGGTACTCGTAGGAATTCTCCCTTTTTCGGGTACTCGCCCGGATTCCACCATTTTTTGATACTCGCATGGATTCTCCATTTTTCGGGTGCTCGCTCGGATTCCACCATTTTTCGATACTCGCACGGATTCTATCTTTTTCCGGTACTCACAGGGACAATTTTCTGGTACTCGCAGGAATTCTCCCTTTTTCGGGTACTCGCCCGGATTCCACCATTTTTCGATACTCGCACGGATTCTATCTTTTTCCTGTACTCACAGGGACAGTTTTCCGGTACTCGCATGGATTCTCCCTTTTTCGGGTGCTCGCCCGGATTCCACCATTTTTCGATACTCGCACGGATTCTATCTTTTTTCGGTACTCACAGGGACAGTTTTCCGGCACTCGCATGGATTCTCCCTTTTTCGGGTACTCGCCCGGATTCCACCATTTTTCGATACTCGCACGGATTCTATCTTTTTTCGGTACTCACAGGGACAGTTTTCCGGTACTCGCATGGATTCTCCTTATTACGGGTACTCGCCCGGATTCCACCATTTTTCGATACTCGCACGGATTCTATCTTTTTCCGGTACTCACAGGGACAGTTTTCCGGTACTCGCATGGATTCTCCCTTTTTCGGGTGCTCGCCCGGATTCCACCATTTTTCGATACTCGCACGTATTCTATCTTTTTCCGGTACTCACAGGGACAGTTTTCTGGTACTCGCATGGATTCTCCCTTTTTAGGGTGCTCGCCCGGATGCCGCCATTTTTCGATACTCGCACGGATTCTATCTTTCTCCGGTACTCACAGGGACAGTTTTCCGGTACTCGCATGGATTCTCCCTTTTTCGGGTACTCGCCCGGATTCCACCATTTGCCGATACTCGCACGGATTCTATCTTTTTCCGGTACTCACAGGGACAATTTTCTGGTACTAGCAGGAATTCTCTCTTTTTCGGGTACTCGCCCGGATTCCACAATTTTTCGATACTCGCACAGATTCCACCATTTTTCGATACTCGCACGGATTCTATCTTTTTCCGGTACTCACAGGAACAATTTTCTGGAACTCGTAGGAATTCTCCCTTTTTCGGGTACTCACCCGGATTCCACCATTTTTTGATACTCGCACAGATTCTATCTTTTTCCTGTACTCACAGGAACAATTTTCTGGTACTCGCAGGAATTCTCCCTTTTCCGGGTACTCGCACGGATTCTATCTTTTTTCGGTACTCACAGGGACAGTTTTCCGGCACTCGCATGTAATCTCCCTTTTTCGGGTACTCGCCCGGATTCCACCATTTTTCGATACTCGCACGGATTCTCCCTTTTCCGGTACTCACAGGGACAGTTTTCCCGTACTCGCTTGGATTCTCCATTTTTCGGGTACTCGCCCGGATTCCACCATTTTTCGATACTCGCACGGATTCTATCTTTTTCCAGTACTCACAGGGACAATTTTCTGGTACTCGTAGGAATTCTCCCTTTTTCGGGTACTCGCCCGGATTCCACCATTTTTCGATACTCGCACAGATTCCACCATTTTTCGATACTCGCACGGATTCTATCTTTTTCCGGTACTCACAGGGACAATTTTCTGGTACTCGCAGGAATTCTCCCTTTTTCGGGTACTCGCCCGGATTCCACCATTTTTCGATACTCGCACGGATTCTATCTTTTTTCGGTACTCACAGGGACAGTTTTACGGTACTCGCATGGATTCTCCCTTTTTCGGGTACTCGCCCGGATTCCACCATTTTTCGATACTCGCACGGATTCTATCTTTTTTCGGTACTCACAGGGACAGTTTTCCGGTACTCGCATGGATTCTCCTTATTACGGGTACTCGCCCGGATTCCACCATTTTTCGATACTCGCACGGATTCTATCTTTTTCCGGTACTCACAGGGATAGTTTTCCGGTACTCGCATGGATTCTCCCTTTTTCGGGTGCTCGCCCGGATGCCACCATTTTTCGATACTCGCACGGATTCTATCTTTCTCCGGTACTCACAGGGACAGTTTTCCGGTACTCGCATGGATTCTCCCTTTTTCGGGTACTCGCTCGGATTCCACCATTTTTCGATACTCGCACGGATTCTATCTTTTTCCGGTACTCACAGGGACAATTTTCTGGTACTCGCAGGAATTCTCCCTTTTTCGGGTACTCGCCCGGATTCCACCATTTTTCGATACTCGCACAGATTCCACCATTTTTCGATACTCGCACGGATTCTATCTTTATCCGGTACTCACAGGAACAATTTTCTGGTACTCGTAGGAATTCTCCCTTTTTCGGGTACTCGCCCGGATTCCACCATTTTTTGATACTCGCACGGATTCTATCTTTTTCCGGTACTCACAGGAACAATTTTCTGGTACTCGTAGGAATTCTCCCTTTTTCGGGTACTCGCCCGGATTCCACCATTTTTTGATACTCGCATGGATTCTCCATTTTTCGGGTGCTCGCTCGGATTCCACCATTTTTCGATACTCGCACGGATTCTATCTTTTTCCGGTACTCACAGGGACAATTTTCTGGTACTCGCAGGAATTCTCCCTTTTTCGGGTACTCGCCCGGATTCCACCATTTTTCGATACTCGCACGGATTCTATCTTTTTCCTGTACTCACAGGGACAGTTTTCCGTTACTCGCATGGATTCTCCCTTTTTCGGGTGCTCGCCCGGATTCCACCATTTTTCGATACTCGCACGGATTCTATCTTTTTTCGGTACTCACAGGGACAGTTTTCCGGCACTCGCATGGATTCTCCCTTTTTCGGGTACTCGCCCGGATTCCACCATTTTTCGATACTCGCACGGATTCTATCTTTTTTCGGTACTCACAGGGACAGTTTTCCGGTACTCGCATGGATTCTCCTTATTACGGGTACTCGCCCGGATTCCACCATTTTTCGATACTCGCACGGATTCTATCTTTTTCCGGTACTCACAGGGACAGTTTTCCGGTACTCGCATGGATTCTCCCTTTTTCGGGTGCTCGCCCGGATTCCACCATTTTTCGATACTCGCACGTATTCTATCTTTTTCCGGTACTCACAGGGACAGTTTTCTGGTACTCGCATGGATTCTCCCTTTTTAGGGTGCTCGCCCGGATGCCACCATTTTTCGATACTCGCACGGATTCTATCTTTCTCCGGTACTCACAGGGACAGTTTTCCGGTACTCGCATGGATTCTCCCTTTTTCGGGTACTCGCCCGGATTCCACCATTTGCCGATACTCGCACGGATTCTATCTTTTTCCGGTACTCACAGGGACAATTTTCTGGTACTAGCAGGAATTCTCTCTTTTTCGTGTACTCGCCCGGATTCCACCATTTTTCGATACTCGCACAGATTCCACCATTTTTCGATACTCGCACGGATTCTATCTTTTTCCGGTACTCACAGGAACAATTTTCTGGAACTCGTAGGAATTCTCCCTTTTTCGGGTACTCACCCGGATTCCCCCATTTTTTGATACTCGCACAGATTCTATCTTTTTCCGGTACTCACAGGAACAATTTTCTGGTACTCGCAGGAATTCTCCCTTTTCCGGGTACTC
This sequence comes from Vitis cinerea var. helleri x Vitis rupestris, assembly GCA_945999865.1. Taxonomy (NCBI): domain Eukaryota; kingdom Viridiplantae; phylum Streptophyta; class Magnoliopsida; order Vitales; family Vitaceae; genus Vitis; species Vitis cinerea var. helleri x Vitis rupestris. The sequence goes on along the minus strand of CAMFYI010000227.1, from coordinate 76,602 downwards.
GCACGGATTCTATCTTTTTTCGGTACTCACAGGGACAGTTTTCCGGCACTCGCATGTAATCTCCCTTTTTCGGGTGCTCGCCCGGATTCCACCATTTTTCGATACTCGCACGGATTCTCCCTTTTCCGGTACTCACAGGGACAGTTTTCCCGTACTCGCTTGGATTCTCCTTTTTTCGGGTACTCGCCCGGATTCCACCATTTTTCGATACTCGCACGGATTCTATCTTTTTCCAGTACTCACAGGGACAATTTTCTGGTACTCGTAGGAATTCTCCCTTTTTCGGGTACTCGCCCGGATTCCACCATTTTTCGATACTCGCACGGATTCTATCTTTTTCCGGTACTCACAGGGACAGTTTTCCGGTACTCGCATGGATTCTCCCTTTTTCGGGTGCTCGCCCGGATTCCACCATTTTTCGATACTCGCACGGATTCTATCTTTTTCCGGTACTCACAGGGACAATTTTCTGGTACTCGCAGGAATTCTCCCTTTTTCGGGTACTCGCCCGGATTCCACCATTTTTCGATACTCGCACGGATTCTATCTTTTTCCGATACTCACAGGGACAGTTTTCCGGTACTCGCATGGATTCTCCCTTTTTCGGGTACTCGCCCGGATTCCACCATTTTTCGATACTCGCACGGATTCTATCTTTTTCCGGTACTCACAGGGACAGTTTTCCGGTACTCGCATGGATTCTCCCTTTTTCGGGTACTCGCCCGGATTCCACCATTTTTCGATACTCGCACGGATTCTATCTTTTTCCGGTACTCACAGGGACAGTTTTCCGGTACTCGCATGGATTCTCCCTTTTTCGGGTGCTCGCCCGGATTCCACCATTTTTCGATACTCGCGCGTATTCTATCTTTTTCCGGTACTCACAGGGACAGTTTTCTGGTACTCGCATGGATTCTCCCTTTTTAGGGTGCTCGCCCGGATGCCACCATTTTTCGATACTCGCACGGATTCTATCTTTCTCCGGTACTCACAGGGACAGTTTTCCGGTACTCGCATGGATTCTCCCTTTTTCGGGTACTCGCCCGGATTCCACCATTTGCCGATACTCGCACGGATTCTATCTTTTTCCGGTACTCACAGGGACAATTTTCTGGTACTAGCAGGAATTCTCTCTTTTTCGGGTACTCGCCCGGATTCCACCATTTTTCGATACTCGCACAGATTCCACCATTTTTCGATACTCGCACGGATTCTATCTTTTTCCGGTACTCACAGGAACAATTTTCTGGAACTCGTAGGAATTCTCCCTTTTTCGGGTACTCACCCGGATTCCACCATTTTTTGATACTCGCACAGATTCTATCTTTTTCCGGTACTCACAGGAACAATTTTCTGGTACTCGCAGGAATTCTCCCTTTTCCGGGTACTCGCCCGGATTCCACCATTTTTCGATACTCGCACGGATTCTATCTTTTTCCGGTACTCACAGGGACAGTTTTCCGGTACTCGCATGGATTCTCCCTTTTTCGGGTGCTCGCCCGGATTCCACCATTTTTCGATACTCGCACGTATTCTATCTTTTTCCGGTACTCACAGGGACAGTTTTCTGGTACTCGCATGGATTCTCCCTTTTTAGGGTGCTCGCCCGGATGCCACCATTTTTCGATACTCGCACGGATTCTATCTTTCTCCGGTACTCACAGGGAAAGTTTTCCGGTACTCGCATGGATTCTCCCTTTTTCGGGTACTCGCCCGGATTCCACCATTTGCCGATACTCGCACGGATTCTATCTTTTTCCGGTACTCACAGGGACAATTTTCTGGTACTAGCAGGAATTCTCTCTTTTTCGTGTACTCGCCCGGATTCCACCATTTTTCGATACTCGCACAGATTCCACCATTTTTCGATACTCGCACGGATTCTATCTTTTTCCGGTACTCACAGGAACAATTTTCTGGAACTCGTAGGAATTCTCCCTTTTTCGGGTACTCACCCGGATTCCCCCATTTTTTGATACTCGCACAGATTCTATCTTTTTCCGGTACTCACAGGAACAATTTTCTGGTACTCGCAGGAATTCTCCCTTTTCCGGGTACTCGCACGGATTCTATCTTTTTTCGGTACTCACAGGGACAGTTTTCCGGCACTCGCATGTAATCTCCCTTTTTCGGGTGCTCGCCCGGATTCCACCATTTTTCGATACTCGCACGGATTCTCCCTTTTCCGGTACTCACAGGGACAGTTTTCCCGTACTCGCTTGGATTCTCCTTTTTTCGGGTACTCGCCCGGATTCCACCATTTTTCGATACTCGCACGGATTCTATCTTTTTCCAGTACTCACAGGGACAATTTTCTGGTACTCGTAGGAATTCTCCCTTTTTCGGGTACTCGCCCGGATTCCACCATTTTTCGATACTCGCACGGATTCTATCTTTTTCCGGTACTCACAGGGACAGTTTTCCGGTACTCGCATGGATTCTCCCTTTTTCGGGTGCTCGCCCGGATTCCACCATTTTTCGATACTCGCACGGATTCTATCTTTTTCCGGTACTCACAGGGACAATTTTCTGGTACTCGCAGGAATTCTCCCTTTTTCGGGTACTCGCCCGGATTCCACCATTTTTCGATACTCGCACGGATTCTATATTTTTCCGATACTCACAGGGACAGTTTTCCGGTACTCGCATGGATTCTCCCTTTTTCGGGTACTCGCCCGGATTCCACCATTTTTCGATACTCGCACGGATTCTATCTTTTTCCGGTACTCACAGGGACAGTTTTCCGGTACTCGCATGGATTCTCCCTTTTTCGGGTACTCGCCCGGATTCCACCATTTTTCGATACTCGCACGGATTCTATCTTTTTCCGGTACTCACAGGGACAGTTTTCCGGTACTCGCATGGATTCTCCCTTTTTCGGGTGCTCGCCCGGATTCCACCATTTTTCGATACTCGCACGTATTCTATCTTTTTCCGGTACTCACAGGGACAGTTTTCTGGTACTCGCATGGATTCTCCCTTTTTAGGGTGCTCGCCCGGATGCCACCATTTTTCGATACTCGCACAGATTCTATCTTTTTCCGGTACTCACAGGAACAATTTTCTGGTACTCGCAGGAATTCTCCCTTTTCCGGGTACTCGCACGGATTCTATCTTTTTTCGGTACTCACAGGGACAGTTTTCCGGCACTCGCATGTAATCTCCCTTTTTCGGGTACTCGCCCGGATTCCACCATTTTTCGATACTCGCACGGATTCTCCCTTTTCCGGTACTCACAGGGACAGTTTTCCCGTACTCGCTTGGATTCTCCTTTTTTCGGGTACTCGCCCGGATTCCACCATTTTTCGATACTCGCACGGATTCTATCTTTTTCCAGTACTCACAGGGACAATTTTCTGGTACTCGTAGGAATTCTCCCTTTTTCGGGTACTCGCCCGGATTCCACCATTTTTCGATACTCGCACGGATTCTATCTTTTTCCGATACTCACAGGGACAGTTTTCCGGTACTCGCATGGATTCTCCCTTTTTCGGGTACTCGCCCGGATTCCACCATTTTTCGATACTCGCACGGATTCTATCTTTTTCCGGTACTCACAGGGACAATTTTCTGGTACTCGCAGGAATTCTCCCTTTTTCGTGTACTCGCCCGGATTCCACCATTTTTCGATACTCGCACAGATTCCACCATTTTTCGATACTCGCACGGATTCTATCTTTTTCCGGTACTCACAGGAACAATTTTCTGGTACTCGTAGGAATTCTCCCTTTTTCGGGTACTCGCCCGGATTCCACCATTTTTTGATACTGGCCCGGATTCTATCTTTTTCCGGTACTCACAGGAACAATTTTCTGGTACTCGCAGGAATTCTCCCTTTTCCGGGTACTCGCCCGGATTCCACCATTTTTCGATACTCGCACGGATTCTATCTTTTTCCGGTTCTCACACGGACAGTTTTCCGATACTCGCATGGATTCTCCCTTTTCCGGGTACTCGCCCGGATTCCACCATTTTTCGATACTCGCACGGATTCTATCTTTTTCCGGTACTCACAGGGACAATTTTCTGGTACTCGCAGGAATTCTCCCTTTTTCGGGTACTCGCCCGGATTCCACCATTTTTCGATACTCGCACAGATTCCACCATTTTTCGATACTCGCACGGATTCTATCTTTTTCCGGTACTCACAGGGACAATTTTCTGGTACTCGCAGGAATTCTCCCTTTTTCGGGTACTCGCCCGGATTCCACCATTTTTCGATACTCGCACGGATTCTATCTTTTTTCGGTACTCACAGGGACAGTTTTCCGGTACTCGCATGGATTCTCCTTATTACGGGTACTCGCCCGGATTCCACCATTTTTCGATACTCGCACGGATTCTATCTTTTTCCGGTACTCACAGGGACAGTTTTCCGGTACTCGCATGGATTCTCCCTTTTTCGGGTGCTCGCCCGGATTCCACCATTTTTCGATACTCGCACGTATTCTATCTTTTTCCGGTACTCACAGGGACAGTTTTCTGGTACTCGCATGGATTCTCCCTTTTTAGGGTGCTCGCCCGGATGCCACCATTTTTCGATACTCGCACGGATTCTATCTTTCTCCGGTACTCACAGGGACAGTTTTCCGGTACTCGCATGGATTCTCCCTTTTTCAGGTACTCGCCCGGATTCCACCATTTGCCGATACTCGCACGGATTCTATCTTTTTCCGGTACTCACAGGGACAATTTTCTGGTACTAGCAGGAATTCTCTCTTTTTCGGGTACTCGCCCGGATTCCACCATTTTTCGATACTCGCACGGATTCTATCTTTTTCCGGTACTCACAGGGACAATTTTCTGGTACTCGCAGGAATTCTCCCTTTTTCGTGTACTCGCCCGGATTCCACCATTTTTCGATACTCGCACAGATTCCACCATTTTTCGATACTCGCACGGATTCTATCTTTTTCCGATACTCACAGGGACAGTTTTCCGGTACTCGCATGGATTCTCCCTTTTTCGGGTGCTCGCCCGGATTCCACCATTTTTCGATACTCGCACGGATTCTATCTTTTTCCGGTACTCACAGGGACAATTTTCTGGTACTCGCAGGAATTCTCCCTTTTTCGGGTACTCGCCCGGATTCCACCATTTTTCGATACTCGCACGGATTCTATCTTTTTCCGGTACTCACAGGGACAATTTTCTGGTACTCGCAGGAATTCTCCCTTTTTCGGGTACTCGCCCGGATTCCACCATTTTTCGATACTCGCACAGATTCCACCATTTTTCGATACTCGCACGGATTCTATCTTTTTCCGGTACTCACAGGGACAGTTTTCCGGTACTCGCATGGATTCTCCCTTTTTCAGGTACTCGCCCGGATTCCACCATTTGCCGATACTCGCACGGATTCTATCTTTTTCCGGTACTCACAGGGACAATTTTCTGGTACTAGCAGGAATTCTCTCTTTTTCGGGTACTCGCCCGGATTCCACCATTTTTCGATACTCGCACGGATTCTATCTTTTTCCGGTACTCACAGGGACAATTTTCTGGTACTCGCAGGAATTCTCCCTTTTTCGTGTACTCGCCCGGATTCCACCATTTTTCGATACTCGCACAGATTCCACCATTTTTCGATACTCGCACGGATTCTATCTTTTTCCGATACTCACAGGGACAGTTTTCCGGTACTCGCCCGGATTCCACCATTTTTCGATACTCGCACGGATTCTATCTTTTTCCGGTACTCACAGGGACAATTTTCTGGTACTCGCAGGAATTCTCCCTTTTTCGGGTACTCGCCCGGATTCCACCATTTTTCGATACTCGCACAGATTCCACCATTTTTCGATACTCGCACGGATTCTATCTTTCTCCGGTACTCACAGGGACAGTTTTCCGGTACTCGCATGGATTCTCCCTTTTTCAGGTACTCGCCCGGATTCCACCATTTGCCGATACTCGCACGGATTCTATCTTTTTCCGGTACTCACAGGGACAATTTTCTGGTACTAGCAGGAATTCTCTCTTTTTCGGGTACTCGCCCGGATTCCACCATTTTTCGATACTCGCACGGATTCTATCTTTTTCCGGTACTCACAGGGACAATTTTCTGGTACTCGCAGGAATTCTCCCTTTTTCGTGTACTCGCCCGGATTCCACCATTTTTCGATACTCGCACAGATTCCACCATTTTTCGATACTCGCACGGATTCTATCTTTTTCCGATACTCACAGGGACAGTTTTCCGGTACTCGCATGGATTCTCCCTTTTTCGGGTGCTCGCCCGGATTCCACCATTTTTCGATACTCGCACGGATTCTATCTTTTTCCGGTACTCACAGGGACAATTTTCTGGTACTCGCAGGAATTCTCCCTTTTTCGGGTACTCGCCCGGATTCCACCATTTTTCGATACTCGCACGGATTCTATCTTTTTCCGGTACTCACAGGGACAATTTTCTGGTACTCGCAGGAATTCTCCCTTTTTCGGGTACTCGCCCGGATTCCACCATTTTTCGATACTCGCACAGATTCCACCATTTTTCGATACTCGCACGGATTCTATCTTTTTCCGGTACTCACAGGGACAATTTTCTGGTACTCGCAGGAATTCTCCCTTTTTCGGGTACTCGCCCGGATTCCACCATTTTTCGATACTCGCACGGATTCTATCTTTTTCCTGTACTCACAGGGACAGTTTTCCGGTACTCGCATGGATTCTCCCTTTTTCGGGTGCTCGCCCGGATTCCACCATTTTTCGATACTCGCACGGATTCTATCTTTTTTCGGTACTCACAGGGACAGTTTTCCGGCACTCGCATGGATTCTCCCTTTTTCGGGTACTCGCCCGGATTCCACCATTTTTCGATACTCGCACGGATTCTATCTTTTTTCGGTACTCACAGGGACAGTTTTCCGGTACTCGCATGGATTCTCCTTATTACGGGTACTCGCCCGGATTCCACCATTTTTCGATACTCGCACGGATTCTATCTTTTTCCGGTACTCACAGGGACAGTTTTCCGGTACTCGCATGGATTCTCCCTTTTTCGGGTGCTCGCCCGGATTCCACCATTTTTCGATACTCGCACGTATTCTATCTTTTTCCGGTACTCACAGGGACAGTTTTCTGGTACTCGCATGGATTCTCCCTTTTTAGGGTGCTCGCCCGGATGCCACCATTTTTCGATACTCGCACGGATTCTATCTTTCTCCGGTACTCACAGGGACAGTTTTCCGGTACTCGCATGGATTCTCCCTTTTTCGGGTACTCGCCCGGATTCCACCATTTGCCGATACTCGCACGGATTCTATCTTTTTCCGGTACTCACAGGGACAATTTTTTGGTACTAGCAGGAATTCTCTCTATTTCGGGTACTCGCCCGGATTCCACCATTTTTCGATACTCGCACAGATTCCACCATTTTTCGATACTCGCACGGATTCTATCTTTTTCCGGTACTCATAGGAACAATTTTCTGGAACTCGTAGGAATTCTCCCTTTTTCGGGTACTCACCCGGATTCCACCATTTTTTGATACTCGCACAGATTCTATCTTTTTCCGGTACTCACAGGAACAATTTTCTGGTACTCGCAGGAATTCTATCTTTTTTCGGTACTCATAGGGACTGTTTTCCGGCACTCGCATGTAATCTCCCTTTTTCGGGTACTCGCCCGGATTCCACCATTTTTCGATACTCGCACGGATTCTCCCTTTTCCGGTACTCACAGGGACAGTTTTCCCGTACTCGCTTGGATTCTCCTTTTTTCGGGTACTCGCCCGGATTCCACCATTTTTCGATACTCGCACGGATTCTATCTTTTTCCAGCACTCACAGGGACAATTTTATGGTACTCGTAGGAATTCTACCTTTTTCGGGTACTCGCCCGGATTCCACCATTTTCGATACTCGCACGGATTCTATCTTTTTCCGGTACTCACAGGGACAGTTTTCCGGTACTCGCATGGATTCTCCCTTTTTCGGGTGCTCGCCCGGATTCCACCATTTTTCGATACTCGCACGGATTCTATCTTTTTCCGGTACTCACAGGGACAATTTTCTGGAACTCGCAGGAATTCTCCCTTTTTCGGGTACTCGCCCGGATTCCACCATTTTTCGATACTCGCACGGATTCTATCTTTTTTCGATACTCACAGGGACAGTTTTCCGGTACTCGCATGGATTCTCCCTTTTTCGGGTACTCGCCCGGATTCCACCATTTTTCGATACTCGCACGGATTCTATCTTTTTCCGGTACTCACAGGGACAGTTTTCCGGTACTCGCATGGATTCTCCCTTTTTCGGGTACTCGCCCGGATTCCACCATTTTTCGATACTCGCACGGATTCTATCTTTTTCCGGTACTCACAGGGACAATTTTCTGGTACTCGCAGGAATTCTCCCTTTTTCGGGTACTCGCCCGGATTCCACCATTTTTCGATACTCGCACAGATTCCACCATTTTTCGATACTCGCACGGATTCTATCTTTTTCCGGTACTCACAGGAACAATTTTCTGGTACTCGTAGGAATTCTCCCTTTTTCGGGTACTCGCCCGGATTCCACCATTTTTTGATACTCGCTCGGATTCTATCTTTTTCCGGTACTCACAGGAACAATTTTCTGGTACTCGCAGGAATTCTCCCTTTTCCGGGTACTCGCCCGGATTCCACCATTTTTCGATACTCGCACGGATTCTATCTTTTTCCGGTTCTCACACGGACAGTTTTCCGATACTCGCATGGATTCTCCCTTTTCCGGGTACTCGCCCGGATTCCACCATTTTTCGATACTCGCACGGATTCTATCTTTTTCCGGTACTCACAGGGACAGTTTTCCGGTACTCGCATGGATTCTCCCTTTTTCGGGTGCTCGCCCGGATTCCACCATTTTTCGATACTCGCACGTATTCTATCTTTTTCCGGTACTCACAGGGACAATTTTCTGGTACTCGCAGGAATTCTCCCTTTTTCGGGTACTCGCCCGGATTCCACCATTTTTCGATACTCGCACGGATTCTATCTTTTTCCGGTATTCACAGGGACAGTTTTACGGTACTCGCATGGATTCTCCCTTTTTCGGGTGCTCGCCCGGATTCCACCATTTTTCGATACTCGCACGGATTCTATCTTTTTCCGGTACTCACAGGGACAATTTTCTGGTACTCGCAGGAATTCTCCCTTTTTCGGGTACTCGCCCGGATTCCACCATTTTTCGATACTCGCACGGATTCTATCTTTTTCCGGTACTCACAGGGACAGTTTTACGGTACTCGCATGGATTCTCCCTTTTTCGGGTGCTCGCCCGGATTCCACCATTTTTCGATACTCGCACGGATTCTATCTTTTTCCGGTACTCACAGGGACAATTTTCTGGTACTCGCAGGAATTCTCCCTTTTTCGGGTACTCACCCGGATTCCACCATTTTTCGATACTCGCACGGATTCTATCTTTTTCCGGTACTCACAGGGACAGTTTTACGGTACTCGCATGGATTCTCCCTTTTTCGGGTGCTCGCCCGGATTCCACCATTTTTCGATACTCGCACGGATTCTATCTTTTTCCGGTACTCACAGGGACAATTTTCTGGTACTCGCAGGAATTCTCCCTTTTTCGGGTACTCACCCGGATTCCACCATTTTTCGATACTCGCACGGATTCTATCTTTTTCCGGTACTCACAGGGACAATTTTCTGGTACTCGCAGGAATTCTCCCTTTTTCGGGTACTCGCCCGGATTCCACCATTTTTCGATACTCGCACGGATTCTATCTTTTTCCGGTACTCACAGGGACAGTTTTCTGGTACTCGCATGGATTCTCCCTTTTTAGGGTGCTCGCCCGGATTCCACCATTTTTCGATACTCGCACGGATTCTATCTTTTTCCGGTACTCACAGGGGCAGTTTTCCGGTACTCGCATGGATTCTCCCTTTTACGGGTACTCGCCCGGATTCCACCATTTTTCGATACTCGCACGTATTCTATCTTTTTCCGGTACTCACAGGGACAGTTTTCTGGTACTCGCATGGATTCTCCCTTTTTAGGGTGCTCGCCCGGATTCCACCATTTTTCGATACTCGCACGGATTCTATCTTTTTCCGGTACTCACAGGGGCAGTTTTCCGGTACTCGCATGGATTCTCCCTTTTCCGGGTACTCGCCCGGATTCCACCATTTTTCGATACTCGCACGGATTCTATCTTTTTCCGGTACTCATAGGGACAGTTTTCGGTACTCGCAGGAATTCTCCCTTTTTCGGGTACTCGCCCGGATTCCACCATTTTTCGATACTCGCACGGATTCTATCTTTTTTCGGTACTCATAGGGACAGTTTTCCTGTACTCGAATGGATTCTCCCTTTTCCGGGTACTCGCCCGGATTCCACCATTTTTCGATACTCGCACGTATTCTATCTTTTTCCGGTACTCACAGGGACAGTTTTCGGGGACTCGCATGGATTCTTCCTTTTTCGGGTGCTCGCCCGGATTCCACCATTTTTCGATACTCGCACGGATTCTATCTTTTTTCGGTACTCACAGGGACAGTTTTCCGGCACTCGCATGGATTTTCCCTTTTTCGGGTACGCGCCCGGATTCCACCATTTTTCGATACTCGCACGGATTCTATCTTTTTTCGGTACTCACAGGGACAGTTTTCCGGTACTCGCATGGATTTTCCCTTTTCCGGGTACTCGCCCGGATTCCACCATTTTTCGATACTCGCACGTATTCTATCTTTTTCCGGTACTCACAGGGACAGTTTTCTGGTACTCGCATGGATTCTCCCTTTTTAGGGTGCTCGCCCGGATTCCACCATTTTTCGATACTCGCACGGATTCTATCTTTTTCCGGTACTCACAGGGGCAGTTTTCCGGTACTCGCATGGATTCTCCCTTTTACGGGTACTCGCCCGGATTCCACCATTTTTCGATACTCGCACGGATTCTATCTTTTTCCGGTACTCACAGGGACAATTTTCTGGAACTCGCAGGAATTCTCCCTTTTCCGGGTACTCGCCCGGATTCCACCATTTTTCGATACTCGCACGGATTCTATCTTTTTTCGGTACTCACAGGGACAGTTTTCCGGCACTCGCATGGATTCTCCCTTTTTCGGGTACGCGCCCGGATTCCACCATTTTTCGATACTCGCACGGATTCTATCTTTTTCCGGTACTCACAGGGACAGTTTTCCGGTACTCGCATGGATTTTCCCTTTTCCGGGTACTCGCCCGGATTCCACCATTTTTCGATACTCGCACGTATTCTATCTTTTTCCGGTACTCACAGGGACAGTTTTCTGGTACTCGCATGGATTCTCCCTTTTTAGGGTGCTCGCCCGGATTCCACCATTTTTCGATACTCGCACGGATTCTATCTTTTTCCGGTACTCACAGGGGCAGTTTTCCGGTACTCGCATGGATTCTCCCTTTTCCGGGTCCTCGCCCGGATTCCACCATTTTTCGATACTCGCACGGATTCTATCTTTTTCCGGTACTCACAGGGACAGTTTTCCGGCACTCGCATGGATTCTCCCTTTTCCGGGTACTCGCCCGGATTCCACCATTTTTCGATACTCGCACGGATTCTATCTTTTTCCGGTACTCACAGGGACAATTTTCTGGTACTCGCAGGAATTCTCCCTTTTTCGGGTACTCACCCGGATTCCACCATTTTTCGATACTCGCACGGATTCTATCTTTTTCCGGTACTCACAGGGACAATTTTCTGGTACTCGCAGGAATTCTCCCTTTTTCGGGTACTCGCCCGGATTCCACCATTTTTCGATACTCGCACGGATTCTATCTTTTTCCGGTACTCACAGGGACAGTTTTCGGGTACTCGCATGGATTCTCCCTTTTTAGGGTGCTCGCCCGGATTCCACCATTTTTCGATACTCGCACGGATTCTATCTTTTTCCGGTACTCACAGGGGCAGTTTTCCGGTACTCGCATGGATTCTCCCTTTTACGGGTACTCGCCCGGATTCCACCATTTTTCGATACTCGCACGTATTCTATCTTTTTCCGGTACTCACAGGGACAGTTTTCTGGTACTCGCATGGATTCTCCCTTTTTAGGGTGCTCGCCCGGATTCCACCATTTTTCGATACTCGCACGGATTCTATCTTTTTCCGGTACTCACAGGGGCAGTTTTCCGGTACTCGCATGGATTCTCCCTTTTCCGGGTACTCGCCCGGATTCCACCATTTTTCGATACTCGCACGGATTCTATCTTTTTCCGGTACTCATAGGGACAGTTTTCGGTACTCGCAGGAATTCTCCCTTTTTCGGGTACTCGCCCGGATTCCACCATTTTTCGATACTCGCACGGATTCTATCTTTTTTCGGTACTCATAGGGACAGTTTTCCTGTACTCGAATGGATTCTCCCTTTTCCGGGTACTCGCCCGGATTCCACCATTTTTCGATACTCGCACGTATTCTATCTTTTTCCGGTACTCACAGGGACAGTTTTCGGGGACTCGCATGGATTCTTCCTTTTTCGGGTGCTCGCCCGGATTCCACCATTTTTCGATACTCGCACGGATTCTATCTTTTTTCGGTACTCACAGGGACAGTTTTCCGGCACTCGCATGGATTTTCCCTTTTTCGGGTACGCGCCCGGATTCCACCATTTTTCGATACTCGCACGGATTCTATCTTTTTTCGGTACTCACAGGGACAGTTTTCCGGTACTCGCATGGATTTTCCCTTTTCCGGGTACTCGCCCGGATTCCACCATTTTTCGATACTCGCACGTATTCTATCTTTTTCCGGTACTCACAGGGACAGTTTTCTGGTACTCGCATGGATTCTCCCTTTTTAGGGTGCTCGCCCGGATTCCACCATTTTTCGATACTCGCACGGATTCTATCTTTTTCCGGTACTCACAGGGGCAGTTTTCCGGTACTCGCATGGATTCTCCCTTTTACGGGTACTCGCCCGGATTCCACCATTTTTCGATACTCGCACGTATTCTATCTTTTTCCGGTACTCACAGGGACAGTTTTCTGGTACTCGCATGGATTCTCCCTTTTTAGGGTGCTCGCCCGGATTCCACCATTTTTCGATACTCGCACGGATTCTATCTTTTTCCGGTACTCACAGGGGCAGTTTTCCGGTACTCGCATGGATTCTCCCTTTTACGGGTACTCGCCCGGATTCCACCATTTTTCGATACTCGCACGTATTCTATCTTTTTCCGGTACTCACAGGGACAGTTTTCTGGTACTCGCATGGATTCTCCCTTTTTAGGGTGCTCGCCCGGATTCCACCATTTTTCGATACTCGCACGGATTCTATCTTTTTCCGGTACTCACAGGGGCAGTTTTCCGGTACTCGCATGGATTCTCCCTTTTCCGGGTACTCGCCCGGATTCCACCATTTTTCGATACTCGCACGGATTCTATCTTTTTCCGGTACTCATAGGGACAGTTTTCGGTACTCGCAGGAATTCTCCCTTTTTCGGGTACTCGCCCGGATTCCACCATTTTTCGATACTCGCACGGATTCTATCTTTTTTCGGTACTCATAGGGACAGTTTTCTTGTACTCGAATGGATTCTCCCTTTTCCGGGTACTCGCCCGGATTCCACCATTTTTCGATACTCGCACGTATTCTATCTTTTTCCGGTACTCACAGGGACAGTTTTCGGGGACTCGCATGGATTCTTCCTTTTTCGGGTGCTCGCCCGGATTCCACCATTTTTCGATACTCGCACGGATTCTATCTTTTTTCGGTACTCACAGGGACAGTTTTCCGGCACTCGCATGGATTTTCCCTTTTTCGGGTACGCGCCCGGATTCCACCATTTTTCGATACTCGCACGGATTCTATCTTTTTTCGGTACTCACAGGGACAGTTTTCCGGTACTCGCATGGATTTTCCCTTTTCCGGGTACTCGCCCGGATTCCACCATTTTTCGATACTCGCACGTATTCTATCTTTTTCCGGTACTCACAGGGACAGTTTTCTGGTACTCGCATGGATTCTCCCTTTTTAGGGTGCTCGCCCGGATTCCACCATTTTTCGATACTCGCACGGATTCTATCTTTTTCCGGTACTCACAGGGGCAGTTTTCCGGTACTCGCATGGATTCTCCCTTTTACGGGTACTCGCCCGGATTCCACCATTTTTCGATACTCGCACGTATTCTATCTTTTTCCGGTACTCACAGGGACAGTTTTCTGGTACTCGCATGGATTCTCCCTTTTTAGGGTGCTCGCCCGGATTCCACCATTTTTCGATACTCGCACGGATTCTATCTTTTTCCGGTACTCACAGGGGCAGTTTTCCGGTACTCGCATGGATTCTCCCTTTTTCGGGTACTCGCCCGGAGTCCACCATTTTTCGATACTCGCCCGGATTCTATCTTTTTCCGGTACTCACAGGAAAAATTTTCTAGTACTCGCAGGAATTCTCCCTTTTCCGGGTACTCGCCCGGATTCCACCATTTTTCGATACTCGCACGTATTCTATCTTTTTCCGGTACTCACAGGGACAATTTTCTGGTACTCGCAGGAATTCTCCCTTTTTCGGGTACTCGCCCGGATTCCACCATTTTTCGATACTCGCACGGATTCTATCTTTTTCCGGTACTCACAGGGACAGTTTTCGGGTACTCGCATGGATTCTCCCTTTTCCGGGTACTCGCCCGGATTCCACCATTTTTCGATACTCGCACGGATTCTATCTTTTTCCGGTACTCACAGGGACAATTTTCTGGTACTCGCAGGAATTCTCCCTTTTTCGGGTACTCACCCGGATTCCACCATTTTTCGATACTCGCACGGATTCTATCTTTTTCCGGTACTCACAGGGACAATTTTCTGGTACTCGCAGGAATTCTCCCTTTTTCGGGTACTCGCCCGGATTCCACCATTTTTCGATACTCGCACGGATTCTATCTTTTTCCGGTACTCACAGGGACAGTTTTCTGGTACTCGCATGGATTCTCCCTTTTTAGGGTGCTCGCCCGGATTCTACCATTTTTCGATACTCGCACGGATTCTATCTTTTTCCGGTACTCACAGGGGCAGTTTTCCGGTACTCGCATGGATTCTCCCTTTTACGGGTACTCGCCCGGATTCCACCATTTTTCGATACTCGCACGTATTCTATCTTTTTCCGGTACTCACAGGGACAGTTTTCTGGTACTCGCATGGATTCTCCCTTTTTAGGGTGCTCGCCCGGATTCCACCATTTTTCGATACTCGCACGGATTCTATCTTTTTCCGGTACTCACAGGGGCAGTTTTCCGGTACTCGCATGGATTCTCCCTTTTCCGGGTACTCGCCCGGATTCCACCATTTTTCGATACTCGCACGGATTCTATCTTTTTCCGGTACTCATAGGGACAGTTTTCGGTACTCGCAGGAATTCTCCCTTTTTCGGGTACTCGCCCGGATTCCACCATTTTTCGATACTCGCACGGATTCTATCTTTTTTCGGTACTCATAGGGACAGTTTTCCTGTACTCGAATGGATTCTCCCTTTTCCGGGTACTCGCCCGGATTCCACCATTTTTCGATACTCGCACGTATTCTATCTTTTTCCGGTACTCACAGGGACAGTTTTCGGGGACTCGCATGGATTCTTCCTTTTTCGGGTGCTCGCCCGGATTCCACCATTTTTCGATACTCGCACGGATTCCATCTTTTTTCGGTACTCACAGGGACAGTTTTCCGGCACTCGCATGGATTTTCCCTTTTTCGGGTACGCGCCCGGATTCCACCATTTTTCGATACTCGCACGGATTCTATCTTTTTTCGGTACTCACAGGGACAGTTTTCCGGTACTCGCATGGATTTTCCCTTTTCCGGGTGCTCGCCCGGATTCCACCATTTTTCGATACTCGCACGTATTCTATCTTTTTCCGGTACTCACAGGGACAGTTTTCTGGTACTCGCATGGATTCTCCCTTTTTAGGGTGCTCTTCCGGATTCCACCATTTTTCGATACTCGCACGGATTCTATCTTTTTCCGGTACTCACAGGGGCAGTTTTCCGGTACTCGCATGGATTCTCCCTTTTACGGGTACTCGCCCGGATTCCACCATTTTTCGATACTCGCACGTATTCTATCTTTTTCCGGTACTCACAGGGACAGTTTTCTGGTACTCGCATGGATTCTCCCTTTTTAGGGTGCTCGCCCGGATTCCACCATTTTTCGATACTCGCACGGATTCTATCTTTTTCCGGTACTCACAGGGGCAGTTTTCCGGTACTCGCATGGATTCTCCCTTTTCCGGGTACTCGCCCGGATTCCACCATTTTTCGATACTCGCACGGATTCTATCTTTTTCCGGTACTCATAGGGACAGTTTTCGGTACTCGCAGGAATTCTCCCTTTTTCGGGTACTCGCCCGGATTCCACCATTTTTCGATACTCGCACGGATTCTATCTTTTTTCGGTACTCATAGGGACAGTTTTCCTGTACTCGAATGGATTCTCCCTTTTCCGGGTACTCGCCCGGATTCCACCTTTTTTCGATACTCGCACGTATTCTATCTTTTTCCGGTACTCACAGGGACAGTTTTCGGGGACTCGCATGGATTCTTCCTTTTTCGGGTGCTCGCCCGGATTCCACCATTTTTCGATACTCGCACGGATTCTATCTTTTTTCGGTACTCACAGGGACAGTTTTCCGGTACTCGCATGGATTCTCCCTTTTTCGGGTACGCGCCCGGATTCCACCATTTTTCGATACTCGCACGGATTCTATCTTTTTCCGGTACTCACAGGGACAGTTTTCCGGTACTCGCATGGATTTTCCCTTTTCTGGGTACTCGCCCGGATTGCACCATTTTTCGATACTCGCACGTATTCTATCTTTTTCCGGTACTCACAGGGACAGTTTTCGGGTACTCGCATGGATTCTCCCTTGTTAGGGTGCTCGCCCGGATGCCACCATTTTTCGATACTCGCACGGATTCTATCTTTCTCCGGTACTCACAGGGACAGTTTTCCGGTACTCGCATGGATTTTCCCTTTTCCGGGTACTCGCCCGGATTCCACCATTTTTCGATACTCGCACGGATTCTATCTTTTTCCGGTACTCACAGGGACAATTTTCTGGTACTCGCAGGAATTCTCCCTTTTTCATGTACTCGCCCGGATTCCACCATTTTTCGATACTCGCACAGATTCCACCATTTTTCGATACTCGCACGGATTCTATCTTTTTCCGGTACTCACAGGAACAATTTTCTGGTACTCGTAGGAATTCTCCCTTTTTCGGGTACTCGCCCGGATTCCACCATTTTTTGATACTCGCCCGGATTCTATCTTTTTCCGGTACTCACAGGAACAATTTTCTGGTACTCGCAGGAATTCTCCCTTTTCCGGGTACTCGCCCGGATTCCACCATTTTTCGATACTCGCACGGATTCTATCTTTTTCCGGTACTCATAGGGACAGTTTTCGGTACTCGCAGGAATTCTCCCTTTTTCGGGTACTCGCCCGGATTCCACCATTTTTCGATACTCGCACGGATTCTATCTTTTTTCGGTACTCATAGGGACAGTTTTCCTGTACTCGAATGGATTCTCCCTTTTCCGGGTACTCGCCCGGATTCCACCATTTTTCGATACTCGCACGTATTCTATCTTTTTCCGGTACTCACAGGGACAGTTTTCGGGGACTCGCATGGATTCTTCCTTTTTCGGGTGCTCGCCCGGATTCCACCATTTTTCGATACTCGCACGGATTCTATCTTTTTTCGGTACTCACAGGGACAGTTTTCCGGCACTCGCATGGATTCTCCCTTTTTCGGGTACGCGCCCGGATTCCACCATTTTTCGATACTCGCACGGATTCTATCTTTTTCCGGTACTCACAGGGACAGTTTTCCGGTACTCGCATGGATTTTCCCTTTTCCGGGTACTCGCCCGGATTCCACCATTTTTCGATACTCGCACGTATTCTATCTTTTTCCGGTACTCACAGGGACAGTTTTCTGGTACTCGCATGGATTCTCCCTTTTTAGGGTGCTCGCCCGGATGCCACCATTTTTCGATACTCGCACGGATTCTATCTTTCTCCGGTACTCACAGGGACAGTTTTCCGGTACTCGCATGGATTCTCCCTTTTTCGGGTACTCGCTCGGATTCCACCATTTTTCGATACTCGCACGGATTCTATCTTTTTCCGGTACTCACAGGGACAATTTTCTGGTACTCGCAGGAATTCTCCCTTTTTCATGTACTCGCCCGGATTCCACCATTTTTCGATACTCGCACAGATTCCACTATTTTTCGATACTCGCACGGATTCTATCTTTTTCCGGTACTCACAGGAACAATTTTCTGGTACTCGTAGGAATTCTCCCTTTTTCGGGTACTCGCCCGGATTCCACCATTTTTTGATACTCGCCCGGATTCTATCTTTTTCCGGTACTCACAGGAACAATTTTCTGGTACTCGCAGGAATTCTCCCTTTTCCGGGTACTCGCCCGGATTCCACCATTTTTCGATACTCGCACGTATTCTATCTTTTTCCGGTACTCACAGGGACAATTTTCTGGTACTCGCAGGAATTCTCCCTTTTTCGGGTACTCGCCCGGATTCCACCATTTTTCGATACTCGCACGGATTCTATCTTTTTCCGGTACTCACAGGGACAGTTTTACGGTACTTGCATGGATTCTCCATTTTTCGGGTGCTCGCTCGGATTCCACCATTTTTCGATACTCGCACGGATTCTATCTTTTTCCGGTACTCACAGGGACAATTTTCTGGTACTCGCAGGAATTCTCCCTTTTTCGGGTACTCGCCCGGATTCCACCATTTTTCGATACTCGCACGGATTCTATCTTTTTCCTGTACTCACAGGGACAGTTTTCCGGTACTCGCATGGATTCTCCCTTTTTCGGGTGCTCGCCCGGATTCCACCATTTTTCGATACTCGCACGGATTCTATCTTTTTTCGGTACTCACAGGGACAGTTTTCCGGCACTCGCATGGATTCTCCCTTTTTCGGGTACTCGCCCGGATTCCACCATTTTTCGATACTCGCACGGATTCTATCTTTTTTCGGTACTCACAGGGACAGTTTTCCGGTACTCGCATGGATTCTCCTTATTACGGGTACTCGCCCGGATTCCACCATTTTTCGATACTCGCACGTATTCTATCTTTTTCCGGTACTCACAGGGACAGTTTTCTGGTACTCGCATGGATTCTCCCTTTTTAGGGTGCTCGCCCGGATGCCACCATTTTTCGATACTCGCACGGATTCTATCTTTTTCCGGTACTCAGAGGGACAGTTTTCCGGTACTCGCATGGATTCTCCCTTTTTCGGGTACTCGCCCGGATTCCCCCATTTTTCGATACTCGCACGTATTCTATCTTTTTCCGGTACTCACAGGGACAGTTTTCTGGTACTCGCATGGATTCTCCCTTTTTAGGGTGCTCGCCCGGATTCCACCATTTTTCGATACTCGCACGGATTCTATCTTTTTCCGGTACTCACAGGGATAGTTTTCCGGTACTCGCATGGATTCTCCCTTTTCCGGGTACTCGCCCGGATTCCACCATTTTTCGATACTCGCAGGGATTCTATCTTTTTCCGGTACTCACAGGGACAGTTTTCTGGTACTCGCATGGATTCTCCCTTTTTCGGGTGCTCGCCCGGATTCCACCATTTTTCGATACTTACAAGGATTCTATCTTTTTCCGGTACTCACAGGGACAGTTTTCTGGTACTCGCATGGATTCTCCCTTTTTCGGGTGCTCGCCCGGATTCCACCATTTTTCGATACTCGCACAGATTCTATCTTTTTTCGGTACTCATAGGGACAGTTTCCGGTACCCGCAGGAATTCTCCCTTTTCCGGGTACTCGCCCGGATTCCACCATTTTTCGATACTCGCACGTATTCTATCTTTTTCCGGTACTCACAGGGACAGTTTTCTGGTACTCGCATGGATTCTCCCTTTTAGGGGTACTCGCCCGATTCCACCATTTTTCGATACTCGCACGGATTCTATCTTTTTCCGGTACTCACAGTGACAGTTTTCTGGTACTCGCATGGATTCTCCCTTTTAGGGGTACTCGCCCGGATTCCACCATTTTTCGATACTCGCAGGGATTCTATCTTTTTCCGGTACTCACAGGGACAGTTTTCTGGTACTCGCATGGATTCTCCCTTTTTAGGGTGCTCGCCCGGATTCCACCATTTTTCGATACTCGCACGGATTCTATCTTTTTCCGGTACTCACAGGGACAGTTTTCGGGTACTCGCATGGATTCTCCCTTTTCCGGGTACTCGCCCGGATTCCACCATTTTTCGATACTCGCACGTATTCTATCTTTTTCCGGTACTCACAGGGACAGTTTTCTGGTACTCGCATGGATTCTCCCTTTTTAGGGTGCTCGCCCGGATGCCACCATTTTTCGATACTCGCACGGATTCTATCTTTCTCCGGTACTCACAGGGACAGTTTTCCGGTACTCGCATGGATTCTCCCTTTTCCGGGTACTCGCCCGGATTCCACCATTTTTCGATACTCGCAGGGATTCTATCTTTTTCCGGTACTCACAGGGACAGTTTTCTGGTACTCGAATGGATTCTCCCTTTTTCGGGTGCTCGCCCGGATTCCACCATTTTTCGATACTCGCACGGATTCTATCTTTTTTCGGTACTCATAGGGACAGTTTCCGGTACCCGCAGGAATTCTCCCTTTTCCGGGTACTCGCCCGGATTCCACCATTTTTCGATACTCGCACGTATTCTATCTTTTTCCGGTACTCACAGGGACAGTTTTCTGGTACTCGCATGGATTCTCCCTTTTAGGGGTACTCGCCCGATTCCACCATTTTTCGATACTCGCACGGATTCTATCTTTTTCCGGTACTCACAGTGACAGTTTTCTGGTACTCGCATGGATTCTCCCTTTTAGGGGTACTCGCCCGGATTCCACCATTTTTCGATACTCGCACGTATTCTATCTTTTTCCGGTACTCACAGGGATAGTTTTCTGGTACTCGCATGGATTCTTCCTTTTTCGGGTGCTCGCCCGGATTCCACCATTTTTCGATACTCGCACGGATTCTATCTTTTTTCGGTACTCATAGGGACAGTTTTCCGGCACTCGCATGGATTCTCCCTTTTTCGGGTGCTTGCCCGGATTCCACTATTTTTCGATACGCGCAGGGATTCTATCTTTTTCCGGTACTCACAGGGACAGATTTCTGGTACTCGCATGGATTCTCCCTTTTTCGGGTGCTCGCCCGGATTCCACCATTTTTCGATACTCGCACGGATTCTATCTTTTTTCGGTACTCATAGGGACAGTTTCCGGTACCCGCAGGAATTCTCCCTTTTCCGGGTACTCGTCCGGATTCCACCATTTTTCGATACTCGCACGTATTCTATCTTTTTCCGGTACTCACAGGGACAGTTTTCTGGTACTCGCATGGATTCTCCCTTTTTAGGGTGCTCGCCCGGATTCCACCATTTTTCGATACTCGCACGGATTCTATCTTTTTCCGGTACTCACAGGGACAGTTTTCTGGTACTCGCATGGATTCTCCCTTTTAGGGGTACTCGCCCGGATTCCACCATTTTTCGATACTCGCACGTATTCTATCTTTTTCCGGTACTCACAGGGATAGTTTTCTGGTACTCGCATGGATTCTTCCTTTTTCGGGTGCTCGCCCGGATTCCACCATTTTTCGATACTCGCACGGATTCTATCTTTTTTCGGTACTCATAGGGACAGTTTCCGGTACCCGCAGGAATTCTCCCTTTTCCGGGTACTCGCCCGGATTCCACCATTTTTCGATACTCGCACGGATTCTATCTTTTTTCGGTACTCACAGGGACAGTTTTCCGGTACTCGCATGGATTTTCCCTTTTCCGGGTACTCGCCCGGATTCCACCATTTTTCGATACTCGCACGTATTCTATCTTTTTCCGGTACTCACAGGGACAGTTTTCTGGTACTCGCATGGATTCTCCCTTTTTAGGGTGCTCGCCCGGATGCCACCATTTTTCGATACTCGCACGGATTCTATCTTTCTCCGGTACTCACAGGGACAGTTTTCCGGTACTCGCATGGATTCTCCCTTTTCCGGGTACTCGCTCGGATTCCACCATTTTTCGATACTCGCACGGATTCTATCTTTTTCCGGTACTCACAGGGACAATTTTCTGGTACTCGCAGGAATTCTCCCTTTTTCATGTACTCGCCCGGATTCCACCATTTTTCGATACTCGCACAGATTCCACCATTTTTCGATACTCGCACGGATTCTATCTTTTTCCGGTACTCACAGGAACAATTTTCTGGTACTCGTAGGAATTCTCCCTTTTTCGGGTACTCGCCCGGATTCCACCATTTTTTGATACTCGCCCGGATTCTATCTTTTTCCGGTACTCACAGGAACAATTTTCTGGTACTCGCAGGAATTCTCCCTTTTCCGGGTACTCGCCCGGATTCCACCATATTTCGATACTCGCACGTATTCTATCTTTTTCCGGTACTCACAGGGACAATTTTCTGGTACTCGCAGGAATTCTCCCTTTTTCGGGTACTCGCCCGGATTCCACCATTTTTCGATACTCGCACGGATTCTATCTTTTTCCGGTACTCACAGGGACAGTTTTACGGTACTCGCATGGATTCTCCATTTTTCGGGTGCTCGCTCGGATTCCACCATTTTTCGATACTCGCACGGATTCTATCTTTTTCCGGTACTCACAGGGACAATTTTCTGGTACTCGCAGGAATTCTCCCTTTTTCGGGTACTCGCCCGGATTCCACCATTTTTCGATACTCGCACGGATTCTATCTTTTTCCTGTACTCACAGGGACAGTTTTCCGGTACTCGCATGGATTCTCCCTTTTTCGGGTGCTCGCCCGGATTCCACCATTTTTCGATACTCGCACGGATTCTATCTTTTTTCGGTACTCACAGGGACAGTTTTCCGGCACTCGCATGGATTCTCCCTTTTTCGGGTACTCGCCCGGATTCCACCATTTTTCGATACTCGCACGGATTCTATCTTTTTTCGGTACTCAGAGGGACAGTTTTCCGGTACTCGCATGGATTCTCCTTATTACGGGTACTCGCCCGGATTCCACCATTTTTCGATACTCGCACGTATTCTATCTTTTTCCGGTACTCACAGGGAGAGTTTTCTGGTACTCGCATGGATTCTCCCTTTTTAGGGTGCTCGCCCGGATGCCACCATTTTTCGATACTCGCACGGATTCTATCTTTCTCCGGTACTCACAGGGACAGTTTTCCGGTACTCGCATGGATTCTCCCTTTTCCGGGTACTCGCCCGGATTCCACCATTTTTCGATACTCGCAGGGATTCTATCTTTTTCCGGTACTCACAGGGACAGTTTTCTGGTACTCGCATGGATTCTTCCTTTTTCGGGTGCTCGCCCGGATTCCACCATTTTTCGATACTCGCACGGATTCTATCTTTTTTCGGTACTCATAGGGACAGTTTCCGGTACCCGCAGGAATTCTCCCTTTTCCGGGTACTCGCCCGGATTCCACCATTTTTCGATACTCGCACGGATTCTATCTTTTTTCGGTACTCACAGGGACAGTTTTCCGGTACTCGCATGGATTTTCCCTTTTCCGGGTACTCGCCCGGATTCCACCATTTTTCGATACTCGCACGTATTCTATCTTTTTCCGGTACTCACAGGGACAGTTTTCTGGTACTCGCATGGATTCTCCCTTTTTAGGGTGCTCGCCCGGATGCCACCATTTTTCGATACTCGCACGGATTCTATCTTTCTCCGGTACTCACAGGGACAGTTTTCCGGTACTCGCATGGATTCTCCCTTTTTCGGGTACTCGCTCGGATTCCACCATTTTTCGATACTCGCACGGATTCTATCTTTTTCCGGTACTCACAGGGACAATTTTCTGGTACTCGCAGGAATTCTCCCTTTTTCATGTACTCGCCCGGATTCCACCATTTTTCGATACTCGCACAGATTCCACCATTTTTCGATACTCGCACGGATTCTATCTTTTTCCGGTACTCACAGGAACAATTTTCTGGTACTCGTAGGAATTCTCCCTTTTTCGGGTACTCGCCCGGATTCCACCATTTTTTGATACTCGCCCGGATTCTATCTTTTTCCGGTACTCACAGGAACAATTTTCTGGTACTCGCAGGAATTCTCCCTTTTCCGGGTACTCGCCCGGATTCCACCATATTTCGATACTCGCACGTATTCTATCTTTTTCCGGTACTCACAGGGACAATTTTCTGGTACTCGCAGGAATTCTCCCTTTTTCGGGTACTCGCCCGGATTCCACCATTTTTCGATACTCGCACGGATTCTATCTTTTTCCGGTACTCACAGGGACAGTTTTACGGTACTCGCATGGATTCTCCATTTTTCGGGTGCTCGCTCGGATTCCACCATTTTTCGATACTCGCACGGATTCTATCTTTTTCCGGTACTCACAGGGACAATTTTCTGGTACTCGCAGGAATTCTCCCTTTTTCGGGTACTCGCCCGGATTCCACCATTTTTCGATACTCGCACGGATTCTATCTTTTTCCTGTACTCACAGGGACAGTTTTCCGGTACTCGCATGGATTCTCCCTTTTTCGGGTGCTCGCCCGGATTCCACCATTTTTCGATACTCGCACGGAGTCTATCTTTTTTCGGTACTCACAGGGACAGTTTTCCGGCACTCGCATGGATTCTCCCTTTTTCGGGTACTCGCCCGGATTCCACCATTTTTCGATACTCGCACGGATTCTATCTTTTTTCGGTACTCAGAGGGACAGTTTTCCGGTACTCGCATGGATTCTCCTTATTACGGGTACTCGCCCGGATTCCACCATTTTTCGATACTCGCACGTATTCTATCTTTTTCCGGTACTCACAGGGAGAGTTTTCTGGTACTCGCATGGATTCTCCCTTTTTAGGGTGCTCGCCCGGATGCCACCATTTTTCGATACTCGCACGGATTCTATCTTTCTCCGGTACTCACAGGGACAGTTTTCCGGTACTCGCATGGATTCTCCCTTTTCCGGGTACTCGCCCGGATTCCACCATTTTTCGATACTCGCAGGGATTCTATCTTTTTCCGGTACTCACAGGGACAGTTTTCTGGTACTCGCATGGATTCTCCCTTTTTCGGGTGCTCGCCCGGATTCCACCATTTTTCGATACTTACAGGGATTCTATCTTTTTCCGGTACTCACAGGGACAGTTTTCTGGTACTCGCATGGATTCTCCCTTTTTCGGGTGCTCGCCCGGATTCCACCATTTTTCGATACTCGCACGGATTCTATCTTTTTTCGGTACTCATAGGGACAGTTTCCGGTACCCGCAGGAATTCTCCCTTTTCCGGGTACTCGCCCGGATTCCACCATTTTTCGATACTCGCACGGATTCTATCTTTTTTCGGTACTCACAGGGACAGTTTTCCGGCACTCGCATGGATTCTCCCTTTTTCGGGTACGCGCCCGGATTCCACCATTTTTCGATACTCGCACGGATTCTATCTTTTTCCGGTACTCACAGGGACAGTTTTCCGGTACTCGCATGGATTTTCCCTTTTCCGGGTACTCGCCCGGATTCCACCATTTTTCGATACTCGCACGTATTCTATCTTTTTCCGGTACTCACAGGGACAGTTTTCTGGTACTCGCATGGATTCTCCCTTTTTAGGGTGCTCGCCCGGATGCCACCATTTTTCGATACTCGCACGGATTCTATCTTTCTCCGGTACTCACAGGGACAGTTTTCCGGTACTCGCATGGATTCTCCCTTTTTCGGGTACTCGCTCGGATTCCACCATTTTTCGATACTCGCACGGATTCTATCTTTTTCCGGTACTCACAGGGACAATTTTCTGGTACTCGCAGGAATTCTCCCTTTTTCATGTACTCGCCCGGATTCCACCATTTTTCGATACTCGCACAGATTCCACCATTTTTCGATACTCGCACGGATTCTATCTTTTTCCGGTACTCACAGGAACAATTTTCTGGTACTCGTAGGAATTCTCCCTTTTTCGGGTACTCGCCCGGATTCCACCATTTTTTTATACTCGCCCGGATTCTATCTTTTTCCGGTACTCACAGGAACAATTTTCTGGTACTCGCAGGAATTCTCCCTTTTCCGGGTACTCGCCCGGATTCCACCATTTTTCGATACTCGCACGTATTCTATCTTTTTCCGGTACTCACAGGGACAATTTTCTGGTACTCGCAGGAATTCTCCCTTTTTCGGGTACTCGCCCGGATTCCACCATTTTTCGATACTCGCACGGATTCTATCTTTTTCCGGTACTCACAGGGACAGTTTTACGGTACTCGCATGGATTCTCCATTTTTCGGGTGCTCGCTCGGATTCCACCATTTTTCGATACTCGCACGGATTCTATCTTTTTCCGGTACTCACAGGGACAATTTTCTGGTACTCGCTGGAATTCTCCCTTTTTCGGGTACTCGCCCGGATTCCACCATTTTTCGATACTCGCACGGATTCTATCTTTTTCCTGTACTCACAGGGACAGTTTTCCGGTACTCGCATGGATTCTCCCTTTTTCGGGTGCTCGCCCGGATTCCACCATTTTTCGATACTCGCACGGATTCTATCTTTTTTCGGTACTCACAGGGACAGTTTTCCGGCACTCGCATGGATTCTCCCTTTTTCGGGTACTCGCCCGGATTCCACCATTTTTCGATACTCGCACGGATTCTATCTTTTTTCGGTACTCACAGGGACAGTTTTCCGGTACTCGCATGGATTCTCCTTATTACGGGTACTCGCCCGGATTCCACCATTTTTCGATACTCGCACGTATTCTATCTTTTTCCGGTACTCACAGGGACAGTTTTCTGGTACTCGCATGGATTCTCCCTTTTTAGGGTGCTCGCCCGGATGCCACCATTTTTCGATACTCGCACGGATTCTATCTTTTTCCTGTACTCACAGGGACAGTTTTCCGGTACTCGCATGGATTCTCCCTTTTTCGGGTGCTCGCCCGGATTCCACCATTTTTCGATACTCGCACGGATTCTATCTTTTTTCGGTACTCACAGGGACAGTTTTCCGGCACTCGCATGGATTCTCCCTTTTTCGGGTACTCGCCCGGATTCCACCATTTTTCGATACTCGCACGGATTCTATCTTTTTTCGGTACTCACAGGGACAGTTTTCCGGCACTCGCATGGATTCTCCCTTTTTCGGGTACTCGCCCGGATTCCACCATTTTTCGATACTCGCACGGATTCTATCTTTTTCCGGTACTCAGAGAGACAGTTTTCCGGTACTCGCATGGATTCTCCCTTTTCCGGGTACTCGCCCGGATTCCACCATTTTTCGATACTCGCACGTATTCTATCTTTTTCCGGTACTCACAGGGACAGTTTTCTGGTACTCGCATGGATTCTCCCTTTTTAGGGTGCTCGCCCGGATTCCACCATTTTTCGATACTCGCACGGATTCTATCTTTTTCCGGTACTCACAGGGGCAGTTTTCCGGTACTCGCATGGATTCTCCCTTTTACGGGTACTCGCCCGGATTCCACCATTTTTCGATACTCGCACGTATTCTATCTTTTTCCGGTACTCACAGGGACAGTTTTCTGGTACTCGCATGGATTCTCCCTTTTTCGGGTGCTCGCCCGGATTCCACCATTTTTCGATACTTACAGGGATTCTATCTTTTTCCGGTACTCACAGGGACAGTTTTCTGGTACTCGCATGGATTCTCCCTTTTTCGGGTGCTCGCCCGGATTCCACCATTTCTCGATACTCGCACGGATTCTATCTTTTTTCGGTACTCATAGGGACAGTTTCCGGTACCCGCAGGAATTCTCCCTTTTCCGGGTACTCGCCCGGATTCCACCATTTTTCGATACTCGCATGTATTCTATCTTTTTCCGGTACTCACAGGGACAGTTTTCTGGTACTCGCATGGATTCTCCCTTTTTAGGGTGCTCGCCCGGAT
Organism: Vitis cinerea var. helleri x Vitis rupestris; assembly: GCA_945999865.1. Classification (NCBI taxonomy): domain Eukaryota; kingdom Viridiplantae; phylum Streptophyta; class Magnoliopsida; order Vitales; family Vitaceae; genus Vitis; species Vitis cinerea var. helleri x Vitis rupestris. The sequence continues at coordinate 48,700 of CAMFYI010000227.1, read as the reverse complement.
TCCACCATTTTTCGATACTCGCACGTATTCTATCTTTTTCCGGTACTCACAGGGACAGTTTTCTGGTACTCGCATGGATTCTCCCTTTTAGGGGTACTCGCCCGGATTCCACCATTTTTCGATACTCGCACGTATTCTATCTTTTTCCGGTACTCACAGGGATAGTTTTCTGGTACTCGCATGGATTCTTCCTTTTTCGGGTGCTCGCCCGGATTCCACCATTTTTCGATACTCGCACGGATTCTATCTTTTTTCGGTACTCATAGGGACAGTTTCCGGTACCCGCAGGAATTCTCCCTTTTCCGGGTACTCGCCCGGATTCCACCATTTTTCGATACTCGCACGGATTCTATCTTTTTTCGGTACTCACAGGGACAGTTTTCCGGTACTCGCATGGATTTTCCCTTTTCCGGGTACTCGCCCGGATTCCACCATTTTTCGATACTCGCACGTATTCTATCTTTTTCCGGTACTCACAGGGACAGTTTTCTGGTACTCGCATGGATTCTCCCTTTTTAGGGTGCTCGCCCGGATGCCACCATTTTTCGATACTCGCACGGATTCTATCTTTCTCCGGTACTCACAGGGACAGTTTTCCGGTACTCGCATGGATTCTCCCTTTTTCGGGTACTCGCTCGGATTCCACCATTTTTCGATACTCGCACGGATTCTATCTTTTTCCGGTACTCACAGGGACAATTTTCTGGTACTCGCAGGAATTCTCCCTTTTTCATGTACTCGCCCGGATTCCACCATTTTTCGATACTCGCACAGATTCCACCATTTTTCGATACTCGCACGGATTCTATCTTTTTCCGGTACTCACAGGAACAATTTTCTGGTACTCGTAGGAATTCTCCCTTTTTCGGGTACTCGCCCGGATTCCACCATTTTTTGATACTCGCCCGGATTCTATCTTTTTCCGGTACTCACAGGAACAATTTTCTGGTACTCGCAGGAATTCTCCCTTTTCCGGGTACTCGCCCGGATTCCACCATATTTCGATACTCGCACGTATTCTATCTTTTTCCGGTACTCACAGGGACAATTTTCTGGTACTCGCAGGAATTCTCCCTTTTTCGGGTACTCGCCCGGATTCCACCATTTTTCGATACTCGCACGGATTCTATCTTTTTCCGGTACTCACAGGGACAGTTTTACGGTACTCGCATGGATTCTCCATTTTTCGGGTGCTCGCTCGGATTCCACCATTTTTCGATACTCGCACGGATTCTATCTTTTTCCGGTACTCACAGGGACAATTTTCTGGTACTCGCAGGAATTCTCCCTTTTTCGGGTACTCGCCCGGATTCCACCATTTTTCGATACTCGCACGGATTCTATCTTTTTCCTGTACTCACAGGGACAGTTTTCCGGTACTCGCATGGATTCTCCCTTTTTCGGGTGCTCGCCCGGATTCCACCATTTTTCGATACTCGCACGGATTCTATCTTTTTTCGGTACTCACAGGGACAGTTTTCCGGCACTCGCATGGATTCTCCCTTTTTCGGGTACTCGCCCGGATTCCACCATTTTTCGATACTCGCACGGATTCTATCTTTTTTCGGTACTCAGAGGGACAGTTTTCCGGTACTCGCATGGATTCTCCTTATTACGGGTACTCGCCCGGATTCCACCATTTTTCGATACTCGCACGTATTCTATCTTTTTCCGGTACTCACAGGGAGAGTTTTCTGGTACTCGCATGGATTCTCCCTTTTTAGGGTGCTCGCCCGGATGCCACCATTTTTCGATACTCGCACGGATTCTATCTTTCTCCGGTACTCACAGGGACAGTTTTCCGGTACTCGCATGGATTCTCCCTTTTCCGGGTACTCGCCCGGATTCCACCATTTTTCGATACTCGCAGGGATTCTATCTTTTTCCGGTACTCACAGGGACAGTTTTCTGGTACTCGCATGGATTCTCCCTTTTTCGGGTGCTCGCCCGGATTCCACCATTTTTCGATACTTACAGGGATTCTATCTTTTTCCGGTACTCACAGGGACAGTTTTCTGGTACTCGCATGGATTCTCCCTTTTTCGGGTGCTCGCCCGGATTCCACCATTTTTCGATACTCGCACGGATTCTATCTTTTTTCGGTACTCATAGGGACAGTTTCCGGTACCCGCAGGAATTCTCCCTTTTCCGGGTACTCGCCCGGATTCCACCATTTTTCGATACTCGCACGGATTCTATCTTTTTTCGGTACTCACAGGGACAGTTTTCCGGCACTCGCATGGATTCTCCCTTTTTCGGGTACGCGCCCGGATTCCACCATTTTTCGATACTCGCACGGATTCTATCTTTTTCCGGTACTCACAGGGACAGTTTTCCGGTACTCGCATGGATTTTCCCTTTTCCGGGTACTCGCCCGGATTCCACCATTTTTCGATACTCGCACGTATTCTATCTTTTTCCGGTACTCACAGGGACAGTTTTCTGGTACTCGCATGGATTCTCCCTTTTTAGGGTGCTCGCCCGGATGCCACCATTTTTCGATACTCGCACGGATTCTATCTTTCTCCGGTACTCACAGGGACAGTTTTCCGGTACTCGCATGGATTCTCCCTTTTTCGGGTACTCGCTCGGATTCCACCATTTTTCGATACTCGCACGGATTCTATCTTTTTCCGGTACTCACAGGGACAATTTTCTGGTACTCGCAGGAATTCTCCCTTTTTCATGTACTCGCCCGGATTCCACCATTTTTCGATACTCGCACAGATTCCACCATTTTTCGATACTCGCACGGATTCTATCTTTTTCCGGTACTCACAGGAACAATTTTCTGGTACTCGTAGGAATTCTCCCTTTTTCGGGTACTCGCCCGGATTCCACCATTTTTTTATACTCGCCCGGATTCTATCTTTTTCCGGTACTCACAGGAACAATTTTCTGGTACTCGCAGGAATTCTCCCTTTTCCGGGTACTCGCCCGGATTCCACCATTTTTCGATACTCGCACGTATTCTATCTTTTTCCGGTACTCACAGGGACAATTTTCTGGTACTCGCAGGAATTCTCCCTTTTTCGGGTACTCGCCCGGATTCCACCATTTTTCGATACTCGCACGGATTCTATCTTTTTCCGGTACTCACAGGGACAGTTTTACGGTACTCGCATGGATTCTCCATTTTTCGGGTGCTCGCTCGGATTCCACCATTTTTCGATACTCGCACGGATTCTATCTTTTTCCGGTACTCACAGGGACAATTTTCTGGTACTCGCTGGAATTCTCCCTTTTTCGGGTACTCGCCCGGATTCCACCATTTTTCGATACTCGCACGGATTCTATCTTTTTCCTGTACTCACAGGGACAGTTTTCCGGTACTCGCATGGATTCTCCCTTTTTCGGGTGCTCGCCCGGATTCCACCATTTTTCGATACTCGCACGGATTCTATCTTTTTTCGGTACTCACAGGGACAGTTTTCCGGCACTCGCATGGATTCTCCCTTTTTCGGGTACTCGCCCGGATTCCACCATTTTTCGATACTCGCACGGATTCTATCTTTTTTCGGTACTCACAGGGACAGTTTTCCGGTACTCGCATGGATTCTCCTTATTACGGGTACTCGCCCGGATTCCACCATTTTTCGATACTCGCACGTATTCTATCTTTTTCCGGTACTCACAGGGACAGTTTTCTGGTACTCGCATGGATTCTCCCTTTTTAGGGTGCTCGCCCGGATGCCACCATTTTTCGATACTCGCACGGATTCTATCTTTTTCCTGTACTCACAGGGACAGTTTTCCGGTACTCGCATGGATTCTCCCTTTTTCGGGTGCTCGCCCGGATTCCACCATTTTTCGATACTCGCACGGATTCTATCTTTTTTCGGTACTCACAGGGACAGTTTTCCGGCACTCGCATGGATTCTCCCTTTTTCGGGTACTCGCCCGGATTCCACCATTTTTCGATACTCGCACGGATTCTATCTTTTTTCGGTACTCACAGGGACAGTTTTCCGGCACTCGCATGGATTCTCCCTTTTTCGGGTACTCGCCCGGATTCCACCATTTTTCGATACTCGCACGGATTCTATCTTTTTCCGGTACTCAGAGAGACAGTTTTCCGGTACTCGCATGGATTCTCCCTTTTCCGGGTACTCGCCCGGATTCCACCATTTTTCGATACTCGCACGTATTCTATCTTTTTCCGGTACTCACAGGGACAGTTTTCTGGTACTCGCATGGATTCTCCCTTTTTAGGGTGCTCGCCCGGATTCCACCATTTTTCGATACTCGCACGGATTCTATCTTTTTCCGGTACTCACAGGGGCAGTTTTCCGGTACTCGCATGGATTCTCCCTTTTACGGGTACTCGCCCGGATTCCACCATTTTTCGATACTCGCACGTATTCTATCTTTTTCCGGTACTCACAGGGACAGTTTTCTGGTACTCGCATGGATTCTCCCTTTTTCGGGTGCTCGCCCGGATTCCACCATTTTTCGATACTTACAGGGATTCTATCTTTTTCCGGTACTCACAGGGACAGTTTTCTGGTACTCGCATGGATTCTCCCTTTTTCGGGTGCTCGCCCGGATTCCACCATTTCTCGATACTCGCACGGATTCTATCTTTTTTCGGTACTCATAGGGACAGTTTCCGGTACCCGCAGGAATTCTCCCTTTTCCGGGTACTCGCCCGGATTCCACCATTTTTCGATACTCGCATGTATTCTATCTTTTTCCGGTACTCACAGGGACAGTTTTCTGGTACTCGCATGGATTCTCCCTTTTTAGGGTGCTCGCCCGGATTCCACCATTTTTCGATACTCGCACGTATTCTATCTTTTTCCGGTACTCACAGGGACAGTTTTCTGGTACTCGCATGGATTCTCCCTTTTTAGGGTGCTCGCCCGGATTCCACCATTTTTCGATACTCACAGGGATTCTATCTTTTTCCGGTACTCACAGGGACAGTTTTCTGGTACTCGCATGGATTCTCCCTTTTTCGGGTGCTCGCCCGGATTCCACCATTTTTCGATACTCGCACGGATTCTATCTTTTTTCGGTACTCATAGGGACAGTTTCCGGTACCCGCAGGAATTCTCCCTTTTCCGGGTACTCGCCCGGATTCCACCATTTTTCGATACTCGCACGTATTCTATCTTTTTCCGGTACTCACAGGGACAGTTTTCTGGTACTCGCATGGATTCTCCCTTTTAGGGGTACTCGCCCGGATTCCACCATTTTTCGATACTCGCACGGATTCTATCTTTTTCCGGTACTCACAGGGACAGTTTTCTGGTACTCGCATGGATTCTCCCTTTTTCGGGTGCTCGCCCGGATTCCACCATTTTTCGATACTCGCACGTATTCTATCTTTTTCCGGTACTCACAGGGACAGTTTTCTGGTACTCGCATGGATTCTCCCTTTTAGGGGTACTCGCCCGGATTCCACCATTTTTCGATACTCGCACGGATTCTATCTTTTTCCGGTACTCACAGGGACAGTTTTCTGGTACTCGCATGGATTCTCCCTTTTAGGGGTACTCGCCCGGATTCCACCATTTTTCGATACTCGCAGGGATTCTATCTTTTTCCGGCACTCACAGGGACAGTTTTCTGGTACTCGAATGGATTCTCCCTTTTTCGGGTGCTCGCCCGGATTCCACCATTTTTCGATACTCGCACGGATTCTATCATTTTTCGGTACTCATAGGGACAGTTTCCGGTACCCGCAGGAATTCTCCCTTTTCCGGGTACTCGCCCGGATTCCACCATTTTTCGATACTCGCACGTATTCTATCTTTTTCCGGTACTCACAGGGACAGTTTTCTGGTACTCGCATGGATTCTCCCTTTTAGGGGTACTCGCCCGATTCCACCATTTTTCGATACTCGCACGGATTCTATCTTTTTCCGGTACTCACAGGGACAGTTTTCTGGTACTCGCATGGATTCTCCCTTTTAGGGGTACTCGCCCGGATTCCACCATTTTTCGATACTCGCACGTATTCTATCTTTTTCCGGTACTCACAGGGACAGTTTTCTGGTACTCGCATGGATTCTCCCTTTTAGGGGTACTCGCCCGGATTCCACCATTTTTCGATACTCGCACGGATTCTATCTTTTTCCTGTACTCACAGGGACAGTTTTCCGGTACTCGCATGGATTCTCCCTTTTTAGGGTGCTCGCCCGGATTCCACCATTTTTCGATACTCGCACGGATTCTATCCTTTTCCGGTACTCACAGGGGCAGTTTTCCGGTACTCGCATGGATTCTCCCTTTTCCGGGTACTCGCCCGGATTCCACCATTTTTCGATACTCGCACGGATTCTATCTTTTTTCGGTACTCATAGGGACAGTTTTCCTGTACTCGAATGGATTCTCCCTTTTCCGGGTACTCGCCCGGATTCCACCATTTTTCGATACTCGCACGTATTCTATCTTTTTCCGGTACTCACAGGGACAGTTTTCGGGGACTCGCATGGATTCTTCCTTTTTCGGGTGCTCGCCCGGATTCCACCATTTTTCGATACTCGCACGGATTCTATCTTTTTTCGGTACTCACAGGGACAGTTTTCCGGCACTCGCATGGATTCTCCCTTTTTCGGGTACTCGCCCGGATTCCACCATTTTTCGATACTCGCACGGATTCTATCTTTTTCCGGTACTCAGAGAGACAGTTTTCCGGTACTCGCATGGATTCTCCCTTTTCCGGGTACTCGCCCGGATTCCACCATTTTTCGATACTCGCACGTATTCTATCTTTTTCCGGTACTCACAGGGACAGTTTTCTGGTACTCGCATGGATTCTCCCTTTTTAGGGTGCTCGCCCGGATTCCACCATTTTTCGATACTCGCACGGATTCTATCTTTTTCCGGTACTCACAGGGGCAGTTTTCCGGTACTCGCATGGATTCTCCCTTTTACGGGTACTCGCCCGGATTCCACCATTTTTCGATACTCGCACGTATTCTATCTTTTTCCGGTACTCACAGGGACAGTTTTCTGGTACTCGCATGGATTCTCCCTTTTTCGGGTGCTCGCCCGGATTCCACCATTTTTCGATACTCGCACGGATTCTATCTTTTTCCGGTACTCACAGGGACAGTTTTCCGGTACTCGCATGGATTCTCCCTTTTACGAGTACTCGCCCGGATTCCACCATTTTTCTATACTCGCACGTATTCTATCTTTTTCCGGTACTCACAGGGACAGTTTTTTGGTACTCGCATGGATTCTCCCTTTTTCGGGTGCTCGCCCGGATTCCACCATTTTTCGATAGTCGCACGGATTCTATCTTTTTTCGGTACTCATAGGGACAGTTTTCCGGCACTCGCATGGATTCTCTCTTTTTCGGGTACTCGCCCGGATTCCACCATTTTTCGATACTCGCACGGATTCTATCTTTTTCCGGTACTCACAGGGACAGTTTTCGGGTACTCGCATGGATTCTCCCTTTTCCGGGTACTCGCCCGGATTCCACCATTTTTCGATACTCGCACGTATTCTATCTTTTTCCGGTACTCACAGGGACAGTTTTCTGGTACTCGCATGGATTCTCCCTTTTTCGGGTGCTCGCCCGGATTCCACCATTTTTCGATACTCGCACGGATTCTATCTTTTTCCGGTACTCACAGGGACAGTTTTCCGGTACTCGCATGGATTCTCCCTTTTACGAGTACTCGCCCGGATTCCACCATTTTTCGATACTCGCACGTATTCTATCTTTTTCCGGTACTCACAGGGACAGTTTTCTGGTACTCGCATGGATTCTCCCTTTTTAGGGTGCTCGCCCGGATTCCACCATTTTTCGATACTCGCACGGATTCTATCTTTTTCCGGTACTCACAGGGACAGTTTTCCGGTACTCGCATGGATTCTCCCTTTTCCGGGTACTCGCCCGGATTCCACCATTTTTCGATACTCGCACGTATTCTATCTTTTTCCGGTACTCACAGGGACAGTTTTCTGGTACTCGCATGGATTCTCCCTTTTTAGGGTGCTCGCCCGGATTCCACCATTTTTCGATACTCGCACGGATTCTATCCTTTTCCGGTACTCACAGGGGCAGTTTTCCGGTACTCGCATGGATTCTCCCTTTTCCGGGTACTCGCCCGGATTCCACCATTTTTCGATACTCGCACGGATTCTATCTTTTTTCGGTACTCATAGGGACAGTTTTCCTGTACTCGAATGGATTCTCCCTTTTCCGGGTACTCGCCCGGATTCCACCATTTTTCGATACTCGCACGTATTCTATCTTTTTCCGGTACTCACAGGGACAGTTTTCGGGGACTCGCATGGATTCTTCCTTTTTCGGGTGCTCGCCCGGATTCCACCATTTTTCGATACTCGCACGGATTCTATCTTTTTTCGATAGTCACAGGGACAGTTTTCCGGCACTCGCATGGATTCTCCCTTTTTCGGGTACTCGCCCGGATTCCACCATTTTTCGATACTCGCACGGATTCTATCTTTTTCCGGTACTCAGAGAGACAGTTTTCCGGTACTCGCATGGATTCTCCCTTTTCCGGGTACTAGCCCGGATTCCACCATTTTTCGATACTCGCACGTATTCTATCTTTTTCCGGTACTCACAGGGACAGTTTTCTGGTACTCGCATGGATTCTCCCTTTTTAGGGTACTCGCCCGGATTCCACCATTTTTCGATACTCGCACGGATTCTATCTTTTTCCGGTACTCACAGGGGCAGTTTTCCGGTACTCGCATGGATTCTCCCTTTTACGGGTACTCGCCCGGATTCCACCATTTTTCGATACTCGCACGTATTCTATCTTTTTTCGGTACTCACAGGGACAGTTTTCTGGTACTCGCATGGATTCTCCCTTTTTCGGGTGCTCGCCCGGATTCCACCATTTTTCGATACTCGCACGGATTCTATCTTTTTCCGGTACTCACAGGGACAGTTTTCCGGTACTCGCATGGATTCTCCCTTTTACGAGTACTCGCCCGGATTCCACCATTTTTCTATACTCGCACGGATTCTATCTTTTTCCGGTACTCACAGGGACAGTTTTTTGGAACTCGCATGGATTCTCCCTTTTTCGGGTGCTCGCCCGGATTCCACCATTTTTCGATAGTCGCACGGATTCTATCTTTTTTCGGTACTCATAGGGACAGTTTTCCGGCACTCGCATGGATTCTCCCTTTTTCGGGTACTCGCCCGGATTCCACCATTTTTCGATACTCGCAGGGATTCTATCTTTTTCCGGCACTCACAGGGACAGTTTTCTCGTACTCGAATGGATTCTCCCTTTTTCGGGTGCTCGCCCGGATTCCACCATTTTTCGATACTCGCAGGGATTCTATCATTTTTCGGTACTCATAGGGACAGTTTCCGGTACCCGCAGGAATTCTCCCTTTTCCGGGTACTCGCCCGGATTCCACCATTTTTCGATACTCGCACGTATTCTATCTTTTTCCGGTACTCACAGGGACAGTTTTCTGGTACTCGCATGGATTCTCCCTTTTAGGGGTACTCGCCCGATTCCACCATTTTTCGATACTCGCACGGATTCTATCTTTTTCCGGTACTCACAGGGACAGTTTTCTGGTACTCGCATGGATTCTCCCTTTTAGGGGTACTCGCCCGGATTCCACCATTTTTCGATACTCGCACGTATTCTATCTTTTTCCGGTACTCACAGGGATAGTTTTCTGGTACTCGCATGGATTCTTCCTTTTTCGGGTGCTCGCCCGGATTCCACCATTTTTCGATACTCGCACGGATTCTATCTTTTTCCGGTACTCACAGGGACAGTTTTCTGGTACTCGCATGGATTCTCCCTTTTTAGGGTGCTCGCCCGGATTCCACAATTTTTCGATACTCGCACGGATTCTATCTTTTTCCGGTACTCACAGGGGCAGTTTTCCGGTACTCGCATGGATTCTCCCTTTTACGGGTACTCGCCCGGATTCCACCATTTTTCGATACTCGCACGTATTCTATCTTTTTCCGGTACTCACAGGGACAGTTTTCTGGTACTCGCATGGATTCTCCCTTTTTAGGGTGCTCGCCCGGATTCCACCATTTTTCGATACTCGCACGGATTCTATCCTTTTCCGGTACTCACAGGGGCAGTTTTCCGGTACTCGCATGGATTCTCCCTTTTCCGGGTACTCGCCCGGATTCCACCATTTTTCGATACTCGCACGGATTCTATCTTTTTTCGGTACTCATAGGGACAGTTTTCCTGTACTCGAATGGATTCTCCCTTTTCCGGGTACTCGCCCGGATTCCACCATTTTTCGATACTCGCACGTATTCTATCTTTTTCCGGTACTCACAGGGACAGTTTTCGGGGACTCGCATGGATTCTTCCTTTTTCGGGTGCTCGCCCGGATTCCACCATTTTTCGATACTCGCACGGATTCTATCTTTTTTCGGTACTCACAGGGACAGTTTTCCGGCACTCGCATGGATTCTCCCTTTTTCGGGTACTCGCCCGGATTCCACCATTTTTCGATACTCGCACGGATTCTATCTTTTTCCGGTACTCAGAGAGACAGTTTTCCGGTACTCGCATGGATTCTCCCTTTTCCGGGTACTCGCCCGGATTCCACCATTTTTCGATACTCGCACGTATTCTATCTTTTTCCGGTACTCACAGGGACAGTTTTCTGGTACTCGCATGGATTCTCCCTTTTTAGGGTGCTCGCCCGGATTCCACCATTTTTCGATACTCGCACGGATTCTATCTTTTTCCGGTACTCACAGGGGCAGTTTTCCGGTACTCGCATGGATTCTCCCTTTTACGGGTACTCGCCCGGATTCCACCATTTTTCGATACTCGCACGTATTCTATCTTTTTTCGGTACTCACAGGGACAGTTTTCTGGTACTCGCATGGATTCTCCCTTTTTCGGGTGCTCGCCCGGATTCCACCATTTTTCGATACTCGCACGGATTCTATCTTTTTCCGGTACTCACAGGGACAGTTTTCCGGTACTCGCATGGATTCTCCCTTTTACGAGTACTCGCCCGGATTCCACCATTTTTCTATACTCGCACGTATTCTATCTTTTTCCGGTACTCACAGGGACAGTTTTTTGGAACTCGCATGGATTCTCCCTTTTTCGGGTGCTCGCCCGGATTCCACCATTTTTCGATAGTCGCACGGATTCTATCTTTTTTCGGTACTCATAGGGACAGTTTTCCGGCACTCGCATGGATTCTCCCTTTTTCGGGTACTCGCCCGGATTCCACCATTTTTCGATACTCGCACGGATTCTATCTTTTTCCGGTACTCACAGGGACAGTTTTCGGGTACTCGCATGGATTCTCCCTTTTCCGGGTACTCGCCCGGATTCCACCATTTTTCGATACTCGCACGTATTCTATCTTTTTCCGGTACTCACAGGGACAGTTTTCTGGTACTCGCATGGATTCTCCCTTTTTCGGGTGCTCGCCCGGATTCCACCATTTTTCGATACTCGCACGGATTCTATCTTTTTCCGGTACTCACAGGGACAGTTTTCCGGTACTCGCATGGATTCTCCCTTTTACGAGTACTCGCCCGGATTCCACCATTTTTCTATACTCGCACGTATTCTATCTTTTTCCGGTACTCACAGGGACAGTTTTTTGGTACTCGCATGGATTCTCCCTTTTTCGGGTGCTCGCCCGGATTCCACCATTTTTCGATACTCGCACGGATTCTATCTTTTTCCGGTACTCACAGGGACAGTTTTCCGGTACTCGCATGGATTCTCCCTTTTACGAGTACTCGCCCGGATTCCACCATTTTTCTATACTCGCACGTATTCTATCTTTTTCCGGTACTCACAGGGACAGTTTTTTGGTACTCGCATGGATTCTCCCTTTTTCGGGTGCTCGCCCGGATTCCACCATTTTTCGATAGTCGCACGGATTCTATCTTTTTTCGGTACTCATAGGGACAGTTTTCCGGCACTCGCATGGATTCTCCCTTTTTCGGGTACTCGCCCGGATTCCACCATTTTTCGATACTCGCACGGATTCTATCTTTTTCCGGTACTCACAGGGACAGTTTTCGGGTACTCGCATGGATTCTCCCTTTTCCGGGTACTCGCCCGGATTCCACCATTTTTCGATACTCGCACGGATTCTATCTTTTTCCGGTACTCACAGTGACAGTTTTCCGGTACTCGAATGGATTCTCCCTTTTACGAGTACTCGCCCGGATTCCACCATTTTTCGATACTCGCACGTATTCTATCTTTTTCCGGTACTCACAGGGACAGTTTTCTGGTACTCGCATGGATTCTTCCTTTTTAGGGTGCTCGCCCGGATTCCACCATTTTTCGATACTCGCACGGATTCTATCTTTTTTCGGTACTCACAGGGACAGTTTTCCGGCACTCGCATGGATTCTCCCTTTTTCGGGTACTCGCCCGGATTCCACCATTTTTCGATACTCGCACGGATTCTATTTTTTTCCGGTACTCAGAGAGACAGTTTTCCGGTACTCGCATGGATTCTCCCTTTTCCGGGTACTCGCCCGGATTCCACCATTTTTCGATACTCGCACGTATTCTATCTTTTTCCGGTACTCACAGGGACAGTTTTCTGGTACTCGCATGGATTCTCCCTTTTTAGGGTGCTTGCCCGGATTCCACCATTTTTCGATACTCGCACGGATTCTATCTTTTTCCGGTACTCACAGGGACAATTTTCCGGTACTCGCATGGATTCTCCCTTTTCCGGGTACTCGCCCGGATTCCACCATTTTTCGATACTCGCACGGATTCTATCTTTTTCCGGTACTCACAGGGACAGTTTTCCGGTACTCGCATGGATTCTCCCTTTTCCGGGTACTCGCCCGGATTCCACCATTTTTCGATACTCGCACGGATTCTATCTTTTTCCGGTACTCACAGGGACAATTTTCTGGTACTCGCAGGAATTCTCCTTTTTTCGGGTACTCCCCCGGATTCCACCATTTTTCGATACTCGCACGTATTCTATCTTTTTCCGGTACTCACAGGGACAGTTTTCTGGTACTCGCATGGATTCTCCCTTTTTAGGGTGCTCGCCCGGATTCCACCATTTTTCGATACTCGCACGGATTCTATCTTTTTCCGGTACTCACAGGGAAAGTTTTCCGGTACTCGCATGGATTCTCCCTTTTACGGGTACTCGCCCGGATTCCACCATTTATCGATACTCGCACGTATTCTATCTTTTTCCGGTACTCACAGGGCATGTTTTCTGGTACTCGCATGGATTCTCCCTTTTTAGGGTGCTCGCCCGGATTCCACCATTTTTCGATACTCGCACGGATTCTATCTTTTTCCGGTACTCACAGGGACAGTTTTCCGGTACTCGCATGGATTCTCCCTTTTCCGGGTACTCGCCCGGATTCCACCATTTTTCGATACTCGCACGTATTCTATCTTTTTCCGGTACTCACAGGGACAGTTTTCTGGTACTCGCATGGATTCTCCCTTTTTAGGGTGCTCGCCCGGATTCCACCATTTTTCGATACTCGCACGGATTCTATCTTTTTCCGGTACTCACAGGGACAGTTTTCCGGTACTCGCATGGATTCTCCCTTTTACGAGTACTCGCCCGGATTCCACCATTTTTCGATACTCGCACGTATTCTATCTTTTTCCGGTACTCACAGGGACAGTTTTCTGGTACTCGCATGGATTCTCCCTTTTTAGGGTACTCGCCCGGATTCCACCATTTTTCGATACTCGCACGGATTCTATCTTTTTCCGGTACTCACAGGGGCAGTTTTCCGGTACTCGCATGTATTCTCCCTTTTACGGGTACTCGCCCGGATTCCACCATTTTTCGATACTCGCACGTATTCTATCTTTTTTCGGTACTCACAGGGACAGTTTTCGGGTACTCGCATGGATTCTCCCTTTTTCGGGTGCTCGCCCGGATTCCACCATTTTTCGATACTCGCACGGATTCTATCTTTTTCCGGTACTCACAGGGGCAGTTTTCCGGTACTCGCATGGATTCTCCCTTTTCCGGGTACTCGCCCGGATTCCACCATTTTTCGATACTCGCACGTATTCTATCTTTTTCCGGTACTCACAGGGACAGTTTTCTGGTACTCGCATGGATTCTCCCTTTTTAGGGTGCTTGCCCGGATTCCACCATTTTTCGATACTCGCACGGATTCTATCTTTTTCCGGTACTCACAGGGACAATTTTCCGGTACTCGCATGGATTCTCCCTTTTCCGGGTACTCGCCCGGATTCCACCATTTTTCGATACTCGCACGGATTCTATCTTTTTCCGGTACTCACTGGGACAGTTTTCCGGTACTCGCATGGATTCTCCCTTTTCCGGGTACTCGCCCGGATTCCACCATTTTTCGATACTCGCACGGATTCTATCTTTTTCCGGTACTCACAGGGACAATTTTCTGGTACTCGCAGGAATTCTCCTTTTTTCGGGTACTCCCCCGGATTCCACCATTTTTCGATACTCGCACGTATTCTATCTTTTTCCGGTACTCACAGGGACAGTTTTCTGGTACTCGCATGGATTCTCCCTTTTTAGGGTGCTCGCCCGGATTCCACCATTTTTCGATACTCGCACGGATTCTATCTTTTTCCGGTACTCACAGGGAAAGTTTTCCGGTACTCGCATGGATTCTCCCTTTTACGGGTACTCGCCCGGATTCCACCATTTATCGATACTCGCACGTATTCTATCTTTTTCCGGTACTCACAGGGCATGTTTTCTGGTACTCGCATGGATTCTCCCTTTTTAGGGTGCTCGCCCGGATTCCACCATTTTTCGATACTCGCACGGATTCTATCTTTTTCCGGTACTCACAGGGACAGTTTTCCGGTACTCGCATGGATTCTCCCTTTTCCGGGTACTCGCCCGGATTCCACCATTTTTCGATACTCGCACGTATTCTATCTTTTTCCGGTACTCACAGGGACAGTTTTCTGGTACTCGCATGGATTCTCCCTTTTTAGGGTGCTCGCCCGGATTCCACCATTTTTCGATACTCGCACGGATTCGATCTTTTTCCGGTACTCACAGGGACAGTTTTCCGGTACTCGCATGGATTCTCCCTTTTACGAGTACTCGCCCGGATTCCACCATTTTTCGATACTCGCACGTATTCTATCTTTTTCCGGTACTCACAGGGACAGTTTTCTGGTACTCGCATGGATTCTCCCTTTTTAGGGTACTCGCCCGGATTCCACCATTTTTCGATACTCGCACGGATTCTATCTTTTTCCGGTACTCACAGGGGCAGTTTTCCGGTACTCGCATGTATTCTCCCTTTTACGGGTACTCGCCCGGATTCCACCATTTTTCGATACTCGCACGTATTCTATCTTTTTTCGGTACTCACAGGGACAGTTTTCTGGTACTCGCATGGATTCTCCCTTTTTCGGGTGCTCGCCCGGATTCCACCATTTTTCGATACTCGCACGGATTCCATCTTTTTCCGGTACTCACAGGGACAGTTTTCCGGTACTCGCATGGATTCTCCCTTTTACGAGTACTCGCCCGGATTCCACCATTTTTCTATACTCGCACGTATTCTATCTTTTTCCGGTACTCACAGGGACAGTTTTTTGGTACTCGCATGGATTCTCCCTTTTTCGGGTGCTCGCCCGGATTCCACCATTTTTCGATAGTCGCACGGATTCTATCTTTTTTCGGTACTCATAGGGACAGTTTTCCGGCACTCGCATGGATTCTCCCTTTTTCGGGTACTCGCCCGGATTCCACCATTTTTCGATACTCGCACGGATTCTATCTTTTTCCGGTACTCACAGGGACAGTTTTCGGGTACTCGCATGGATTCTCCCTTTTCCGGGTACTCGCCCGGATTCCACCATTTTTCGATACTCGCACGTATTCTATCTTTTTCCGGTACTCACAGGGACAGTTTTCTGGTACTCGCATGGATTCTCCCTTTTTCGGGTGCTCGCCCGGATTCCACCATTTTTCGATACTCGCACGGATTCTATCTTTTTCCGGTACTCACAGGGACAGTTTTCCGGTACTCGCATGGATTCTCCCTTTTACGAGTACTCGCCCGGATTCCACCATTTTTCTATACTCGCACGTATTCTATCTTTTTCCGGTACTCACAGGGACAGTTTTTTGGTACTCGCATGGATTCTCCCTTTTTCGGGTGCTCGCCCGGATTCCACCATTTTTCGATACTCGCACGGATTCTATCTTTTTCGGTACTCACAGGGACAGTTTTCCGGCACTCGCATGGATTCTCCCTTTTTCGGGTACTCGCCCGGATTCCACCATTTTTCGATACTCGCACGGATTCTATCTTTTTCCGGTACTCACAGTGACAGTTTTCCGGTACTCGAATGGATTCTCCCTTTTACGAGTACTCGCCCGGATTCCACCATTTTTCGATACTCGCACGTATTCTATCTTTTTCCGGTACTCACAGGGACAGTTTTCTAGTACTCGCATGGATTCTCCCTTTTTAGGGTGCTCGCCCGGATTCCGCCATTTTTCGATACTCGCACGGATTCTATCTTTTTCCGGTACTCACAGGGACAGTTTTCCGGTACTCGCATGGATTCTCCCTTTTCCGGGTACTCGCCCGGATTCCACCATTTTTCGATACTCGCACGTATTCTATCTTTTTCCGGTACTCACAGGGACAGTTTTCTGGTACTCGCATGGATTCTCCCTTTTTAGGGTGCTCGCCCGGATTCCACCATTTTTCGATACTCGCACGGATTCTATCTTTTTCCGGTACTCACAGGGACAGTTTTCCGGTACTCGCATGGATTCTCCCTTTTACGAGTACTCGCCCGGATTCCACCATTTTTCGATACTCGCACGTATTCTATCTTTTTCCGGTACTCACAGGGACAGTTTTCCGGTACTCGCATGGATTCTCCCTTTTCCGGGTACTCGCCCGGATTCCACAATTTTTCGATACTCGCACGTATTCTATCTTTTTCCGGTACTCACAAGGACAGTTTTCTGGTACTCGCATGGATTCTCCCTTTTTAGGGTGCTCGCCCGGATTCCACCATTTTTCGATACTCGCACGGATTCTATTTTTTTCCGGTACTCAGAGAGACAGTTTTCCGGTACTCGCATGGATTCTCCCTTTTCCGGGTACTCGCCCGGATTCCACCATTTTTCGATACTCGCACGGATTCTATCTTTTTCCGGTACTCAGAGAGACAGTTTTCCGGTACTCGCATGGATTCTCCCTTTTCCGGGTACTCGCCCGGATTCCACCATTTTTCGATACTCGCACGTATTCTATCTTTTTCCGGTACTCACAGGGACAGTTTTCTGGTACTCGCATGGATTCTCCCTTTTTAGGGTGCTCGCCCGGATTCCACCATTTTTCGATACTCGCACGGATTCTATCTTTTTCCGGTACTCAGAGGGACAGTTTTCCGGTACTCGCATGGATTCTCCCTTTTTCGGGTACTCGCCCGGATTCCCCCATTTTTCGATACTCGCACGTATTCTATCTTTTTCCGGTACTCACAGGGACAGTTTTCTGGTACTCGCATGGATTCTCCCTTTTTAGGGTGCTCGCCCGGATTCCACCATTTTTCGAAACTCGCACGGATTCTATCTTTTTTCGGTACTCACAGGGACAGTTTTCCGGTACTCGCATGGATTCTCCCTTTTCCGAGTAATCGCCTGGATTCCACCATTTTTCGATACTCGCACGGATTCTATCTTTTTTCGGTACTCATAGGGACAGTTTTCCTGTACTCGAATGGATTCTCCCTTTTCCGGGTACTCGCCCGGATTCCACCATTTTTCGATACTCGCACGTATTCTATCTTTTTCCGGTACTCACAGGGACAGTTTTCGGGGACTCGCATGGATTCTTCCTTTTTCAGGTGCTCGCCCGGATTCCACCATTTTTCGATACTCGCACGGATTCTATCTTTTTCCGGTACTCACAGGGACAGTTTTCTGGTACTCGCATGGATTCTCCCTTTTTAGGGTGCTCGCCCGGATTCCACCATTTTTCGATACTCGCACGGATTCTATCTTTTTCCGGTACTCACAGGGACAGTTTTCCGGTACTCGCATGGATTCTCCCTTTTACGAGTACTCGCCCGGATTCCACCATTTTTCTATACTCGCACGTATTCTATCTTTTTCCGGTACTCACAGGGACAGTTTTTTGGTACTCGCATGGATTCTCCCTTTTTCGGGTGCTCGCCCGGATTCCACCATTTTTCGATACTCGCACGGATTCTATCTTTTTCGGTACTCACAGGGACAGTTTTCCGGCACTCGCATGGATTCTCCCTTTTTCGGGTACTCGCCCGGATTCCACCATTTTTCGATACTCGCACGGATTCTATCTTTTTCCGGTACTCACAGGGACAGTTTTCCGGTACTCGCATGGATTCTCCCTTTTACGAGTACTCGCCCGGATTCCACCATTTTTCGATACTCGCACGTATTCTATCTTTTTCCGGTACTCACAGGGACAGTTTTCGGGGACTCGCATGGATTCTTCCTTTTTCAGGTGCTCGCCCGGATTCCACCATTTTTCGATACTCGCACGGATTCTATCTTTTTCCGGTACTCACAGGGACAGTTTTCTGGTACTCGCATGGATTCTCCCTTTTTAGGGTGCTCGCCCGGATTCCACCATTTTTCGATACTCGCACGGATTCTATCTTTTTCCGGTACTCACAGGGACAGTTTTCCGGTACTCGCATGGATTCTCCCTTTTACGAGTACTCGCCCGGATTCCACCATTTTTCGATACTCGCACGTATTCTATCTTTTTCCGGTACTCACAGGGACAGTTTTCCGGTACTCGCATGGATTCTCCCTTTTCCGGGTACTCGCCCGGATTCCACAATTTTTCGATACTCGCACGTATTCTATCTTTTTCCGGTACTCACAAGGACAGTTTTCTGGTACTCGCATGGATTCTCCCTTTTTAGGGTGCTCGCCCAGATTCCACCATTTTTCGATACTCGCACGGATTCTATCTTTTTCCGGTACTCACAGGGACAGTTTTCTGGTACTCGCATGGATTCTCCCTTTTTAGGGTGCTCGCCCGGATTCCACCATTTTTCGATACTCGCACGGATTCTATCTTTTTCCGGTACTCAGAGGGACAGTTTTCCGGTACTCGCATGGATTCTCCCTTTTTCGGGTACTCGCCCGGATTCCCCCATTTTTCGATACTCGCACGTATTCTATCTTTTTCCGGTACTCACAGGGACAGTTTTCTGGTACTCGCATGGATTCTCCCTTTTTAGGGTGCTCGCCCGGATTCCACCATTTTTCGAAACTCGCACGGATTCTATCTTTTTTCGGTACTCACAGGGACAGTTTTCCGGTACTCGCATGGATTCTCCCTTTTCCGAGTAATCGCCTGGATTCCACCATTTTTCGATACTCGCACGGATTCTATCTTTTTTCGGTACTCATAGGGACAGTTTTCCTGTACTCGAATGGATTCTCCCTTTTCCGGGTACTCGCCCGGATTCCACCATTTTTCGATACTCGCACGTATTCTATCTTTTTCCGGTACTCACAGGGACAGTTTTCGGGGACTCGCATGGATTCTTCCTTTTTCAGGTGCTCGCCCGGATTCCACCATTTTTCGATACTCGCACGGATTCTATCTTTTTCAGGTACTCACAGGGACAGTTTTCTGGTACTCGCATGGATTCTCCCTTTTTAGGGTGCTCGCCCGGATTCCACCATTTTTCGATACTCGCACGGATTCTATCTTTTTCCGGTACTCACAGGGACAGTTTTCCGGTACTCGCATGGATTCTCCCTTTTACGAGTACTCGCCCGGATTCCACCATTTTTCTATACTCGCACGTATTCTATCTTTTTCCGGTACTCACAGGGACAGTTTTTTGGTACTCGCATGGATTCTCCCTTTTTCGGGTGCTCGCCCGGATTCCACCATTTTTCGATACTCGCACGGATTCTATCTTTTTCCGGTACTCACAGGGACAGTTTTCCGGTACTCGCATGGATTCTCCCTTTTACGAGTACTCGCCCGGATTCCACCATTTTTCTATACTCGCACGTATTCTATCTTTTTCCGGTACTCACAGGGACAGTTTTTTGGTACTCGCATGGATTCTCCCTTTTTCGGGTGCTCGCCCGGATTCCACCATTTTTCGATAGTCGCACGGATTCTATCTTTTTTCGGTACTCATAGGGACAGTTTTCCGGCACTCGCATGGATTCTCCCTTTTTCGGGTACTCGCCCGGATTCCACCATTTTTCGATACTCGCACGGATTCTATCTTTTTCCGGTACTCACAGGGACAGTTTTCGGGTACTCGCATGGATTCTCCCTTTTCCGGGTACTCGCCCGGATTCCACCATTTTTCGATACTCGCACGTATTCTATCTTTTTCCGGTACTCACAGGGACAGTTTTCTGGTACTCGCATGGATTCTCCCTTTTTCGGGTGCTCGCCCGGATTCCACCATTTTTCGATACTCGCACGGATTCTATCTTTTTCCGGTACTCACAGGGACAGTTTTCCGGTACTCGCATGGATTCTCCCTTTTACGAGTACTCGCCCGGATTCCACCATTTTTCTATACTCGCACGTATTCTATCTTTTTCCGGTACTCACAGGGACAGTTTTTTGGTACTCGCATGGATTCTCCCTTTTTCGGGTGCTCGCCCGGATTCCACCATTTTTCGATACTCGCACGGATTCTATCTTTTTCGGTACTCACAGGGACAGTTTTCCGGCACTCGCATGGATTCTCCCTTTTTCGGGTACTCGCCCGGATTCCACCATTTTTCGATACTCGCACGGATTCTATCTTTTTCCGGTACTCACAGTGACAGTTTTCCGGTACTCGAATGGATTCTCCCTTTTACGAGTACAAGCCCGGATTCCACCATTTTTCGATACTCGCACGTATTCTATCTTTTTCCGGTACTCACAGGGACAGTTTTCTAGTACTCGCATGGATTCTCCCTTTTTAGGGTGCTCGCCCGGATTCCGCCATTTTTCGATACTCGCACGGATTCTATCTTTTTCCGGTACTCACAGGGACAGTTTTCCGGTACTCGCATGGATTCTCCCTTTTCCGGGTACTCGCCCGGATTCCACCATTTTTCGATACTCGCACGTATTCTATCTTTTTCCGGAACTCACAGGGACAGTTTTCTGGTACTCGCATGGATTCTCCCTTTTTAGGGTGCTCGCCCGGATTCCACCATTTTTCGATACTCGCACGGATTCTATCTTTTTCCGGTACTCACAGGGACAGTTTTCCGGTACTCGCATGGATTCTCCCTTTTACGAGTACTCGCCCGGATTCCACCATTTTTCGATACTCGCACGTATTCTATCTTTTTCCGGTACTCACAGGGACAGTTTTCCGGTACTCGCATGGATTCTCCCTTTTCCGGGTACTCGCCCGGATTCCACAATTTTTCGATACTCGCACGTATTCTATCTTTTTCCGGTACTCACAAGGACAGTTTTCTGGTACTCGCATGGATTCTCCCTTTTTAGGGTGCTCGCCCGGATTCCACCATTTTTCGATACTCGCACGGATTCTATTTTTTTCCGGTACTCAGAGAGACAGTTTTCCGGTACTCGCATGGATTCTCCCTTTTCCGGGTACTCGCCCGGATTCCACCATTTTTCGATACTCGCACGGATTCTATCTTTTTCCGGTACTCAGAGAGACAGTTTTCCGGTACTCGCATGGATTCTCCCTTTTCCGGGTACTCGCCCGGATTCCACCATTTTTCGATACTCGCACGTATTCTATCTTTTTCCGGTACTCACAGGGACAGTTTTCTGGTACTCGCATGGATTCTCCCTTTTTAGGGTGCTCGCCCGGATTCCACCATTTTTCGATACTCGCACGGATTCTATCTTTTTCCGGTACTCAGAGGGACAGTTTTCCGGTACTCGCATGGATTCTCCCTTTTTCGGGTACTCGCCCGGATTCCCCCATTTTTCGATAATCGCACGTATTCTATCTTTTTCCGGTACTCACAGGGACAGTTTTCTGGTACTCGCATGGATTCTCCCTTTTTAGGGTGCTCGCCCGGATTCCACCATTTTTCGAAACTCGCACGGATTCTATCTTTTTTCGGTACTCACAGGGACAGTTTTCCGGTACTCGCATGGATTCTCCCTTTTCCGAGTAATCGCCTGGATTCCACCATTTTTCGATACTCGCACGGATTCTATCTTTTTTCGGTACTCATAGGGACAGTTTTCCTGTACTCGAATGGATTCTCCCTTTTCCGGGTACTCGCCCGGATTCCACCATTTTTCGATACTCGCACGTATTCTATCTTTTTCCGGTACTCACAGGGACAGTTTTCGGGGACTCGCATGGATTCTTCCTTTTTCAGGTGCTCGCCCGGATTCCACCATTTTTCGATACTCGCACGGATTCTATCTTTTTCCGGTACTCACAGGGACAGTTTTCTGGTACTCGCATGGATTCTCCCTTTTTAGGGTGCTCGCCCGGATTCCACCATTTTTCGATACTCGCACGGATTCTATCTTTTTCCGGTACTCACAGGGACAGTTTTCCGGTACTCGCATGGATTCTCCCTTTTACGAGTACTCGCCCGGATTCCACCATTTTTCTATACTCGCACGTATTCTATCTTTTTCCGGTACTCACAGGGACAGTTTTTTGGTACTCGCATGGATTCTCCCTTTTTCGGGTGCTCGCCCGGATTCCACCATTTTTCGATACTCGCACGGATTCTATCTTTTTCGGTACTCACAGGGACAGTTTTCCGGCACTCGCATGGATTCTCCCTTTTTCGGGTACTCGCCCGGATTCCACCATTTTTCGATACTCGCACGGATTCTATCTTTTTCCGGTACTCACAGTGACAGTTTTCCGGTACTCGAATGGATTCTCCCTTTTACGAGTACTCGCCCGGATTCCACCATTTTTCGATACTCGCACGTATTCTATCTTTTTCCGGTACTCACAGGGACAGTTTTCTGGTACTCGCATGGATTCTCCCTTTTTAGGGTGCTCGCCCGGATTCCACCATTTTTCGATACTCGCACGGATTCTATCTTTTTCCGGTACTCACAGGGACAGTTTTCCGGTACTCGCATGGATTCTCCCTTTTCCGGGTACTCGCCCGGATTCCACCATTTTTCGATACTCGCACGTATTCTATCTTTTTCCGGTACTCACAGGGACAGTTTTCTGGTACTCGCATGGATTCTCCCTTTTTAGGGTGCTCGCCCGGATTCCACCATTTTTCGATACTCGCACGGATTCTATCTTTTTCCGGTACTCACAGGGACAGTTTTCCGGTACTCGCATGGATTCTCCCTTTTCCGGGTACTCGCCCGGATTCCGCCATTTTTCGATACTCGCACGTATTCTATCTTTTTCCGGTACTCACAGGGACAATATTCTGGTACTCGCATGGATTCTCCCTTTTTAGGGTGCTCGCCCGGATTCCACCATTTTTCAATACTCGCACGGATTCTATCTTTTTCCGGTACTCACAGGGACAGTTTTCCGGTACTCGCATGGATTCTCCCTTTTACGAGTACTCGCCCGGATTCCACCATTTTTCGATACTCGCACGTATTCTATCTTTTTCCGGTACTCACAGGGACAGTTTTCTGGTACTCGCATGGATTCTCCCTTTTTAGGGTGCTCGCCCGGATTCCACCATTTTTCGATACTCGCACGGATTCTATCTTTTTCCGGTACTCACAGGGAAAGTTTTCCGGTACTCGCATGGATTCTCCCTTTTCCGGGTACTCGCCCGGATTCCACAATTTTTCGATACTCGCACGTATTCTATCTTTTTCCGGTACTCACAAGGACAGTTTTCTGGTACTCGCATGGATTCTCCCTTTTTAGGGTGCTCGCCCGGATTCCACCATTTTTCGATACTCGCACGTATTCTATCTTTTTCCGGTACTCACAGGGACAGTTTTCTGGTACTCGCATGGATTCTCCCTTTTTAGGGTGCTCGCCCGGATTCCACCATTTTTCGATACTCGCACGGATTCTATCTTTTTCCGGTACTCAGAGGGACAGTTTTCCGGTACTCGCATGGATTCTCCCTTTTTCGGGTACTCGCCCGGATTCCCCCATTTTTCGATACTCGCACGTATTCTATCTTTTTCCGGTACTCACAGGGACAGTTTTCTGGTACTCGCATGGATTCTCCCTTTTTAGGGTGCTCGCCCGGATTCCACCATTTTTCGAAACTCGCACGGATTCTATCTTTTTTCGGTACTCACAGGGACAGTTTTCCGGTACTCGCATGGATTCTCCCTTTTCCGAGTAATCGCCTGGATTCCACCATTTTTCGATACTCGCACGGATTCTATCTTTTTTCGGTACTCATAGGGACAGTTTTCCTGTACTCGAATGGATTCTCCCTTTTCCGGGTACTCGCCCGGATTCCACCATTTTTCGATACTCGCACGTATTCTATCTTTTTCCGGTACTCACAGGGACAGTTTTCGGGGACTCGCATGGATTCGTCCTTTTTCAGGTGCTCGCCCGGATTCCACCATTTTTCGATACTCGCACGGATTCTATCTTTTTCCGGTACTCACAGGGACAGTTTTCTGGTACTCGCATGGATTCTCCCTTTTTAGGGTGCTCGCCCGGATTCCACCATTTTTCGATACTCGCACGGATTCTATCTTTTTCCGGTACTCACAGGGACAGTTTTCCGGTACTCGCATGGATTCTCCCTTTTACGAGTACTCGCCCGGATTCCACCATTTTTCTATACTCGCACGTATTCTATCTTTTTCCGGTACTCACAGGGACAGTTTTTTGGTACTCGCATGGATTCTCCCTTTTTCGGGTGCTCGCCCGGATTCCACCATTTTTCGATACTCGCACGGATTCTATCTTTTTCGGTACTCACAGGGACAGTTTTCCGGCACTCGCATGGATTCTCCCTTTTTCGGGTACTCGCCCGGATTCCACCATTTTTCGATACTCGCACGGATTCTATCTTTTTCCGGTACTCACAGTGACAGTTTTCCGGTACTCGAATGGATTCTCCCTTTTACGAGTACTCGCCCGGATTCCACCATTTTTCGATACTCGCACGTATTCTATCTTTTTCCGGTACTCACAGGGACAGTTTTCTGGTACTCGCATGGATTCTCCCTTTTTAGGGTGCTCGCCCGGATTCCACCATTTTTCGATACTCGCACGGATTCTATCTTTTTCCGGTACTCACAGGGACAGTTTTCCGGTACTCGCATGGATTCTCCCTTTTCCGGGTACTCGCCCGGATTCCACCATTTTTCGATACTCGCACGTATTCTATCTTTTTCCGGTACTCACAGGGACAGTTTTCTGGTACTCGCATGGATTCTCCCTTTTTAGGTTGCTCGCCCGGATTCCACCATTTTTCGATACTCGCACGGATTCTATCTTTTTCCGGTACTCACAGGGACAGTTTTCCGGTACTCGCATGGATTCTCCCTTTTCCGGGTACTCGCCCGGATTCCGCCATTTTTCGATACTCGCACGTATTCTATCTTTTTCCGGTACTCACAGGGACAATATTCTGGTACTCGCATGGATTCTCCCTTTTTAGGGTGCTCGCCCGGATTCCACCATTTTTCAATACTCGCACGGATTCTATCTTTTTCCGGTACTCACAGGGACAGTTTTCCGGTACTCGCATGGATTCTCCCTTTTACGAGTACTCGCCCGGATTCCACCATTTTTCGATACTCGCACGTATTCTATCTTTTTCCGGTACTCACAGGGACAGTTTTCTGGTACTCGCATGGATTCTCCCTTTTTAGGGTGCTCGCCCGGATTCCACCATTTTTCGATACTCGCACGGATTCTATCTTTTTCCGGTACTCACAGGGAAAGTTTTCCGGTACTCGCATGGATTCTCCCTTTTCCGGGTACTCGCCCGGATTCCACAATTTTTCGATACTCGCACGTATTCTATCTTTTTCCGGTACTCACAAGGACAGTTTTCTGGTACTCGCATGGATTCTCCCTTTTTAGGGTGCTCGCCCGGATTCCACCATTTTTCGATACTCGCACGTATTCTATCTTTTTCCGGTACTCACAGGGACAGTTTTCTGGTACTCGCATGGATTCTCCCTTTTTAGGGTGCTCGCCCGGATTCCACCATTTTTCGATACTCGCACGGATTCTATCTTTTTCCGGTACTCAGAGGGACAGTTTTCCGGTACTCGCATGGATTCTCCCTTTTTCGGGTACTCGCCCGGATTCCCCCATTTTTCGATACTCGCACGTATTCTATCTTTTTCCGGTACTCACAGGGACAGTTTTCTGGTACTCGCATGGATTCTCCCTTTTTAGGGTGCTCGCCCGGATTCCACCATTTTTCGAAACTCGCACGGATTCTATCTTTTTTCGGTACTCACAGGGACAGTTTTCCGGTACTCGCATGGATTCTCCCTTTTCCGAGTAATCGCCTGGATTCCACCATTTTTCGATACTCGCACGGATTCTATCTTTTTTCGGTACTCATAGGGACAGTTTTCCTGTACTCGAATGGATTCTCCCTTTTCCGGGTACTCGCCCGGATTCCACCATTTTTCGATACTCGCACGTATTCTATCTTTTTCCGGTACTCACAGGGACAGTTTTCGGGGACTCGCATGGATTCGTCCTTTTTCAGGTGCTCGCCCGGATTCCACCATTTTTCGATACTCGCACGGATTCTATCTTTTTCCGGTACTCACAGGGACAGTTTTCTGGTACTCGCATGGATTCTCCCTTTTTAGGGTGCTCGCCCGGATTCCACCATTTTTCGATACTCGCACGGATTCTATCTTTTTCCGGTACTCACAGGGACAGTTTTCCGGTACTCGCATGGATTCTCCCTTTTACGAGTACTCGCCCGGATTCCACCATTTTTCTATACTCGCACGTATTCTATCTTTTTCCGGTACTCACAGGGACAGTTTTTTGGTACTCGCATGGATTCTCCCTTTTTCGGGTGCTCGCCCGGATTCCACCATTTTTCGATACTCGCACGGATTCTATCTTTTTCGGTACTCACAGGGACAGTTTTCCGGCACTCGCATGGATTCTCCCTTTTTCGGGTACTCGCCCGGATTCCACCATTTTTCGATACTCGCACGGATTCTATCTTTTTCCGGTACTCACAGTGACAGTTTTCCGGTACTCGAATGGATTCTCCCTTTTACGAGTACTCGCCCGGATTCCACCATTTTTCGATACTCGCACGTATTCTATCTTTTTCCGGTACTCACAGGGACAGTTTTCTGGTACTCGCATGGATTCTCCCTTTTTAGGGTGCTCGCCCGGATTCCACCATTTTTCGATACTCGCACGGATTCTATCTTTTTCCGGTACTCACAGGGACAGTTTTCCGGTACTCGCATGGATTCTCCCTTTTCCGGGTACTCGCCCGGATTCCACCATTTTTCGATACTCGCACGTATTCTATCTTTTTCCGGTACTCACAGGGACAGTTTTCTGGTACTCGCATGGATTCTCCCTTTTTAGGTTGCTCGCCCGGATTCCACCATTTTTCGATACTCGCACGGATTCTATCTTTTTCCGGTACTCACAGGGACAGTTTTCCGGTACTCGCATGGATTCTCCCTTTTCCGGGTACTCGCCCGGATTCCGCCATTTTTCGATACTCGCACGTATTCTATCTTTTTCCGGTACTCACAGGGACAATATTCTGGTACTCGCATGGATTCTCCCTTTTTAGGGTGCTCGCCCGGATTCCACCATTTTTCAATACTCGCACGGATTCTATCTTTTTCCGGTACTCACAGGGACAGTTTTCCGGTACTCGCATGGATTCTCCCTTTTACGAGTACTCGCCCGGATTCCACCATTTTTCGATACTCGCACGTATTCTATCTTTTTCCGGTACTCACAGGGACAGTTTTCTGGTACTCGCATGGATTCTCCCTTTTTAGGGTGCTCGCCCGGATTCCACCATTTTTCGAAACTCGCACGGATTCTATCTTTTTTCGGTACTCACAGGGACAGTTTTCCGGTACTCGCATGGATTCTCCCTTTTCCGAGTAATCGC
Organism: Vitis cinerea var. helleri x Vitis rupestris; assembly: GCA_945999865.1. NCBI lineage: Eukaryota > Viridiplantae > Streptophyta > Magnoliopsida > Vitales > Vitaceae > Vitis > Vitis cinerea var. helleri x Vitis rupestris. The sequence continues at coordinate 20,737 of CAMFYI010000227.1, read as the reverse complement.
CTGGATTCCACCATTTTTCGATACTCGCACGGATTCTATCTTTTTTCGGTACTCATAGGGACAGTTTTCCTGTACTCGAATGGATTCTCCCTTTTCCGGGTACTCGCCCGGATTCCACCATTTTTCGATACTCGCACGTATTCTATCTTTTTCCGGTACTCACAGGGACAGTTTTCGGGGACTCGCATGGATTCGTCCTTTTTCAGGTGCTCGCCCGGATTCCACCATTTTTCGATACTCGCACGGATTCTATCTTTTTCCGGTACTCACAGGGACAGTTTTCTGGTACTCGCATGGATTCTCCCTTTTTAGGGTGCTCGCCCGGATTCCACCATTTTTCGATACTCGCACGGATTCTATCTTTTTCCGGTACTCACAGGGACAGTTTTCCGGTACTCGCATGGATTCTCCCTTTTACGAGTACTCGCCCGGATTCCACCATTTTTCTATACTCGCACGTATTCTATCTTTTTCCGGTACTCACAGGGACAGTTTTTTGGTACTCGCATGGATTCTCCCTTTTTCGGGTGCTCGCCCGGATTCCACCATTTTTCGATACTCGCACGGATTCTATCTTTTTCGGTACTCACAGGGACAGTTTTCCGGCACTCGCATGGATTCTCCCTTTTTCGGGTACTCGCCCGGATTCCACCATTTTTCGATACTCGCACGGATTCTATCTATTTCCGGTACTCACAGTGACAGTTTTCCGGTACTCGAATGGATTCTCCCTTTTACGAGTACTCGCCCGGATTCCACCATTTTTCGATACTCGCACGTATTCTATCTTTTTCCGGTACTCACAGGGACAGTTTTCTGGTACTCGCATGGATTCTCCCTTTTTAGGGTGCTCGCCCGGATTCCACCATTTTTCGATACTCGCACGGATTCTATCTTTTTCCGGTACTCACAGGGACAGTTTTCCGGTACTCGCATGGATTCTCCCTTTTCCGGGTACTCGCCCGGATTCCACCATTTTTCGATACTCGCACGTATTCTATCTTTTTCCGGTACTCACAGGGACAGTTTTCTGGTACTCGCATGGATTCTCCCTTTTTAGGTTGCTCGCCCGGATTCCACCATTTTTCGATACTCGCACGGATTCTATCTTTTTCCGGTACACACAGGGACAGTTTTCCGGTACTCGCATGGATTCTCCCTTTTCCGGGTACTCGCCCGGATTCCGCCATTTTTCGATACTCGCACGTATTCTATCTTTTTCCGGTACTCACAGGGACAATATTCTGGTACTCGCATGGATTCTCCCTTTTTAGGGTGCTCGCCCGGATTCCACCATTTTTCAATACTCGCACGGATTCTATCTTTTTCCGGTACTCACAGGGACAGTTTTCCGGTACTCGCATGGATTCTCCCTTTTACGAGTACTCGCCCGGATTCCACCATTTTTCGATACTCGCACGTATTCTATCTTTTTCCGGTACTCACAGGGACAGTTTTCTGGTACTCGCATGGATTCTCCCTTTTTAGGGTGCTCGCCCGGATTCCACCATTTTTCGATACTCGCACGGATTCTATCTTTTTCCGGTACTCACAGGGAAAGTTTTCCGGTACTCGCATGGATTCTCCCTTTTCCGGGTACTCGCCCGGATTCCACAATTTTTCGATACTCGCACGTATTCTATCTTTTTCCGGTACTCACAAGGACAGTTTTCTGGTACTCGCATGGATTCTCCCTTTTTAGGGTGCTCGCCCGGATTCCACCATTTTTCGATACTCGCACGGATTCTATCTTTTTCCGGTACTCACAGGGACAGTTTTCTGGTACTCGCATGGATTCTCCCTTTTTAGGGTGCTCGCCCGGATTCCACCATTTTTCGATACTCGCACGGATTCTATCTTTTTTCGGTACTCACAGGGACAGTTTTCCGGTACTCGCATGGATTCTCCCTTTTCCGAGTAATCGCCCGGATTCCACCATTTTTCGATACTCGCACGTATTCTATCTTTTTCCGGTACTCACAGGGACAGTTTTCGGGGACTCGCATGGATTCTTCCTTTTTCAGGTGCTCGCCCGGATTCCACCATTTTTCGATACTCGCACGGATTCTATCTTTTTCCGGTACTCACAGGGACAGTTTTCTGGTACTCGCATGGATTCTCCTTTTTTAGGGTGCTCGCCCGGATTCCACCATTTTTCGATACTCGCACGGATTCTATCTTTTTCCGGTACTCAGAGGGACAGTTTTCTGGTACTCGCATGGATTCTCCCTTTTTCGGGTACTCGCCCGGATTCCCCCATTTTTCGATACTCGCACGTATTCTATCTTTTTCCGGTACTCACAGGGACAGTTTTCTGGTACTCGCATGGATTCTCCCTTTTTAGGGTGCTCGCCCGGATTCCACCATTTTTCGAAACTCGCACGGATTCTATCTTTTTTCGGTACTCACAGGGACAGTTTTCCGGTACTCGCATGGATTCTCCCTTTTCCGAGTAATCGCCTGGATTCCACCATTTTTCGATACTCGCACGGATTCTATCTTTTTTCGGTACTCATAGGGACAGTTTTCCTGTACTCGAATGGATTCTCCCTTTTCCGGGTACTCGCCCGGATTCCACCATTTTTCGATACTCGCACGTATTCTATCTTTTTCCGGTACTCACAAGGACAGTTTTCTGGTACTCGCATGGATTCTCCCTTTTTAGGGTGCTCGCCCGGATTCCACCATTTTTCGATACTCGCACGGATTATATCTTTTTTCGGTTCTCACAGGGACAGTTTTCCGATACTTGCATGGATTCTCCCTTTTCTGGGTACTCGCCCGGATTCCACCATTTTTCGATACTCGCACGGATTCTATCTTTTTCCGGTACTCACAGGGACAGTTTTCCGGTACTCTCATGGATTCTCCCTTTTACGAGTACTCGCCCGGATTCCACCATTTTTCGATACTCGCACGTATTCTATCTTTTTCCGGTACTCACAGGGACAGTTTTCTGGTACTCGCATGGATTCTCCCTTTTTAGGGTGCTCGCCCGGATTCCACCATTTTTCGATACTCGCACGGATTCTATCTTTTTCCGGTACTCACAGGGACAGTTTTCTGGTACTCGCATGGATTCTCCCTTTTTAGGGTGCTCGCCCGGATTCCACCATTTTTCGATACTCGCACGGATTCTATCTTTTTCCGGTACTCAGAGGGACAGTTTTCCGGTACTCGCATGGATTCTCCCTTTTTCGGGTACTCGCCCGGATTCCCCCATTTTTCGATACTCGCACGTATTCTATCTTTTTCCGGTACTCACAGGGACAGTTTTCTGGTACTCGCATGGATTCTCCCTTTTTAGGGTGCTCGCCCGGATTCCACCATTTTTCAATACTCGCACGGATTCTATCTTTTTCCGGTACTCACAGGGACAGTTTTTCGGTACTCGCATGGATTCTCCCTTTTACGAGTACTCGCCCGGATTCCACCATTTTTCGATACTCGCACGTATTCTATCTTTTTCCGGTACTCACAGGGACAGTTTTCTGGTACTCGCATGGATTCTCCCTTTTTAGGGTGCTCGCCCGGATTCCACCATTTTTCGATACTCGCACGGATTCTATCTTTTTCCGGTACTCACAGGGACAGTTTTCTGGTACTCGCATGGATTCTCCCTTTTTAGGGTGCTCGCCCGGATTCCACCATTTTTCAATACTCGCACGGATTCTATCTTTTTCCGGTACTCAGAGGGACAGTTTTCCGGTACTCGCATGGATTCTCCCTTTTTCGGGTACTCGCCCGGATTCCCCCATTTTTCGATACTCGCACGTATTCTATCTTTTTCCGGTACTCACAGGGACAGTTTTCTGGTACTCGCATGGATTCTCCCTTTTTAGGGTGCTCGCCCGGATTCCACCATTTTTCGAAACTCGCACGGATTCTATCTTTTTTCGGTACTCACAGGAACAGTTTTCCGGTACTCGCACGGATTCTATCTTTTTCCGGTACTCACAGGGGCAGTTTTCCGGTACTCGCATGGATTCTCCCTTTTACGAGTACTCGCCCGGATTCCACCATTTTTCTATACTCGCACGTATTCTATCTTTTTCCGGTACTCACAGGGACAGTTTTCTGGTACTCGCATGGATTCTCCCTTTTTAGGGTGCTCGCCCGGATTCCACCATTTTTCGATACTCGCACGGATTCTATCTTTTTCCGGTACTCACAGGGAAAGTTTTCCGGTACTCGCATGGATTCTCCCTTTTCCGGGTACTCGCCCGGATTCCACCATTTTTCGATACTCGCACGTATTCTATCTTTTTCCGGTACTCACAAGGACAGTTTTCTGGTACTCGCATGGATTCTCCCTTTTTAGGGTGCTCGCCCGGATTCCACCATTTTTCGATACTCGCACGGATTCTATCTTTTTTCGGTACTCACAGGGACAGTTTTCCGGTACTCGCATGGATTCTCCCTTTTCCGAGTAATCGCCTGGATTCCACCATTTTTCGATACTCGCACGGATTCTATCTTTTTTCGGTACTCATAGGGACAGTTTTCCTGTACTCGAATGGATTCTCCCTTTTCCGGGTACTCGCCCGGATTCCACCATTTTTCGATACTCGCACGTATTCTATCTTTTTCCGGTACTCACAGGGACAGTTTTCGGGGACTCGCATGGATTCTTCCTTTTTCAGGTGCTCGCCCGGATTCCACCATTTTTCGATACTCGCACGGATTCTATCTTTTTCCGGTACTCACAGGGACAGTTTTCTGGTACTCGCATGGATTCTCCCTTTTTAGGGTGCTCGCCCGGATTCCACCATTTTTCGATACTCGCACGGATTCTATCTTTTTTCGGTACTCATAGGGACAGTTTTCCTGTACTCGAATGGATTCTCCCTTTTCCGGGTACTCGCCCGGATTCCACCATTTTTCGATACTCGCACGTATTCTATCTTTTTCCGGTACTCACAGGGACAGTTTTCGGGGACTCGCATGGATTCTTCCTTTTTCAGGTGCTCGCCCGGATTCCACCATTTTTCGATACTCGCACGGATTCTATCTTTTTCCGGTACTCACAGGGACAGTTTTCTGGTACTCGCATGGATTCTCCCTTTTTAGGGTGCTCGCCCGGATTCCACCATTTTTCGATACTCGCACGGATTCTATCTTTTTCCGGTACTCACAGGGACAGTTTTCCGGTACTCGCATGGATTCTCCCTTTTACGAGTACTCGCCCGGATTCCACCATTTTTCTATACTCGCACGTATTCTATCTTTTTCCGGTACTCACAGGGACAGTTTTTTGGTACTCGCATGGATTCTCCCTTTTTCGGGTGCTCGCCCGGATTCCACCATTTTTCGATACTCGCACGGATTCTATCTTTTTCGGTACTCACAGGGACAGTTTTCCGGCACTCGCATGGATTCTCCCTTTTTCGGGTACTCGCCCGGATTCCACCATTTTTCGATACTCGCACGGATTCTATCTTTTTTCGGTACTCACAGGGACAGTTTTCCGGTACTCGCACGGATTCTATCTTTTTCCGGTACTCACAGGGGCAGTTTTCCGGTACTCGCATGGATTCTCCCTTTTACGAGTACTCGCCCGGATTCCACCATTTTTCTATACTCGCACGTATTCTATCTTTTTCCGGTACTCACAGGGACAGTTTTCTGGTACTCGCATGGATTCTCCCTTTTTAGGGTGCTCGCCCGGATTCCACCATTTTTCGATACTCGCACGGATTCGATCTTTTTCCGGTACTCAGAGGGACAGTTTTCCGGTACTCGCATGGATTCTCCCTTTTTCGGGTACTCGCCCGGATTCCCCCATTTTTCGATACTCGCACGTATTCTATCTTTTTCCGGTACTCACAGGGACAGTTTTCTGGTACTCGCATGGATTCTCCCTTTTTAGGGTGCTCGCCCGGATTCCACCATTTTTCGAAACTCGCACGGATTCTATCTTTTTTCGGTACTCACAGGGACAGTTTTCCGGTACTCGCATGGATTCTCCCTTTTCCGAGTAATCGCCTGGATTCCACCATTTTTCGATACTCGCACGGATTCTATCTTTTTTCGGTACTCATAGGGACAGTTTTCCTGTACTCGAATGGATTCTCCCTTTTCCGGGTACTCGCCCGGATTCCACCATTTTTCGATACTCGCACGTATTCTATCTTTTTCCGGTACTCACAAGGACAGTTTTCTGGTACTCGCATGGATTCTCCCTTTTTAGGGTGCTCGCCCGGATTCCACCATTTTTCGATACTCGCACGGATTATATCTTTTTTCGGTTCTCACAGGGACAGTTTTCCGATACTTGCATGGATTCTCCCTTTTCTGGGTACTCGCCCGGATTCCACCATTTTTCGATACTCGCACGGATTCTATCTTTTTCCGGTACTCACAGGGACAGTTTTCCGGTACTCTCATGGATTCTCCCTTTTACGAGTACTCGCCCGGATTCCACCATTTTTCGATACTCGCACGTATTCTATCTTTTTCCGGTACTCACAGGGACAGTTTTCTGGTACTCGCATGGATTCTCCCTTTTTAGGGTGCTCGCCCGGATTCCACCATTTTTCGATACTCGCACGGATTCTATCTTTTTCCGGTACTCACAGGGAAAGTTTTCCGGTACTCGCATGGATTCTCCCTTTTCCGGGTACTCGCCCGGATTCCACCATTTTTCGATACTCGCACGTATTCTATCTTTTTCCGGTACTCACAAGGACAGTTTTCTGGTACTCGCATGGATTCTCCCTTTTTAGGGTGCTCGCCCGGATTCCACCATTTTTCGATACTCGCACGGATTCTATCTTTTTCCGGTACTCACAGGGACAGTTTTCTGGTACTCGCATGGATTCTCCCTTTTTAGGGTGCTCGCCCGGATTCCACCATTTTTCGATACTCGCACGGATTCTATCTTTTTCCGGTACTCAGAGGGACAGTTTTCCGGTACTCGCATGGATTCTCCCTTTTTCGGGTACTCGCCCGGATTCCCCCATTTTTCGATACTCGCACGTATTCTATCTTTTTCCGGTACTCACAGGGACAGTTTTCTGGTACTCGCATGGATTCTCCCTTTTTAGGGTGCTCGCCCGGATTCCACCATTTTTCGAAACTCACACGGATTCTATCTTTTTTCGGTACTCACAGGGACAGTTTTCCGGTACTCGCACGGATTCTATCTTTTTCCGGTACTCACAGGGGCAGTTTTCCGGTACTCGCATGGATTCTCCCTTTTACGAGTACTCGCCCGGATTCCACCATTTTTCTATACTCGCACGTATTCTATCTTTTTCCGGTACTCACAGGGACAGTTTTCTGGTACTCGCATGGATTCTCCCTTTTTAGGGTGCTCGCCCGGATTCCACCATTTTTCGAAACTCGCACGGATTCTATCTTTTTTCGGTACTCACAGGGACAGTTTTCCGGTACTCGCACGGATTCTATCTTTTTCCGGTACTCACAGGGGCAGTTTTCCGGTACTCGCATGGATTCTCCCTTTTACGAGTACTCGCACGGATTCCACCATTTTTCTATACTCGCACGTATTCTATCTTTTTCCGGTACTCACAGGGACAGTTTTCTGGTACTCGCATGGATTCTCCCTTTTTAGGGTGCTGGCCCGGATTCCACCATTTTTCGATACTCGCACGGATTCTATCTTTTTCCGGTACTCACAGGGAAAGTTTTCCGGTACTCGCATGGATTCTCCCTTTTCCGGGTACTCGCCCGGATTCCACCATTTTTCGATACTCGCACGTATTCTATCTTTTTCCGGTACTCACAAGGACAGTTTTCTGGTACTCGCATGGATTCTCCCTTTTTAGGGTGCTCGCCCGGATTCCACCATTTTTCGATACTCGCACGGATTCTATCTTTTTTCGGTACTCACAGGGACAGTTTTCCGGTACTCGCATGGATTCTCCCTTTTCCGAGTAATCGCCTGGATTCCACCATTTTTCGATACTCGCACGGATTCTATCTTTTTTCGGTACTCATAGGGACAGTTTTCCTGTACTCGAATGGATTCTCCCTTTTCCGGGTACTCGCCCGGATTCCACCATTTTTCGATACTCGCACGTATTCTATCTTTTTCCGGTACTCACAGGGACAGTTTTCGGGGACTCGCATGGATTCTTCCTTTTTCAGGTGCTCGCCCGGATTCCACCATTTTTCGATACTCGCACGGATTCTATCTTTTTCCGGTACTCACAGGGACAGTTTTCTGGTACTCGCATGGATTCTCCCTTTTTAGGGTGCTCGCCCGGATTCCACCATTTTTCGATACTCGCACGGATTCTATCTTTTTTCGGTACTCATAGGGACAGTTTTCCTGTACTCGAATGGATTCTCCCTTTTCCGGGTACTCGCCCGGATTCCACCATTTTTCGATACTCGCACGTATTCTATCTTTTTCCGGTACTCACAGGGACAGTTTTCGGGGACTCGCATGGATTCTTCCTTTTTCAGGTGCTCGCCCGGATTCCACCATTTTTCGATACTCGCACGGATTCTATCTTTTTCCGGTACTCACAGGGACAGTTTTCTGGTACTCGCATGGATTCTCCCTTTTTAGGGTGCTCGCCCGGATTCCACCATTTTTCGATACTCGCACGGATTCTATCTTTTTCCGGTACTCACAGGGACAGTTTTCCGGTACTCGCATGGATTCTCCCTTTTACGAGTACTCGCCCGGATTCCACCATTTTTCTATACTCGCACGTATTCTATCTTTTTCCGGTACTCACAGGGACAGTTTTTTGGTACTCGCATGGATTCTCCCTTTTCGGGTGCTCGCCCCGGATTCCACCATTTTTCGATACTCGCACCGGATTCTATCTTTTTCGGTACTCACAGGGACAGTTTTCCGGCACTCGCATGGATTCTCCCTTTTTCGGGTACTCGCCCGGATTCCACCATTTTTCGATACTCGCACGGATTCTATCTTTTTTCGGTACTCACAGGGACAGTTTTCCGGTACTCGCACGGATTCTATCTTTTTCCGGTACTCACAGGGGCAGTTTTCCGGTACTCGCATGGATTCTCCCTTTTACGAGTACTCGCCCGGATTCCACCATTTTTCTATACTCGCACGTATTCTATCTTTTTCCGGTACTCACAGGGACAGTTTTCTGGTACTCGCATGGATTCTCCCTTTTTAGGGTGCTCGCCCGGATTCACCATTTTTCGATACTCGCACGGATTCTATCTTTTTCCGGTACTCAGAGGGACAGTTTTCCGGTACTCGCATGGATTCTCCCTTTTTCGGGTACTCGCCCGGATTCCCCCATTTTTCGATACTCGCACGTATTCTATCTTTTTCCGGTACTCACAGGGACAGTTTTCTGGTACTCGCATGGATTCTCCCTTTTTAGGGTGCTCGCCCCGGATTCCACCATTTTTCGAAACTCGCACGGATTCTATCTTTTTTCGGTACTCACAGGGACAGTTTTCCGGTACTCGCACGGATTCTATCTTTTTCCGGTACTCACAGGGGCAGTTTTCCGGTACTCGCATGGATTCTCCCTTTTACGAGTACTCGCCCGGATTCCACCATTTTTCTATACTCGCACGTATTCTATCTTTTTCCGGTACTCACAGGGACAGTTTTCTGGTACTCGCATGGATTCTCCCTTTTTAGGGTGCTCGCCCGGATTCCACCATTTTTCGATACTCGCACTGGATTCTATCTTTTTCCGGTACTCACAGGGACAGTTTTCCGGTACTCGCATGGATTCTCCCTTTTACGAGTACTCGCCCGGATTCCACCATTTTTCTATACTCGCACGTATTCTATCTTTTTCCGGTACTCACAGGGACAGTTTTTTGGTACTCGCATGGATTCTCCCTTTTTCGGGTGCTCGCCCGGATTCCACCATTTTTCGATACTCGCACGGATTCTATCTTTTTCGGTACTCACAGGGACAGTTTTCCGGCACTCGCATGGATTCTCCCTTTTTCGGGTACTCGCCCGGATTCCACCATTTTTCGATACTCGCACGGATTCTATCTTTTTCCGGTACTCACAGTGACAGTTTTCCGGTACTCGAATGGATTCTCCCTTTTACGAGTACTCGCCCGGATTCCACCATTTTTCGATACTCGCACGTATTCTATCTTTTTCCGGTACTCACAGGGACAGTTTTCTGGTACTCGCATGGATTCTCCCTTTTTAGGGTGCTCGCCCGGATTCCACCATTTTTCGATACTCGCACGGATTCTATCTTTTTCCGGTACTCACTGGGACAGTTTTCCGGTACTCGCATGGATTCTCCCTTTTCCGGGAACTCGCCCGGATTCCACAATTTTTCGATACTCGCACGTATTCTATCTTTTTCCGGTACTCACAGGGACAGTTTTCTGGTACTCGCATGGATTCTCCCTTTTTAGGGTGCTCGCCCGGATTCCACCATTTTTCGATACTCGCACGGATTCTATCTTTTTCCGGTACTCACAGGGAAAGTTTTCCGGTACTCGCATGGATTCTCCCTTTTCCGAGTACTCGCCCGGATTCCACAATTTTTCGATACTCGCACGTATTCTATCTTTTTCCGGTACTCACAAGGACAGTTTTCTGGTACTCGCATGGATTCTCCCTTTTTAGGGTGCTCGCCCGGATTCCACCATTTTTCGATACTCGCACGGATTCTATCTTTTTCCGGTACTCACAGGGACAGTTTTCTGGTACTCGCATGGATTCTCCCTTTTTAGGGTGCTCGCCCGGATTCCACCATTTTTCGATACTCGCACGGATTCTATCTTTTTCCGGTACTCAGAGGGACAGTTTTCCGGTACTCGCATGGATTCTCCCTTTTTCGGGTACTCGCCCGGATTCCCCCATTTTTCGATACTCGCACGTATTCTATCTTATTCCGGTACTCACAGGGACAGTTTTCTGGTACTCGCATGGATTCTCCCTTTTTAGGGTGCTCGCCCGGATTCCACCATTTTTCGAAACTCGCACGGATTCTATCTTTTTTCGGTACTCACAGGGACAGTTTTCCGGTACTCGCATGGATTCTCCCTTTTCCGAGTAATCGCCTGGATTCCACCATTTTTCGATACTCGCACGGATTCTATCTTTTTTCGGTACTCATAGGGACAGTTTTCCTGTACTCGAATGGATTCTCCCTTTTCCGGGTACTCGCCCGGATTCCACCATTTTTCGATACTCGCACGTATTCTATCTTTTTCCGGTACTCACAGGGACAGTTTTCGGGGACTCGCATGGATTCTTCCTTTTTCAGGTGCTCGCCCGGATTCCACCATTTTTCGATACTCGCACGGATTCTATCTTTTTCCGGTACTCACAGGGACAGTTTTCGGGGACTCGCATGGATTCTTCCTTTTTCAGGTGCTCGCCCGGATTCCACCATTTTTCGATACTCGCACGGATTCTATCTTTTTCCGGTACTCACAGGGACAGTTTTCGGGTACTCGCATGGATTCTCCCTTTTCCGGGTACTCGCCCGGATTCCACCATTTTTCGATACTCGCACGTATTCTATCTTTTTCCGGTACTCACAGGGACAGTTTTCTGGTACTCGCATGGATTCTCCCTTTTTAGGGTGCTCGCCCGGATTCCACCATTTTTCGATACTCGCACGGATTCTATCTTTTTCCGGTACTCACAGGGGCAGTTTTCCGGTACTCGCATGGATTCTCCCTTTTACGGGTACTCGCCCGGATTCCACCATTTTTCGATACTCGCACGTATTCTATCTTTTTCCGGTACTCACAGGGACAGTTTTCTAGTACTCGCATGGATTCTCCCTTTTTAGGGTGCTCGCCCGGATTCCGCCATTTTTCGATACTCGCACGGATTCTATCTTTTTCCGGGTACTCACAGGGACAGTTTTCCGGTACTCGCATGGATTCTCCCTTTTACGAGTACTCGCCCGGATTCCACCATTTTTCGATACTCGCACGTATTCTATCTTTTTCCGGGTACTCACAGGGACAGTTTTCTGGTACTCGCATGGATTCTCCCTTTTTAGGGTGCTCGCCCGGATTCCACCATTTTTCGATACTCGCACGGATTCTATCTTTTTCCCGGTACTCACAGTGACAGTTTTCCGGTACTCGAATGGATTCTCCCTTTTACGAGTACTCGCCCGGATTCCACCATTTTTCGATACTCGCACGTATTCTATCTTTTTCCGGTACTCACAGGGACAGTTTTTCTAGTACTCGCATGGATTCTCCCTTTTTAGGGTGCTCGCCCGGATTCCGCCATTTTTCGATACTCGCACGGATTCTATCTTTTTTCCGGTACTCACAGGGACAGTTTTCCGGTACTCGCATGGATTCTCCCTTTTCCGGGTACTCGCCCGGATTCCACCATTTTTCGATACTCGCACGTATTCTATCTTTTTCCGGTACTCACAGGGACAGTTTTCTGGTACTCGCATGGATTCTCCCTTTTTAGGGTGCTCGCCCGGATTCCACCATTTTTCGATACTCGCACGGATTCTATCTTTTTCCGGTACTCACAGGGACAGTTTTCCGGTACTCGCATGGATTCTCCCTTTTACGAGTACTCGCCCGGATTCCACCATTTTTCGATACTCGCACGTATTCTATCTTTTTCCGGTACTCACAGGGACATGTTTTCCGGTACTCGCATGGATTCTCCCTTTTCCGGGTACTCGCCCGGATTCCACAATTTTCGATACTCGCACGTATTCTATCTTTTTCCGGTACTCACAAGGACAGTTTTCTGGTACTCGCATGGATTCTCCCTTTTTAGGGTGCTCGCCCGGATTCCACCATTTTTCGATACTCGCACGGATTCTATCTTTTTCCGGTACTCACAGGGACAGTTTTCTGGTACTCGCATGGATTCTCCCTTTTTAGGGTGCTCGCCCGGATTCCACCATTTTTCGATACTCGCACGGATTCTATCTTTTTCCGGTACTCGGAGGGACAGTTTTCCGGTACTCGCATGGATTCTCCTTTTTCGGGTACTCGCCCGGATTCCCCCATTTTTCGATACTCGCACGTATTCTATCTTTTTCCGGTTACTCACAGGGACAGTTTTCTGGTACTCGCATGGATTCTCCCTTTTTAGGGTGCTCGCCCGGATTCCACCATTTTTCGAAACTCGCACGGATTCTATCTTTTTTCGGTACTCACAGGGACAGTTTTTCCGGTACTCGCGATGGATTCTCCCTTTTCCGAGTAATCGCCTGGATTCCACCATTTTTCGATACTCGCACGGATTCTATCTTTTTTCGGTACTCATAGGGACAGTTTTCCTGTACTCGAATGGATTCTCCCTTTTCCGGGTACTCGCCCGGATTCCACCATTTTTCGATACTCGCACGTATTCTATCTTTTTCCGGTACTCACAGGGACAGTTTTCGGGGACTCGCATGGATTCTTCCTTTTTCAGGTGCTCGCCCGGATTCCACCATTTTTCGATACTCGCACGGATTCTATCTTTTTCCGGTACTCACAGGGACAGTTTTCTGGTACTCGCATGGATTCTCCCTTTTTAGGGTGCTCGCCCGGATTCCACCATTTTTCGATACTCGCACGGATTCTATCTTTTTCCGGGTACTCACAGGGACAGTTTTCCGGTACTCGCATGGATTCTCCCTTTTACGAGTACTCGCCCGGATTCCACCATTTTTCTATACTCGCACGTATTCTATCTTTTTCCGGTACTCACAGGGACAGTTTTTTGGTACTCGCATGGATTCTCCCTTTTTCGGGGTGCTCGCCCCGGATTCCACCATTTTTCGATACTCGCACGGATTCTATCTTTTTCGATACTCACAGGGACAGTTTTCCGGCACTCGCATGGATTCTCCCTTTTTCGGGTACTCGCCCGGATTCCACCATTTTTTCGATACTCGCACGGATTCTATCTTTTTCCGGTACTCACAGTGACAGTTTTCCCGGTACATCGAATGGATTCTCCCCTTTTACGAGTACTCGCCCCGGATTCCACCATTTTTCGATACTCGCACGGTATTCTATCTTTTTCGGGTACTCACAGGGACAGTTTTTCTGGTACTCGCATGGATTCTCCCTTTTTAGGGGTGCTCGCCCGGATTCCACCATTTTTCGATACTCGCACGGATTCTATCTTTTTCCGGTACTCACAGGGACAGTTTTTCGGTACTCGCATGGATTCTCCCTTTTCCGGGTACTCGCCCGGATTCCACCATTTTTCGATACTCGCACGTATTCTATCTTTTTCCGGGTACTCACAGGGACAGTTTTCTGGTACTCGCATGGATTCTCCCTTTTTAGGGTGCTCGCCCGGATTCCACCATTTTTCGATACTCGCACGGATTCTATCTTTTTCCGGTACTCACAGGGACAGTTTTCCGGTACTCGCATGGATTCTCCCTTTTACGAGTACTCGCCCGGATTCCACCATTTTTCGATACTCGCACGTATTCTATCTTTTTCCAGGTACTCACAGGGGACAGTTTTCTGGTACTCGCATGGATTCTCCCTTTTTAGGGTGCTCGCCCGGATTCCACCATTTTTCGATACTCGCACGGATTCTATCTTTTCTCGGTACTCACAGGGAAAGTTTTCCGGTACTCGCATGGATTCTTCCCTTTTCCGGGTACTCGCCCGGATTCCACAATTTTTTCGATACTCGCACGTATTCTATCTTTTTCCGGGTACTCACAAGGACAGTTTTTCTGGTACTCGCATGGATTCTCCCTTTTTAGGGTGCTCGCCCGGATCTCCACCATTTTTCGATACTCGCACGGATTCTATCTTTTTCCGGTACTCACAGGGGACATGTTTTCTGGTACTCGCATGGATTCTCCCTTTTTAGGGGTGCTCGCCCGGATTCCACCATTTTTCGATACTCGCACGGATTCTATCTTTTTTCGGTACTCACAGGGACAGTTTTCCGGTACTCGCATGGATTCTCCCTTTTCCGAGTAATCGCCTGGATTCCACCATTTTTCGATACTCGCACGGATTCTATCTTTTTTCGGTACTCATAGGGACAGTTTTCCTGTACTCGAATGGATTCTCCCTTTTCCGGGTACTCGCCCGGATTCCACCATTTTTCGATACTCGCACGTATTCTATCTTTTTCCGGGTACTCACAGGGGACAGTTTTCGGGGACTCGCATGGATTCTTCCTTTTTCAGGTGCTCGCCCGGATTCCACCATTTTTCGATACTCGCACGGATTCTATCTTTTTCCGGTACTCACAGGGACAGTTTTCTGTGTACTCGCATGGATTCTCCCTTTTTAGGGTGCTCGCCCGGATTCCACCATTTTTCGATACTCGCACGGATTCTATCTTTTTCCGGTACTCAGAGGGACAGTTTTCCGGTACTCGCATGGATTCTCCCCTTTTTCGGGTACTCGCCCGGATTCCCCCATTTTTCGATACTCGCACGTATTCTATCTTTTTCCGGTACTCACAGGGACAGTTTTCTGGTACTCGCATGGATTCTCCCTTTTTAGGGTGCTCGCCCGGATTCCACCATTTTCGAAACTCGCACGGATTCTATCTTTTTTCGGTACTCACAGGGACAGTTTTCCGGTACTCGCATGGATTCTCCCTTTTCCGAGTAATCGCCTGGATTCCACCATTTTTCGATACTCGCACGGATTCTATCTTTTTTCGGTACTCATAGGGACAGTTTTCCTGTACTCGAATGGATTCTCCCTTTTCCGGGGTACTCGCCCGGATTCCACCATTTTTTGATACTCGCACGTATTCTATCTTTTTCCGGTACTCACAAGGACAGTTTTCTGGTACTCGCATGGATTCTCCCTTTTTAGGGTGCTCGCCCGGATTCCACCATTTTTCGATACTCGCACGGATTCTATCTTTTTCCGGTACTCACAGGGACAGTTTTCTGGTACTCGCATGGATTCTCCCTTTTTAGGGGTGCTCGCCCGGATTCCACCATTTTTCGATACTCGCACGGATTCTATCTTTTTCCGGTACTCACAGGGACAGTTTTCCGGTACTCGCATGGATTCTCCCTTTTTCGGGGTACTCGCCCGGATTCCCCCATTTTTCGATACTCGCACGTATTCTATCTTTTTCCGGTACTCACAGGGACAGTTTTCTGGTACTCGCATGGATTCTCCCTTTTTAGGGTGCTCGCCCGGGATTCCACCATTTTTCGAAACTCGCACGGATTCTATCTTTTTTCGGTACTCACAGGGACAGTTTTCCGGTTACTCGCATGGATTCTCCCTTTTCCGAGTAATCGCCTGGATTCCACCATTTTTCGATACTCGCACGGATTCTATCTTTTTTCGGTACTCATAGGGACAGTTTTCCTGTACTCGAATGGATTCTCCCTTTTCCGGTACTCGCCCGGATTCCACCATTTTTCGATACTCGCACGTATTCTATCTTTTTCCGGGTACTCACAGGGACAGTTTTCGGGGACTCGCATGGATTCTTCCTTTTTCCGGCACTCGCACGGATTCTATCTTTTTTCGATACTCACAGGGACAGTTTTCCGGCACTCGCATGGATTCTCCCTTTTTCGGGGTACTCGCCCGGATTCCACCATTTTTCGATACTCGCACGGATTATATCTTTTTTCGGTTCTCACAGGGACAGTTTTCCGATACTTGCATGGATTCTCCCTTTTTCTGGGTACTCGCCCGGATTCCACCATTTTTCGATACTCGCACGGATTCTATCTTTTTCCGGGTACTCACAGGGACAGTTTTCCGGTACTCTCATGGATTCTCCCTTTTACGAGTACTCGCCCGGATTCCACCATTTTTCGATACTCGCACGTATTCTATCTTTTTCCGGTACTCACAGGGACAGTTTTCTGGTACTCGCATGGATTCTCCCTTTTTAGGGGTGCTCGCCCGGATTCCACCATTTTTCGATACTCGCACGGATTCTATCTTTTTCCGGGTACTCACAGGGAAAGTTTTCCGGTACTCGCATGGATTCTCCCTTTTCCGGGTACTCGCCCGGATTCCACCATTTTTCGATACTCGCACGTATTCTATCTTTTTTCCGGTACTCACAAGGACAGTTTTCTGGTACTCGCATGGATTCTCCCTTTTTAGGGTGCTCGCCCGGATTCCACATTTTTCGATACTCGCACGGATTCTATCTTTTTCCGGTACTCACAGGGACAGTTTTCTGGTACTCGCATGGATTCTCCCTTTTTAGGGTGCTCGCCCGGATTCCACCATTTTTTGATACTCGCACGGATTCTATCTTTTTTCCGGGTACTCAGAGGGACAGTTTTCCGGTACTCGCATGGATTCTCCCTTTTTCGGGTACTCGCCCGGATTCCCCCATTTTTCGATACTCGCACGTATTCTATCTTTTTCCGGGTACTCACAGGGACAGTTTTCTGGTACTCGCATGGATTCTCCCTTTTTAGGGTGCTCGCCCGGATTCCACCATTTTTCGAAACTCGCACGGATTCTATCTTTTTTCGGTACTCACAGGGACAGTTTTCCGGTACTCGCACGGATTCTATCTTTTTCCGGTACTCACAGGGGCAGTTTTCCGGTACTCGCATGGATTCTCCCTTTTACGAGTACTCGCCCGGATTCCACCATTTTTCTATACTCGCACGTATTCTATCTTTTTCCGGTACTCACAGGGACAGTTTTCTGGTACTCGCATGGATTCTCCCTTTTTAGGGTGCTCGCCCGGATTCCACCATTTTTCGATACTCGCACGGATTTCTATCTTTTTCCGGGTACTCACAGGGACAGTTTTCCGGTACTCGCATGGATTCTCCCTTTTACGAGTACTCGCCCGGATTCCACCATTTTTCTATACTCGCACGTATTCTATCTTTTTCCGGGTACTCACAGGGACAGTTTTTTGGTACTCGCATGGATTCTCCCTTTTTCGGGGTGCTCGCCCGGATTCCACCATTTTTCGATACTCGCACGGATTCTATCTTTTTCGGTACTCACAGGGACAGTTTTCCGGCACTCGCATGGATTCTCCCTTTTTCGGGTACTCGCCCGGATTCCACCATTTTTCGATACTCGCACGGATTCTATCTTTTTCCGGTACTCACAGTGACAGTTTTCCGGTACTCGAATGGATTCTCCCTTTTACGAGTACTCGCCCGGATTCCACCATTTTTCGATACTCGCACGTATTCTATCTTTTTCCGGTACTCACAGGGACAGTTTTCTGGTACTCGCATGGATTCTCCCTTTTTAGGGTGCTCGCCCGGATTCCACCATTTTTCGATACTCGCACGGATTCTATCTTTTTCCGGGTACTCACTGGGACAGTTTTCCGGTACTCGCATGGATTCTCCCTTTTCCGGGTACTCGCCCGGATTCCACAATTTTTCGATACTCGCACGTATTCTATCTTTTTCCGGTACTCACCAGGGACAGTTTTCTGGTACTCGCATGGATTCTCCCTTTTTAGGGTGCTCGCCGGATTCCACCATTTTTCGATACTCGCACGGATTCTATCTTTTTCCGGTACTCACAGGGACAGTTTTCCGGTACTCGCATGGATTCTCCCTTTTACGAGTACTCGCCCGGATTCCACCATTTTTCGATACTCGCACGTATTCTATCTTTTTCCGGTACTCACAGGGACAGTTTTCTGGTACTCGCATGGATTCTCCCTTTTTAGGGTGCTCGCCCGGGATTCCACCATTTTTCGATACTCGCACGGATTCTATCTTTTTTCCGGTACTCACAGGGAAAGTTTTCCGGTACTCGCATGGATTCTCCTTTTTCCGGGGTACTCGCCCGGATTCCACAATTTTTCGATACTCGCACGTATTCTATCTTTTTCCGGTACTCACAAGGACAGTTTTCTGGTACTCGCATGGATTCTCCCTTTTTAGGGTGCTCGCCCGGATTCCACCATTTTTCGATACTCGCACGGATTCTATCTTTTTCCGGTACTCACAGGGACAGTTTTCCGGTACTCGCATGGATTCTCCCTTTTTAGGGTGCTCGCCCGGATTCCACCATGTTTTCGATACTCGCACGGATTCTATCTTTTTCCGGTACTCAGAGGGACAGTTTTCCGGTACTCGCATGGATTCTCCCTTTTTCGGGTACTCGCCCGGATTCCCCCATTTTTCGATACTCGCACGTATTCTATCTTTTTCCGGTACTCACAGGGACAGTTTTCTGGTACTCGCATGGATTCTCCCTTTTTAGGGTGCTCGCCCGGATTCCACCATTTTTCGAAACTCGCACGGATTCTATCTTTTTTCGGGTACTCACAGGGACAGTTTTCCGGTACTCGCATGGATTCTCCCTTTTCCGAGTAATCGCCTGGATTCCACCATTTTTCGATACTCGCACGGATTCTATCTTTTTTCGGTACTCATAGGGACAGTTTTCCTGTACTCGAATGGATTCTCCCTTTTCCGGGTACTCGCCCGGGATTCCACCATTTTTTCGATACTCG
Source organism: Vitis cinerea var. helleri x Vitis rupestris (assembly GCA_945999865.1). Lineage (NCBI taxonomy): Eukaryota > Viridiplantae > Streptophyta > Magnoliopsida > Vitales > Vitaceae > Vitis > Vitis cinerea var. helleri x Vitis rupestris. The sequence goes on along the minus strand of CAMFYI010000227.1, from coordinate 1,389 downwards.
CACGTATTCTATCTTTTTCCGGTACTCACAGGGACAGTTTTCGGGGACTCGCATGGATTCTTCCTTTTTCAGGTGCTCGCCCGGATTCCACCATTTTTCGATACTCGCACGGATTCTATCTTTTTCCGGGTACTCACAAGGGGACAGTTTTCGGGTACTCGCATGGATTCTCCCTTTTCCGGGTACTCGCCCGGATTCCACCATTTTTCGATACTCGCACGTATTCTATCTTTTTCCGGTACTCACAGGGACAGTTTTCTGGTACTCGCATGGATTCTCCCTTTTTAGGGTGCTCGCCCGGATTCCACCATTTTTCGATACTCGCACGGATTCTATCTTTTTCCGGTACTCACAGGGGCAGTTTTTCCGGTACTCGCATGGATTCTCCCTTTTACGGGTACTCGCCCGGATTCCACCATTTTTCGATACTCGCACGTATTCTATCTTTTTTCCGGTACTCACAGGGACAGTTTTCTAGTACTCGCATGGATTCTCCCTTTTTAGGGTGCTCGCCCGGATTCCGCCATTTTTCGATACTCGCACGGATTCTATCTTTTTCCGGTACTCACAGGGACAGTTTTCCGGTACTCGCATGGATTCTCCCTTTTACGAGTACTCGCCCGGATTCCACCATTTTTCGATACTCGCACGTATTCTATCTTTTTCCTGGTACTCACAGGGACAGTTTTCTGGTACTCGCATGGATTCTCCCTTTTTAGGGTGCTCGCCCGGATTCCACCATTTTTCGATACTCGCACGGATTCTATCTTTTTCCGGTACTCACAGTGACAGTTTTCCGGTACTACGAATGGATTCTCCCCTTTTACGAGTAACTCGCCCGGATTCCACCATTTTTTCGATACTCGCACGTATTCTATCTTTTTCCGGTACTCACAGGGACAGTTTTCTAGTACTCGCATGGATTCTCCCTTTTTAGGGTGCTCGCCCTGGATTCCGCCATTTTTTCGATACTCGCACGGATTCTATCTTTTTCCGGTTACTCACAGGGACAGTTTTCCGGTACTCGCATGGATTCTCCCTTTTTCCGGGTACTCGCCCGGATTCCACCATTTTTCGATACTCGCACGTATTCTATCTTTTTCCGGTACTCACAGGGACAGTTTTCTGGTACTCGCATGGATTCTCCCTTTTTAGGGTGCTCGCCCGGATTCCACCATTTTTTCGATACTCGCACGGATTCTATCTTTTTCCGGTACTCACAGGGACAGTTTTCCGGTACTCGCATGGATTCTCCCTTTTACGAGTACTCGCCCGGATTCCACCATTTTTCGATACTCGCACGTATTCTATCTTTTTCCGGGTACTCACAGGGACAGTTTTCCGGTACTCGCATGGATTCTCCCTTTTCCGGGTACTCGCCCGGATTCC